>CM053792.1:319052103-319652103 GCA_028749045.1 Cupressus sempervirens
ATACCAATACTTGTGGTAAAATGTCCAAGTACTCATCATGAAATGTCTCAATAGTTGCATAGGAATTGTTCAATCACCAACTATAAGAGCTAAAAAATGACCCACTTTTAGTACATGCATGATCGACTATTTGAGGGTATCTATGACAAAACTCTATCACAATTATTGAACCCCCTAATGGTTACTGAGTGTCTTCCCCTATATATATAAGAACAAAAGTGTCATTTCCTTATGAAAGGGATAATACAACAATAACATATTTATTTTTTAATATAAAAATATAGGTTTAGTATGTTTCAAATGGATGTCCAGATATGCGAGGAGGGTTATCCAATGGAAGTATGAAGTCTACGAGCAACCTAGTCCCAACAAGGGCCATTATGGAGCATTTTTTTCTACACTAAATAGGAGCCAAAAAAAATCAGCTAAGAGCCAAGGACATAAGGGCATCACTCCACCAAATTCATCCAAGGCATGATCCCAGTCTCATCCCTTATGACGTCAGAGTGTTGCACTCAATGAGATTTGATCTTTGGTGGACTTGTTTGGAGTTATTCAACTTTACAAGTAGACAAAGGGCCCATTAATAATTTACATTTTTTAGGCAAAAATGTTTTAATATAGAAATTGATTGGTATATCTCATTACCAAATAATTCTAATTTATGTTTTAATCTTTGATGAATGTCTTTGAGTATTACTATCTAATTATCATTGAATATGAAATATATTTACGGAATGGTTAGTACTCCCTTATTTTGAGATTTAATTTAAAGTTACATGTTATATCATTATTAAAATATTTCTAAGGATAGCTTCATAATGATTTTGGTAGTAATTACTTTGGTATTACGAAAACATATTTATGAACCTCAATCATAATAAGTCATTGGTTTTAATAAATTTTTACAACCTCATCTCAAAAGTATCCAAGATAGACTTGTGGACTAAGACGATGTGGTGGAGGAAGCAAGAAAATGACGGGAACCATTCTAGGGTGAAATTTAGATCTTGCACAAGATATTATAGAGAAGTACAATGGATTAACCAAGGTAATCATGGTGCACATGTTTTACAAGAATTTGTGGATGTAAAAATTAAACACATACCCAAACCAAGAATGAGAGGTTTACATGAATGGATATCATGAAGGGATTCACTATGATAGAAACAAAATTGGTAACATTTTTTCTTATGTGTTGAATGGAAGACTATTGCTAAACTATTTTTAGAAATTTACCTACAATGTAAGATAAATAATAAAATTTATGGCAATCTCAATCATTAAATACATATTGCTTTAATTAGTTACAAGCTTTCGGTAAGTGTACAAAGATGAGTCTCAATTTTGTAAAAGTCGGCAAATTCAAATCATGCTCTTCTAGAAACGAGCACCCATTTTTAGAAAAATGGCACCCATATTAGGCTTGGATGCCTAATCAAAATTTTAAAAAATGAGGCCCCATTTTTTATTTTCAAAAAATGGTGCCCATTTTTGGAAAATAAAAAAATTGAATTTTTTAAAAACAGTCACTCTTTAAAAAAAAAAAAAATAGGTACATTTTTTTCAAAAATTGAGTACGCATTTTTATTTTTAAAAAATGGGTGGCCATTTTTTAAAATTTAAAAAAATTGGTTTTTTGGGATTTAAAATATGTTTTACACATTGAAAATACTTTTTCATAAGGCTATCTATTTTAAGAATAAATAAAAAAAAAGGGTGCCCATTTCTTAAGACATAGGGTTGGATTTTTTTCTCGCACCTTGGACTTTGGTTTGGGATAGGATTGGTGAGACCAAGCCTATGCCTTGACCTCTCAAGATTTGGCTAAAGCATTGAACTAACAAATTTAGGCCTTGCCATAATTTTTAAACAATCTTTTTGATTAACTTTTTTAAGAAATAAAAACTGATTAGAGTTCTCATTAGTTTGATTTCATAAATATAATTTTATAGTGTTATGATGTTATTTACTATTTTTGCATTATTTTTAATCAAAGGTGGTACCTAAATGTAAAATAGCAAAGTTCACTAAAACTATAATAACGTTTTTATTTTATTGTCTTTATTAAATTAATTTATATGCCATCAATCTACATATAATTATTTTGAAGTTAAAATAAATAATTTTAGAAAAAAACTTAAATTTTGATTAAATTATGGTGTCTATACATAGGATGTTTTAAAATTTACCTTTATAGTCAATTAAATAAAAAAATTCAGTTAAAATTTAAGTAAAAATATTTTCATCAATCTTTGGTATGTTAGGCAACTTTCCTTAAAATAATTATAAAAAATTATTTATTTATGTCAAATTATGGTGTCTGTACATGAGTGTGGTATGTTTTGAAACATGCATTTTGAAGAAAAATGATATTTAAAGATCCATACCAAAAAAAAAATCTATCATATGGTTACACAAATAAATTACATATTCAAAAAGTATATTCCAAGCAACACAATCTTTATTTCTGATGTTTTTATAGTCAATCTCTAAATGCCTCAAATTTTGACATCAATTTACAAGAAATTCCAAAAATAGGAAAAATATTTCCACTTTTTGCCCTAAAGTGAGAGCCCTAGAATTATATAGTATAAATCTTCATATTTCATGTGAAAAAGTCTTAGGGAAAAGTGATTTCTATAGTTCTCAAATATAAATGTGAAATCCCTAAAATTATATAGTATAAAGCTTCATATTTCTTGTGATCGCTTCCTCAAACTGCTTATAGTAAAGGTTAGCAATACACTTTTAGAGAGGAGACAAAATGTCAAAACCATATGTTGTCATCATCAATATGACAATTATGTAACATTACAAATGAAGGAGCTACTCTTGACCACTGAAACATGGTCCATTAATAACTTCAACCATTTATTCAATAATCTTTTTCAAAAGTTCATTTTCACTAGTCACAAAAGGCAAGGATTGAAGCTCAAATAAAGCTCTTGTTTGCATTGTCCTATGTCACAAATGAACTTGAACTTTGCCTCTTCAATGTGGTTAACAAATCTTTTCTCACCAAATTGATGTAGTATATTCCTATCTATGGGACCACGATAGTCATAAAATCATTTCAAAATGTATCTTCTACTCATATCTATTTGTTTTTTACAACATCTAAATAATCAGTTCATAAATGTTGATTTTTTCTCTACTCATTCTATTATTATATTATTATATTCATGGTATGATTTTCAACACTTCCAATACTCTTAGCAAAGTAGCTTGAATGGTATAGATTCCTATGGACTCTTTATGTCCTTTCTTGTATGCGCGACTATATATATTATCTTACTTTAGCAATAACATGTGAATCCTTTACTTTTTTGTGAAATACTTGTGTTTACTTTCACATGATTTTAATTCAGCTTTAAAACATATTTTTTTAACTAGGGATCCAAAATTTTAATAGTCATTACAATAAAAATATATTAAAAGTTCAACAATTTAGACTATGTTGGATAAGAAAACCAACACCCTCATGCATTCCACCATAGAAATAGAAGATATTAGAGACCAAAACTAGCACTGAATAGACCTAATCTAAAGACACCAAAAGAAAAGACTATATACTTAAAAACTTGTAAACTAACCCAACATTAAGCTAGGTCAAGATTCTACTCTCATTGTTGTTCATTGGTTGCATTTTATCTTCTATTTAATAATCCTAATGTACCTTTTCATTGGTAAAATAGTTGTTCAAAGACTACTAAACATGAAATATACATGTCTTTGGATTCTAGAGATATACATACCTTTGCATTCTCTTTGTATTAGGATTATTCTTCCTTTATTTCTTGGACATGTATGTTTAATTATCAAAGTAGTACAAATAACATTTCTTGGAGTTCAACAGTTGTTATTCTCTTTTTATAAAAATAATAATTTGCCTTTCTAAATGAACTCATTCCACTATTCACCTGGCAAAACATCATGACTTCTTTGATCCATGTTATACATCTTGTCTCCTCTATCCTTGTGACATTATGAACCTATTGGCACTTAAAATCGCAGACCTGATTTTGAGCACCATTGAGAAAATTAAGCCCTATAAACGCTTTTTGATGCATTTGTTCCTGACTATCAGTTTGAGGCCTAAGAGGTGTTCAATGTTTCTAACACCTTGTATTTAGCCCGTCCACCTGTTCCATGATGATAAAATGCCATTCCAAGCCATTCTGTAAAGTCCCGTTTTGAGCTAATGTCAAATCTCCATTTTTACTCAAAGTGTCAAATAACAACAGGAGGCTGTGTTTGCATCTGAATATCTTGCACCCAAAAAATTTTCATGACTCACCAATTTGGGAGTGTTTAGTGTCCACCCTTGAGAACCTATGTTTCAGGTCTAGAGTTGTTTCGAGTCCATTTGACTAGGTTTGGAATCACTCAAAGTCGGTCATTTACTATTTTCATGCTGATGCACTTTGCACATAATTCTAGGAAGCCTTGTTTGATGAGCCATACCTTTGACCTAGTTGACTAAAATGCTAAATTTCCTTTTGCGTTGCATTGTAGATGTCAGATACTTGTTATGTTTCAATTTTTAAGTCTTGACAAGTCCATTTGATAAGTTTTCAAATGTGATTCCAAACACAATTTATAACTTTAAACTAGTGTCAGTAAGTTCAGATTGATTGAAACTCCTATTTATGATGTAATATCTTGAAGTCTATGATAGGTGGGATCGAATGGATTGTACCACTATCTTGTCCTTCAAAAATACTTTAAGCATGTTAGTTTGCAAGTCATGATGAATCCATCTGCATACTTTTCTAGGTCAATTCCATTCGCAAAAAATGTTTTCTATCAATGCTTTTAATCTACAAAATCCAAATAGTTCACTTTGACTGATTGTCATTTGCATCCTGTTATTCATCATGAGCCCAAATCAAAAATTTATATTCACTTTGTGATAGAGATTCAACGCCCCAGTTTTCATCCTTCTACGTGTTAGTTTACCCAATTTTTAAAGCCAATTTTGAACCCAATTTAGTGTTTTCAGACTTGTTTACTTGCACGTAATTCTGAGAAGGCAACTTTGATGGTCAATATATTTTGACTAAGAGTTCTTCATGAGACAAGATTCGACATGGTAAAAGTATGTGGAACAAAGAATCAACGTGTCTAATTTCAAAGCTTAGTCAGGTGTTTGGGTCAGTTTTATTGCTAGTCAAAAGACCTCTTGACACAAGATTGATAGTTTGCAAAAGAATATAAAATGAACTTCAAGTTCACTTTTTGTGGTCATATTTCAAATCAGTTTCAGAGAGTAAATAAGTCAGCTTTGTTATTCATCAAATTTGTGATAGCCGATAAGGTTTTTAGATGGCTTGGACAAAGCAATCATGAACATGAAGAAATGAGAAGGTTTGAAATAGAGGAGAAACAAGTCCCTAAAACAAATGGAAAACACAATGTAAATAGAGGACAAGAGAGTTCCCATTTTGCCACTACAAATGTGGATATTAATCTCGCTTTTTCTCCATCACTATTAGATATAGTGGCTATTATCAAAAGAAAAATAAGGATTGGACATTTGATTTGCTTCCCTCATTTTGGTGATATGGAGATTGGAGTCTTGATGCACCTAGTGATGGCTTCAGTGGGAAGTGTGTACGAAGCATCATTTGCTCAAGGTGGACATAGATATCATATTCAACTCTTAAAGATGCAATGAACGGTCCTAGAGATAGGCTTCTTTATGTTACAACTTCCACATATGGCTCATTGTCTTGCAAGTGATGATATTTTAATCTCTTGTTTTGGAGACAAAGATGGTAATACAAAGTTAAATGGTTTCTTTCTTTTAAACTTAGATTTTTAAAGTGAATGGTAGGGGAGACCCACGTATTAAGAGGGGAGGCCACTTCAATGAGGAAGCCATTTAAAGAAAAGGGAGCTCTACACCATAAAAATATAGGAACATGAGATTTCAATATTGCAAACATTGGTTGTGTTTGAGTTTCTTGCATTAAGGGGATAAATTCAAGTGTGTGAGAAGGGAGTAGTCCATGTGTATAAAGAGGAACCTATGCAGTCCGAGAAAAGAAGGCCACATAGGAGATGTCATCATGGTCATCTGATGTCCACATGATGAAGAAAATGATGCCAAAAGGAAGCCAGCCATGAAACAAGCCACTATGGAGTTGAAAACAGAGGTAGCCACACATGCAATGCCCACATCCCACACTAAAGGTGGCAATTGACTTAGAGGAAAATGAAATTGTTTTAATAGAAAGCTCCAAGCCATAGTCAAAGCAAGAAGTTAGTAGATCACACAAGCAATTAGCAGTCAAAACATGAAGAAGAGGATATGTTAGATAGAGGATTTGTAGGTAGACATAGAAAATGTGATCATGAACAAAGAAGAGGGGCGGCAACAGTCTATTTGGGAGCCCACGTGAGCAGGTAGTTAAAAAGAGTTCCACGCATAAAGAAAATTGCCTTGTACGAGTCCACGACTTTAACACAGAGTCCACAACTTCAAAAGAGAAACACGCTTAAACAAAGGCAGGAATAGTGGAGGAGATCTACGCAATTATGAAGAGCATCATAGGTTCATGCCAAATAGAAGTCGTAGGTAAAGCAGGACTCCACACATTTAAAAAAGAGAAAGCTATCCATATTAATGAGCAAACTCTAGCCCATGAATGAAGGGAAGATCAACGGAGGTCTGGTGGAAGGTAAAAATTACTAAGTTACCCATAGTCTAGGGAGGGGGCGGAAAAGTCCAGCCAGCTACCATAGCAGGGGCCAACCATGGAAGACACCCACCCAAAACAAAGCTCCATGCCTTGGAAGGAACAAAGAAGCCCCCTATGCAGATATGGATAGCCCATGTGTAGACAGTGCTTGTTACATGAAAGTCATAGGCATGGAGATGAAGTACCCACACACCAAAAAAAGGCTTCATGTGAGGAGAAGCCACCATATCTAAAGGAAGCCTCTGTTAGTAAGGGATTGCTTAATCCCACATGTAACAAGAGGAAACTTTTAGAGGTTTTTAAATATAAGCCCATGCATACTGTGAAATGTCTAATGACAAGAGTCTTTTAAAAAGCCAAGCACTATGTTGGTGGGACCTGTGCGCTAGTGAAAGATAGCTAGTGCCCAAACCAAGGAAATTTTGAACAAAGTTCCATCTGCACTGACATGGATCGAGTTGAGGAGATCGTGATACATGGACAATCATATGGATGTCGCTATGTCACCAAGGGAAGTTTCTCGCTTGATAACCATAGCGACATAGCGACACTAATGTGGCAGGAATGACGTGGTAGTGATGTGGAGATCCTGACCAACCACAAGGTGCCGCATGGCACAAATTTTGAGGTAGGTTGTGATGTGGCGAGCAGGTCTAGAGATGCACCAGATCATGCCACGTGGTAGATCTGAGGGTTCTCGTTAACTCGTTATAAGAAAGATGCAAGGAAGATAACATGGAAAAGTAGCGAGAAGATGACACATGGCACTGATGAGGATATCCAGTCAAAACGTGACACATGGCACTACTCAAGTTCAAGCCAATCAAAAGACGACACATGTCACCAGTGGTCAAACTTGGGTTGACCCAAAATTGAAAGGGCTGGGTAAAAATAAATAAATAATTTTAAAATCTCATTCTTAAAATAGTTTTTCATAAACTTGCATGTCAAATTTAAAAAGGTTTCAAAAGGGATTTTCTATTCTAAAGTTTTAATTTAGAGATATTTTAAATTTTTCAAAATTTAAAATTGAAGATGTGTAGAGCTGAGTTTTCTATCTGGAGGACATTTTTCAAATTGATATTAAGTGAGTTTCTGATAAGCAAAATATGCAATATTATATATTGCTGAAATCGGGAGAATCCAAATTTTCCATTTTTGAGGTCAATTTTTGTTTAGGTGTTCGCCAATTCACGCTACAAGTCAATTTGTGTTTCTCAAGGCATTGGCAGTAGAACAAGCAAATCTGGTCATTGATCATTACAGTCAGTTAGAAGGCAGTTTTAAAAGCTTGTTAGGATCTGAATGTGGAGAAAATCACTTTTGAGATGTTTTCTTGGCTTCCAAAGGTCATATAACTGATTTTCATCTTTTGTTATGAGTTCACCTTGGCATCAAAAATCAATTACAATGATGGATAAAATATCTCAGATATTTCTACCTTGTAGAGATATGAAATGATGGGGATTTGATTTTTGGTTAGAAGGAGAAGTTAGAAAGAGGTTTTGATCTTCTTGGGAAGGATTTCTAAAGGGACACATGTCAATTGCAAATTAAATCCAGGAATTGTCTTCTCCATATTTATTCTTTCTTCTTCTCTAAAAAAAGGTTGTTGGTTGGTTTTCTATTTCTAGTTCTTGGAGTTCTACTCATGCTGTGAAAGCCACACACCTAGCATTTCTCCATTGTATTGAGCAGCATTTTGAGTTTTTATGCAAATAGTCCTTACTAGTTAGGTGATTTCATGAGTCATTTCTGTATATCTTTCATGTATTTGGTTTGAAGGAAAGAAAATAAAGAGCATCAATGGTTTCAAATTTAGTTTGAATCTTGTCTCTTATTTGTGGATCTGTAATCTTTTCTAGTTTGTGATCAGAGATCATAGATTAGGTTGCATCTCATTTAGTGATGTATGCGATTGAAATAGCTTGCTTATGGAAAAAAGAGTCATGTAATTGCTTGGTGTTTATCACAAGGTTTACTGATTTCATGAAAGGATTGTCTGAGTATGAGATTCAAATATGAAGCAGATGTCTATTCACAAGGTGAAAGATAGATCAAGGATCTTGGTGTAGGAATTATGTCAAAGGTTTCCAG
The DNA here is from genome assembly GCA_028749045.1 of Cupressus sempervirens. Classification (NCBI taxonomy): domain Eukaryota; kingdom Viridiplantae; phylum Streptophyta; class Pinopsida; order Cupressales; family Cupressaceae; genus Cupressus; species Cupressus sempervirens. Next base: position 319,060,908 of record CM053792.1, read on the forward strand.
GAGATGCACTATTGTAATTCATTTTAATTACCCAATAGATAATGCACTAGTTAGAGATAGGATCATTAAGTTCTGTTGCTCATACTTGGTCTTTCTGTTATCAACATATTAAATCAATTTTCCCTTTTATGTTGAAAGCTATTCAATGTTAACCCACACTTAGCTGGCCAGTTTCATGAGTTATGTTCTTATCTATTTCATGCTTGTGATTCCTAGTTATGTATAGAAGATTTAGGGGTTTTTATCTGCTTTACATTAGATTCAGTGTATGCTTTGATAACTGGTACTATATAAAGAATCTATAGGTCCACCCGCCTAGGTTTTCCAAAGCCTGAAGTGTAGAAGGAGTATAGCCTTATAGTTGGCCAAGGTTCTTGGTGAAGTGTGTCCATTATTGGAGATAGCTGCCAATAGATGCATTCTTGCCTTGCATACATGTTTGTTTAAACATTGTTAAATCAGGAGCCAACAAAATGACGACTCTACTAGGGAGTTGCATTCAGAATGAACCAAAATCTCTGGCATGAAATAGATTGAATATACCATATCTATAGAAAGAGGCATTTCTTATTTCCTTACTAAAGTTTCATGTTCCCCAATTAAAGTTTAGTTATAATCAGCAGCATGTTGTAAAATTGGATGAAAATTGTGTTCTATGACTGTTATAACTCTATCTTCAATCTGTTTAGTCTTTGCAAGTTTTGTTAAGAAATTTTTAGAGTCAAGAATCCATTCATAAATTATATTTTCTTTTCAAGGTGTTAGTGATTTGCAAGTTTCTCCTACATTGAAGGTCTGGTTCAAATTTGTCAAGTAACAAATTATGTTTTATTTCTCACAAAGTGTGTGGTGACTCTCAAATCTCTATACTAGTTTGTTCCTAGTTGATTTTATTGCAAAATTTTGAAGTACTTTCAGTTGTATGGGTAGATCTGAAGCTTTTGGTAGTTTCTTGAAAAGGAATTTTAAATTCTTGATAAGTTTTAAAGTGTTGTTTGCAATCTGCTGTTATAAAGGATTGAAATGTAAAAAGTGAATCATAGCAGTGATCTCTTTATCCTTTTGAAAGGAGGTTGCAGCTCTACAAAGTTTGATTAGTGGTGTAAAGGAGTTTTAGTCTTGCAACTGTGCCAAATCAGCAGATCGATGTTTGTATCAGCACTTGAGGTATCTTGGTTTTCATGTTTTCTTTTCATGGAAGTCAAATGCTAGAATCAGTGTCTCTATTAAGTGATTTTCAGCGCTAAAAAGAAGAGGTAGAAATTTTTTTCTATAATGGAGTCAGATCTCAAATCCGAGATTAGTTTGCCAAATTCTAAGAGTTTACAAACTGTGAATAGTAATATTGCTTTGTTGAATAGACTAGTCTACAAAAGGATTTTCAATCTTATAAGAATTGAGGTAGGAAGTACTCAAGGTTTAAGTGGTGAACGATGTTATTTAAGGCTTAAATCAGTAATCAATAAGATGCCTTTTCATTGTAAACCTAAGGAATCTTCCCTATCTAGTGTTTTCCTTTAGGTTCTAGTACCCAATTCAGTCAATTGGCTAGCACCTATAAGATTACAAAGGTTTTTAAAAATTGAAAGATTCATTGAGGAGATGGAAAGCAGTGATTATAGATTTCATGAAATACCTCCTAATGATAATGAGTGTGCTAAAAGCCAAAGTAGTAATGAATACAATGAGTTCATAGAGCAAGATAATTTGTCTTCCAAATGTAAAGAGGTGGATTCAAATGCTAATGTATCAGGTAATAGCAATCAACATGAAAAAGATGGATATAAAGGAGAAGATAAATTTTTTTATAGCACATATGAAGTTGAAGAAAGTTGTAACAATAGTAGATCTAGTGATTGGCATGATAAGAAAGAATGTTTTAATAATGTTGATTTTCTATATTGTTACACTAAGGATCCTACTATTGTAAGTTCTTCAGTTTATCCAAATGATAACCACAGCCGAGAGAAGATTTGTAAGGAAATCTTCTTGAACTCTGATGAAATCTCAGAATTATTGGCTCGTGAGTTTGAAAAGCACATAAGTATTTTTAAGGATCTTCATATGTTCTCTCATAATAATTTCTCATTCAGTCAAATCAATTCCACAAAGTTTGATGTGGAAAAAGAGGCAGAATATGAACAATCTTTGTTAGACTTCGGAGGTGTATATAACAGAACTTCAAATATTTTTGCACATGAAGATTTTTTGAATGCTAATTATGTTAGTGAAGGGAAGTTTAATACTATTTCAGATTCTCTTTATGCTGGTTATGCTACAATAAGTTTTGATATTTCATGTGTTGAAGAGGAAAGCAGTGAAGGTTTTTAATCAGATTATAGATTTTCTTCATGTGTTGATAAGTCTTGTAAAGATAATTTCAAGGTTTATTCTGACATTCAGTTAGAGGAAGAAAATGATAGTGATCAACATAGTTTATATCAACACTTTCAGAATGAGTTTCAATTTTGGTAACTAATCAGTTGTTTGAGTGTGAAGAGGTTTCAGCAAAGGATAAATCTGATTCGATAAGTAACATGGTTGCAAGTAGGCAACAATCAAATTTTCCATACTCTTCATTTATGGAGGCACAAGGTGAGTTACAATTTGATCCATGTAACTCATTGAATGAAGTTGAGTATGAGCACTTTGTGTTTCCAATTTGAAAGAATCCATGATTTAGTCAGTACTAATCAGTTTCAGTTTGATATTAGTTGTTACGATCACGCTGATCCATTTTTTCATAGTGGGCAAGATGAAGAAAGTATGTCTAATTTTTATACGCACTATGAAGATGATGATAGTTTTGTTTTGCCTATTGAGCAGGTTGCAAATGTTGATACGTTGGGTGAAACAAATGATAATGATAATTTTAGTTTACCTCAAGAAATGTAAATAAAAATCAAGTATATGATAGAGGTAAGGAGTCCTGAAACTTTTTGATGCCTCGGGGCCATCACTTGTACATAGTAGGAGTAGTTGTTTGCTTTCAATAAAGTTGTTTGAGAGAGTATTTGAAGTTTAGGTGTGTGGTTTGCTTCTTACAGAGATCTAAAATATTACCATGCTCACAAGGGGCATGCATCCCCAAATAGAGCCACTGTTGGTGCTCAAAATCACAACCCTGATTTTGAGCACCATTATGAAAATTAAGCCTTAAAAATGCTTTTTGATGCATTTGTACCTAGCTCTCAGTTTGAGGCCTAAGAGGTGTTCAATGTTTCTAACACCTTGTATTCAGCCCGTCCACTTGTTCCATGATGATAAAATGTCATTCTGAGCCATTCTGTAAAGTCTCATTTTGAGCTAATGTCAAATCTCCATTTTTACACTAAGTGTCAAACAGCGACAAGAGGCTGTGTTTGCATCTAAATATCTCGCACCCAGAAATGTTTCATGACTCACTGCTTTGGGAGTGTTTAGTGTCCACCCCTGAGAACCTATGCTTCAGGTCTAGAGTTGTTTCAAGTCTGTTTGACTAGGTTTTGAATCCCTCAAATTTGGTCATTTACTATTTTCATGCTGATGCACTTTGCACATAATTCTAGGAAGCCTTGTTTCACAAACCATAAATTTGACCTAGTTGACCAAAATGCTAAATATCCTTTTGTGTTGCATTTTAGATGTCAAAGAATTGTTATGTTTCAATTTTTAAGTCTTGATGAATCCGTTTGATAAGTTTTCAAATGCGATTCCAAATGCAATTTATAACTTTGAACTAGTGTCAGTAAGTGCAGATTGATTGGAACTCCTGCTTGTGATGTAATATCTTGAAGTCCATGATAGGTGGGATCGAATGGATTGTACTACTGTATTTTTCTTTGAAAATACTTTAAGCATGTTAGTTTGCAAGTCATGACGAATCCATCTGCACACTTTTCTAGGTTAATTCCATTCACAAAATATGTTTTGTCTGTGCTTTTAATCTACAAAATCCAAGTAGTTCACTTTGACTGATCGCCATGTGTCCTGTTATTTTTCATGAGCCCAAATCCTAGATTTATATTCACCTCGTGACAGAGATTCAATGCCCCAATTTTTGTGCTTCCACGTGTTAGTTTACCTAGATTTTGAAGCCAATTCCGAATCCTATTTAGTGTTTTCTAACTTGTTTGCTTGCAGGTAATTTTGAGAAGGAAACTTTGACGGTCAATATCTTTTGACAGAGAATTCATCATGAGACGAGATTCGACAGGGTGAAAATATGTGGAACAGAGAATCAACGTGTCTGATTTTGAAGCTTATTCAGGTGTTTGGGTTAGTTTTAAGGCCAGTCAAAAGACCTCTTGATGCAAGATTGATAGTTTGCAAAAGAATGTAAAATGAACTTCAAGTTCGCTTTCAGTGGTCGTATTTCAAATCAATGTCAGAGAGTAAATAAGTCAATTTTGCATTTTAGTTGTTCAAAAATGAATTTTTTTTTAGCCAGACCCACTTTGGGGCTTGGCTAAATTCTTCAAATTTGCGATAGCTGGTAAGGTTTTAAGATGACTTGGACAAAGCAATCATGAACATGAAGAAATGGGAAGGTTTGAAATAGAGGAGAAAAAATTCCCTAAAACAAATGGAAAACACAATGTAAACAAAGGACAAGAGAGTTCCCATTTTGCCACTACAAATGTGGATATTAATCTCATTTTTTATCCATCACTATTAGATATAGTGGCTATTCTCAAAAGAAAAATAAGGATTGGACATTTGATTTGCTTCCCTCATTTTGGTGATATGGAGATTGGAGTCTTGATGCACCTGGTGATGGCTCCGGTGGGCAGTGTGTCTGAAGCATCATTTGCTCAAGGTGGACATAGATATTAGATGCAACTCTTAAAGATGCAATGAATGGTCCTCGAGAGAGGCTTCTTTATGTTACAACTTCCACATACAACTCATTGTCTTGTAAGTGATGATATTTTAATCTCTTGTTTTGGAGACAAAGATGGGAATATAGAGTTAAATGGTTTCTTTCTTTTAAACTCATATTTTTAAAGTGAATGGCAGGGAAGATCCACATATTAAGAGGGGAGATCACTTCAATGAGGAAGCCATTTCAAAACAAGGGAGCTCTACACCATAAAAATAGAGGAATGTGAGATTTCAATATTGCAAACATTGGTTGTGTTTGAGTTTTTTGCATTAAGGGGATAAATTTGAGTGTGTGAGAAGGGAGCAATCCACGTGTATAAAGAGGAACCTATGTAGTCAGGGACAAGAAGGCCACATAGGAGATGCCATCGTGGTCATCTCAAATCCACGTGATGAAGGAAAGGATGTCAAAAAGAAGTTGGCCATGAAACAAGCCACTATGGAGTTAAAAATAGAGGAAGCCACACATGCAATGCCCACATCCCACACTGAAGGTGGCAATAGACTTAGAGGAAAATGAAATTTTTTTAATAGAATGCTCCAAGCCGTAGTCAAAGCAAGAAGCTAGTAGATCACACAAGCAATTAACAATCGAAACATGAAGAAGAGGATATGTTAGATAGAGGATTTGCAGGTAGACATAGAAGACACGATCATAAACAAAGAAGAGGGGCGGCAACAGTCTATTTGGGAGCCCACATGAGTAGACAGTTAAAAAGAGTTCCATGCATAAAGAAAATTGCCTTCCAAGAGTCCATGGCTTTAACATAGAGTCCACAGCTTCAAAAGAGCAACATGCTTAAACAAAGGCAGGAATAGTGGAGGAGATCTATGTCATTATGAAGAGCATAATAGATTCATGCCAAATAGAAGTCACAAGTAAAGAAGGACTCTACGCATTTTTAAAAGAGAAAGTTGTCCATGTTAATGAGAAAACTCCAGCCCACGAATAAAGGGTAGATCCACGTAGGTCTGGTGGAAGGCGACAAATATTGAGTTGCCCATAGTCTAGAGAGGGGGCAGAAAAGTCTTGTCAGCTGCCATAGTAGGGGCCAACCATGGAAGACACCCACCCAAAACAAACTTCCACACCTTGGAAGGAACAAAGAAGTCCCCTGCGTAGAGATGGAGATTCCATGTGCAGACATCGCTTGTTACATGAAACCTATAGGTATGGAAATGAAGTACCCACACACCAAAAAAGGCTTCATGTGAGGAGAACTTGCCATATGTAAAGGAAGCCTGCATTAGTAAGGGGTTGCTTAATCCCACATGTGACGAGAGGAAGCTTTTTGAGGTTTTTAAATATAAGCCCATGCATATTGTGAAATTTCTAACAACAAGAGTCTTTTAAAAAGCCAAGCGCTAAGTTGGTGGGACCCGTGCACTAGTGGAAGACAACGGGCATGCAAACCAAGGAAATATTGAACAAAGTTCCGTTCGTGCTGACATGGATCGAGTCAAGGAGATCGTGACACATGGAGAATCCTATGGCTGTCGCTATGTCGCCAAGGGAAGTTGCTCGCTTGATAACCATAGTGATATAGTGATGCTGATGTGGTGGGGATGACATGGCGGTGATGTGGAGTTCCTGACCAACCACAAGGTGCCACATGGCACAAATTATGAGGCAGGTCGTGATGTGGTGAGCAGGTCTAGAGACGCACCAGATCATGCACGTGGCAGATCTGAGGGTTCTCATTAACTCGCTACAAGAAAGATGCAAGGAAGATAAACTTGCACGTCAGATTTAAAAAGGTTTCAAAAGGGCTTTTCTATTCTAATGTTTTAATTTAGAGATATTTTAAATTTTTCAAAATTTAAAATTGAAGTGGTGCAGAGCTGAGTTTTCTATTTGGAGGGCATTTTTCAAATTGAGATTAAGTGAGTTTTTGATAAGAAAAATATGTGATATTATATATCACCGAAATCGAGAGAATCCAAATTTTCCATTTTTAAGGTTGGTTTTTGTATAGGTTTTCACCAATTCATCCTACAAGTCAACTTGTGTTTCAAAATTAGTGACAATGAAGGATAAAATATCTCAGATATTTCTACCTTGTAGAGAGGTGGAATGATGGGGATTTGATTTTTGGTTAGAAGGAGAAGTTAGAAAGAGGTTTTGATCTTCTTGGGAAGGATTTCTAAAGGGACACATGTCAATTGCAAATTAAATCTGAGAATTGTCTTCTTCATATTTATTCTTTCTTCTTCTCTGAAAAAAGGTTGTTGGTTGGTTTTCTATTTCTAGTTCTTGGAGCTCTGCTTAGGCTGTGAAAGCCACACACTCAACATTTCTCTGTCTTATTGAGCAACATTTTGAGTTTTTATGCAGATAGTCCTTACTAGTTAGGTGATTTCATGAGTCATTTCTGTATGTCTTTCATGTATTTTGTTTCAAGGAAAGAAAATAAAGAGTAGCAATGGTTTCAAATTTAGTTTGAATCTTGTCTCCTGTTTGTGGATCTGTAATATTTTCTAGTTTGTGATCAAAGACCATAGATTAGGTTGCATCTCATTTAGTGATGTATGTGATTGAAATGTCTTGCTTATGGAACAAAGAGCCGTGTAATTGCTTGGTGTTTATCACAAGGTTTACTGATTTCATGAAAGGATTGTCTGAGTATGAGATTCAAATATGAAGCAGATGTTTATTCACAAGGTGAAAGATAGATTAGGGATCTTGATGTAGGAATTATGTCAGAGGTTTCCTAGAGATGTACTGTTGTAATTCATTTTAATTACCCAATAGATAAGGCACTAGTCAGAGATAGGATCATTAAGTTCTATTGCTCATACTTGGGTCTTTCTGTTATCAAAATATTAAATCAATTTTCCCTTTTATGTTGAAAGCTATTCAATGTTAACCTGCACTTAGCTTGCCAGTTTCATGAGTTATGTTCTTAGCTATTTCATGCTTTTGATTCCTAGTTAAGTATAGAAGATTTAGGGGTTTTTATCTACTATACATTAGATTTAGTGTATGCTTTGATGACTGATACCATATAAAGAATCTATAGGTCCACCCACCTAGGTTTTGCAAAGCCTAAAGTGAAGAAGGAGTATAGCCTTGTAGTTGGCCTAGGTTCTTGGTGAAGTGTGTCCATTATTGGAGATAGCTGCCCATAGGCACATTCTTGCCTTGCATACTTGGTTGTTTAAACACTATTAAATTAGGAGCCAACAGAACCCACCATCATATCACTGAAATGATAACAAAATGGAAGGATAGAATGAATCCCTTGTAGTGTTGTCTAGTGTGAACACTACTGTTTACTACATTTTGTCCTAATTCTTTATTATCATGATGATATTCGACTACTTGCAATGCATATATATGCTTGTGTTTTTATCATGTGCTTTCTCCTTAAGCTTTATGCTTCATTTAGTGTAAAGAATCAAATGTTTAATTCAAAATGATAATCAAAATTCAAATAAATAGTACCAATTGAATTTTATGTGAAAATGGTTAACAATAATAATATCTACTAAAATACTTAACCCTCAAATACATTTCATTAAAATCTATTACAAACTAGTTCAATATAATTTAAGGTAGATTTCAAATAAGAGAGGAAGGAATAATAAAACTAAGTTTTGTATCTCTAATATTGCTATTCAACTATGTAGTTTTTAAGTCAAACTTGTTGATCCATGTTTCATGAGTAGTGGTTCATAAGTACCCATCTCTAATGAGAATAAATGGAACACTTAACTCTTATTGCATCTAAGTGGCTCTTAGAGAGGTAGAGCACTAAGACTTCCTACGAGGTCATTCATTCTAGTACTACTCTAGCTCAAATGAACTTAACTAAGTATATTATAATAATTATAGTTAAGTTGTAAATACATTAAATTAGTTTTTAATAATTAAATAGAATTAAATCAATAGATAATATAAATTATTATAAAGTTTTAATTAATTTCACAAATAAAAAGATGACAACTATTAAATTAATGTTATTTCACATATTAATATCTTCTCACTTATGGACCCACTAAACATTATATTCAATAGAACTTAAGTCCCCATATAAAAGAACAAATAAATAAGTTTTCTTTATAAACATGTTGTTATAAAAGAAAATATACTACATCTTAAATCGTAATAATTTAGCTTTAAACTCAATTTAAAACAAACAAAATTATTTTCAATAGTTTAATTCATTATATGGATCAATACATTACAATATTCTTTTTAATCTCATTTTGCAGTAAGATGAAAATTCATTTATAAATTTTAATCGATTACATAATTTGAGCAAAAAGGTATTCAACAACTTTTACTAATGATTATATCTTAAGGGATAAAAGTGTGTTTAGACTTTATTCTAAGTGGGAATACCAAATAGATGATTGTTTCTAGGAATGGTTCCTCCAAAAGCCTCATTTATATCTATTTCATCTTCACTTCTCCAATTGAAGTAGTGAAAGAGATGTGCTAATCCAACCTCACCAATGACAATTCCTAAGGAAGCACAAACACAACCTCTCCTTCTTGAGCCAAAAGAAATCATGGTTAACTCTGGATCTTTGACCAATATCAAACATTTTATCGATGAATCTTTCAAGTCTAAATTCCAAAGGTTTTTCCATACTCTTGGATCTCTTCCTATAGCCCAAGCATTAACTATAATCATTCTTTTCTTTGGTATCAAATATTCATGATTAGCTCCTTTGACAATACAAGTTTCTATAGATTCATGAGGAAGGAGTAAAGGGGCCAATGGATAAAATCTCAATGTCTCTTTCACCACACAATGCAAGTATTCCATTCTTAAATTATGATAACTCGTTATTTTCTCATCTTGTTTTACAATAGAATTAATTTCTTCTTGCAATTTTTCATCACACTTGGGTTTCTTAATAATTCACTCATAACCCATTCCAATGTAGTTGCTATTGTATTGATTCCACCAGTGAACATTACCTTTGAATATATGGATACATTAATCAAAATAAAGATATGCGTACAATAAATAAAACACAGTGTGATGACTAAGGTAGATTACTTAATAGAAATTCATGATTGTTTTTCATAAATAGAGAATGTAATTTTATAAAATAAAATTAAGCAGAAAAATGTAATTTAGATGGACTATACTAACCGTAACTTCCTGTCTTAAAATTTAAGTAGAAATTTCAAATCACTCTCAATTTATTAGAGAATCCTACATTGTAAGTCTGCTACTTTCAGCTAAAGTTTGAGAACCACATCATCAAATATGATTATGACATTAGTATCAAGATTCAAGTATGCGGCTTCAGTCAAACTCATTGACTTGTGTTTCATATGAGAATTAGTTGAGAATTAGTTCAGAAAAACTAATACTCTTGTGACAATGAATGGATCTCTTAGCACACATTGCATCTAGGTGGTGGATGCAGAAGTGAAGCACCAAGAGTTCCTAAGAGCTTACTCTATCTGAAGTCCAGCCACTCCAACCAAGGAACGAGGTCTCCAATGTTAACCACTCCTGCTAACTCAGCAGTCCTCAAACGCTGCACCTCCCCATGCGCTCCGCGTGTTCTTCTATTATCTTCTCCATTGCTGCGTCGGAGCGGTCGTGGAGATTCATCATGCGTGGTCTCCAATGTTAACCACTCCTGATAACTCGACAGCCTCAGAATGCTAATCAGCTCCTTAAACGCTGCACCTCCTGACACACGGTCTGCATTTGTCCTGCCCGTCAACATTCTCCTGCAACGCTCACTTTCCCCCCTTCGCTCTTCTCCCACATCGATTTCACCATTGCCACCACCTCATATTGATATTGAGATCCATTGCTCTAGCAGGCCTCCCCAATTTCGACGATCCGCTCATTCTGCCGTATGGCATCTTACGTTCTGCAGCCCCACCTCTTTACCACGATTCCTTTTCGTCTTATATGGCAACTGGAGTCTTACGTATGATGAAGACAACTAATATACAACAAATGGTTTTCTTTCTGAAATAATATTTTTCAGAGACAAGGCAGCTGTTCAAATTGAACATTTATACTCTTCAAATAACTTATGAGATTGACATCAATAAAAGGTGTCAAAGATACCTGCCCTGTTCATGTTTGAAAAAATATATATAAAAGATGTGTTTGGACAATAGTTGCTGCTACTTGCAAATAGGTGTATATGATAAGACACGTGCTATTTTTTAAAATTCGAGAGATTGTATAATTATAGTATATTTATTTTAAATCATTTATAAAACTATTATATGATTGAATTATATTAAATTATTATATTCCACTTAAATATTAGATTTTCGCTGTGATATGATTGAATACTATATTTTACTAGAATTAATTGTATACTTTCAATCGAATTAACAGTTTTTAAAACTATCTTAATAGAAACAATGTATTTTGATTAGATAAAGTGAGATTAGAGGGGCCAAACACAACAAGAAGTCAAATAACAACATGAATCATATCCATGAGACATGGACTCAAAAAACTTTTGAATGAAGCAGCAATTGTATGAGACTCGGTCCCTAAAAACACAAACTAAATTTTGAAAACAATGAATTTGTTTAAAGGAAAAATTAGAAACAATTTTTTAAAATGAGAGATACAATTTTAAATCTATAATTTACAAGTTCAATATATTAAGAAAATATAAGTAATATATATATATGGTGGGCTTAATCAGCACATTCTCAATGTTGAGAGAGTAAGTGAATGGTATGGGGCCTAGTTTTAAATGTCTCCCTTTTGTTTAGTGTTCTCATTCATACTTAATGTTCAATTTTAAATTTTCATGCATGTTTTAAATTGGTTTTCCTACCCTACAACATACTAGAATTGAGTTCATCCCTGAGGGTCTTATCTTGCTTATCACTGAGTTTTGTCGAGATAGTACCCGTACACACTCTATTTCTACTTGTAAATAGAAAAGGGTTGGGGAAGGCACCTAACAACAAGGATAATGTGGATGACTCTTCAATGAAAAACAAAGGTAGCAAAAAGTGGGCTTTGGTGATGGAAACAAACTCTAATCAGAGCTCCAATGATTTGGAGGTTGTTAATGCTCCCCAAAATGATGACACAACTTAGATTGTGAGTGACAGTTGTTCTTCTGAGAAGAGGGATATTGCTTTCAGCCTAGATAATATCTTGGCCAATTTCTCTCTACTTTCCTCCCCCACTATTGTCAATAAGAGAGGTAAGCATTCTTCCATTAAGGGTAAAGTTATGGATAATGTCCCTTTCTCTAAACACAAAACAATAAAAAGAAACAACTCTAGTATTAAGGAGAAGGATGTTATCATCAAAGAATATAGTGGAAAGATGGTAATTGAGGAGGTCTTGTATGAAAATGAGACTAGTAATAGTGATAAAGCTGAGATTATTAGCCCAAATACCCAGTCACTAGACTTGGAGCATGTTGAGATCTCCCCTATTAACACTACCCCCTCCCATGAACCTATGACCACTAACGATTCTCTAGCCAAATGTACATATAATGAGCCAAAGACCAAAACCTAGGACCATAAGAAAAAGCTTCAAACTGAGGATACCCAGGATTTAAAGAGTGATGATAAAGTTTTGGAATATCTTAACAAAGCTAAAAAAGAGCTAATATTGGGTTGAAGATAGACAACTAGATGTGCAATGAAATAAAAAAAACTCCACTTATCTATTTCTTCTTTGCAAGAAAAGTCCCTTTTTTTTCAAGTGAAGCTAGATGAAGAATGCACGAAGAGGGGGGAACTAGATTCTCTAGGTGGGATGTCCCAACCAAACTCCAAGAGTATGAAGCTTTCCTTAAAAAGATTAATTAAGGATAGTGAGATGGATATGCAGGATGTTACTTTATCCATCTTGGTTGTTGCTAACTCCATTGGAAAAACTTCTCTAAATGAAGCCAATTTGACTGGTCAAGCCCCGTTGCTAGTTCGTTGTCCAAGCAGAAGAACTAGATAGAGGACTAAGAAAAATGACCTCCAAATTCCTATGAAGAATGTTTATGATTCTCTAAGTGAGGTTGTTGTCTTAGGTACTGCCATTACTAATGCTATAAAAGACCTGATCGAAGTTTTTTTTGGGTTTTTTTTGAACTTTTGGTTGCTACTATTTTTGTAACTTTTGTTGGTTGCTAGTCCTTGTAAAACTAGCTTTACTTGGTTGTTGGCCCTTGTAAAACCAACTCCTTAATTTGGTTTATTTTTGTTCGGGGTTTTGGGTCTCCCTCAAACTTGCTTTTACCTAATCAAAACATAGTATTTTTTAGGCAACCTATTGTGGAACATGTTGAGTAAGAAAGCGATGGTGTGGAAGCTACTTGAAGTTAAATTGTAGACATTCACTTATATTATAGAATGGAAATTGTGTTGTTGCAACATGACCTCCAATCTTGTAAATGAAAAGGATGGACCAATATAGCTAGGCAAAAAGAAAAAGTACTTGAGCATGTCTCAATACTTTGGATAGTATTTGTTAATAAAATGTCCAATACTTTTTGCCACATTGAAGCAATCATTGTGACTCTAAAGTTGTTATTGATTATAAAGACTACCCTTTTTTTTGTTAGTGAAAAAACTAGCTTTGAAGGGACCCAAAAACCATTTATAAGGAAATTTGGAGGGTCCTAAACCTGAATACAACAAATACTTGAAAGAGATAAAACTATACAATTCAACAATCAAAAACTAGCAAATGAACAACAACCTAAAAATGAAAATCATACTAAACTCCAATTTCTTAGTAGAACACAAAACTAAAGGCCAAAGACTCACACCACAAAAATAGTGTTTTCAATGCTTCCTTAACCATAATAGTGATCTAGGTGCTTTGTATAAGCTCCCTTTGCCTAAAAGTGGGTTTTGGTAAGGCTCTCATAACCTAAAAAGTAAGTATACACTAGTATATTTGAACCTAAATATTGACAAATATTTTTGATGAAAAAGGAACATCTTGTGAAATTTTATTTTGTTTAAAGGTTTCCCAAATTCACTAGAATTCAAATGAGGCATGTTTGTGAACATTATGAGGAAAGTGGGCAATATATTTTTTGAAAAAAAATGTGAGTTTATTATAATCACATATGAGGTGTTGAGATTATGAATATTGGACAAATTGCATAATAATGTTGTATTATATTATTGTATTTTACTATGTACTGTTCAAACTAGGATCACCTAGATGGGCATGCAACATGGAAATATTTCCATGGGATATACATGGTGAGTTGTATTATTATTGTGATAATATTTGATGCGATTATTTAATACTTTGAAAAAGATTTAAATGTCCAATATTAAATGTGGGGTCAATAGGCTAGGTAGCACATGGTTTTAGCACATCATTTATGTAATACCACTTTATGGTTTTGTGGGACTTTCTACTATATAAGTAAGCACAAGGGTAGTTGTAGAGGTAGACCATGAAAAGACAAAAAATGAAAGTCAATCAAGACAATGTTTGACAAGTTAGCCAAGGGAGCATTTGTGAAGGTTGGAGGCATGTCATGAGATGTGTGGATTCATGCTTATTCATATGGAATGCTTGATTGTGGCTATGGCTTTAAAGGCTTCCATGGTTGTATTCGAATGGTGTTTTTACTGAATAATACATGGTGATGGATGCTTTTGGAGGTTGGTTTTTTTTTTTTTCCCTCAATGATGATTTCCAAGGGTATACTTGTGTGACAATTTTTGTGGGTATGTAGTCTATTCTCTTGCATGTGGATTATAATTTCACATTTATTTTAAATCTATTATGGGTTATGTGGAAATGGTTATAATTTTGTTGCAATTTTTCTTACACGAGGTTCCTCTATGGAAGTCAAGGAAAAACTCTTGGAGGTCCGTCAAGCAGTTCATGTTCTCCGATAATGAATTTTCCCCTAACAATTATAATTTAGGGCACATTGATTCCTAAATTTTCCATCAAGGAACTCATGCCTTTCCCTTCCTCCAACTTACTATCAGTGAATTTGACATAATCTCTCTTATTTCTTCCACTTAAAACTATATGTCAAATGCACATAAAAATCTAAGTCAACTTAAAAATATGCTTAAATGAAATATGGATTCTTTGTCTCTTCTTATAGATTGAAATTTGAGCATTTAAATATTAATCAACCAAATTTACAAAATCACATACAAGTTATGTGACCTATGTTGATTTGTATGGATTTTTCTTTGGAATTCACAAGCAATAATTTATTGAGTAGTAAACTCATTGGCTATATTTTTCCTATTTGGATACCTCTAGGTCTAGTCATAGGTTTCTCTATTATATTTGAATATCTCAATGCTACTTCTCAAGCTGAAATCTCTTCTACCATATATTCAAAATTTTATGCTTATTTCAAAAATTCCCAAGAAAATAAGTTTCAAAGTGAAAATGGGAGGTTTCCACTAAAATTCTTGAAACTTAGAAATAAAAAGTAGTACACAACCATAGCCTACATTAATTAAATTGAGACAATCATGCAAGTAGTCTATCAAAATACACCTATTAATAAGATCCTATGTCTAAATATGGGAAACCATGCTGACCTAAATCTACAAGATCTAGACATGGAAATGCATAATTTTTTTTTTCCAATGTGAGCAAAGTAGACCATTTTTACATACTAAATTCTAGAAATTTGGTATTGAAAAATGTTCAAAGAAAAGACCTTTTGGGATAGTTTTGATCACCTCACTAATACCATCATTCAAGGAGGGTATTAGGACCATGGAAGAGTGTTAGGGGATACACTAGTCTATCATAAATTGAAAATTTATGAATAGGTGGCCACATTGAATCTATATTTTGTAAAAAATAGATCTAGCATGGGTGTGGAGCATAATTTGAGTTTGAAAATCTAATAGAGTGCATATGTTATGGGATATCATATATATACTTTTAATTGGGTGACAAGAGTTGTAAAATTTATGTTTTTGGAATTTGAATTTTGTGAAAAACATCTTTTGTAAAGACCTATTATTTAAATTTCTCATTCTAATAAACTATTTAACTTGGTTTGGTAGAAAGAATAAGTGAATTGGCCATACATGGTTCATATTTGGTAGTGGGGTTGGGACAGACCTAGTTCACCTAGGGTCTTGCTCATTATAATATTAGTTTAATCTTTATTTATGATTTTTGTTTACATATCTATAGTTTCTATTAAAAAATACAAATAATTAAAATCATATATTAAAGATATTTCATTATAATATGTATTTAATCATTATTTTCCTTAATTGCATGTATTATATTTTTTTATTATATATTATATAAAATCCATTATAATATGTCAAAGTTGTGATAGAAAAAACTATTTGTTCATATTTTACCATTTAAAAACTTTAAAACTTACCTCAAATGATCATTATTTTATGATGAATTGTTAACTTTTCCACTTCATTGTGAAATAAAAATTAAACTAATGGTGCAAATTGATAGAATATACCCTTTTGTGGTCTTCAACACCATGAAAAGATAACTTGTGTCAAATATGATGCAAAGATCATACAATAGAATAGAAAATTTGAGACTAATTCACTAGTATAAGGCCTTTATATAATTTCTTTTGTTTCCAGTAGCATGTATTCCCTATAACGGGCATGTCATATCATGTCTACACTCTTTGGGGCATGCACACTTTGTAAGTCATTTAATTTTCCCATGCCGAAGGATTGGATTTGGCTTGCATGTTTGAAACATGTCTGAGACATGTGTTCCAACAAGTATACAAAAAAGGTATTTTTTGTGCAACATCCATCACATTTACTCATGGCTATATAACAAAAAAGTTAGGTTACATGATATTATACATATATTTGTTAGCTATCTCACCATAAAAAATAATTTAAATTTATATTATGTTAAACCTTTTATCTCTGTTTTATTTGTTAATGTATGTCCGTTTTTGTCAAAAAACAATGTGTAGTATACCTTAGATTTTGGCTTATTTGTCAATTCTTGTAACAAGTTACTTTTTAAGAAACTAGACTCCTTTTTATACACTCTTAAATTTTATTTTATTTTCAGTTAGTTTTTAAAATTTTTGAGAGGTTCAACAAAAAAAAAATTACATTTTTGAGATGTCTCCATGTTCAACATTCTTAATAATGCAAATATACATTAGAAAAATAGCAAAAAATTCTAGGATAAAGTATGTAGCATTAACTAACTTCTTAATAAAGAGAATTTTTTTTAAAGTTCACATTTTAGGTAAAGCAAGCTTGATACTATGTTATATTTTTACTTAAAAAATATGACCACTTTGTATGCTCCCTCTTTTTTGAGGGGCTTAAACTCCACCATTGAATATAAAAAAATATTAGTTTAGAAACTAAATTAAGAGGATTACAAATTTTTTGGTCATATCATCAAACATTGAGTCCAACTATCTTCAATTTCTTGTTGAAGTTCTAAATTTTATAATTTTAGAAAAAAGTGACAACTTAAACCCCCTTTTTGGTCCCCTATCTTTGTGCATGCAGTGTCATTTTCCCATATGTTTTGCAAACATAGCATCTTTGTTTGAAAGAATTCATTTGCTCCTTAGGTTCCTCAATTTGATCTTATGTCTAATTTGGATCTTGCTCAAGTTTCTGCTCACCTAATCTTTTAGATTACTTACAATACTCTCCTTCTACATATATAATCCTTGTCATATTCTGCTTAAGATTCTATAGCATGAGTTTCTAATAAATTTATCTAAACTTGAATATAACTTATCAAAATGTAACTTTGTTTCCATAGGCTCACCTTTCACAATATTAGTATACTTCTCAAGTTCCTTGTTCTTAAGCTTTGAATCATGAACCTCATATTTTACCTTTGTAATTTGAGTGTTAAATCCTTTCATTCATTAGTTTTACCATTTGAATTTACATCAATTTTTTCTTTCTCTAATTTTCTGTCATCCACTATTTTGACCAACTTAAGTGCTTATTTCTTGAGTTTTGCAACCAAATTTGATTCCTTGGTCTACTCAACTAGTGCTTTACTCTTAATCCTTCAAGCTACATCAATCTAATCCTTAATCTTCTAAATGTAATCACATGCATCCTTGAGTTTACCTTTTAATCTTCCCATTTCATCATTTATGTACTCCAATTACTCAAGTTTTTCTTGATAGTTTCTTTGAAAATATACTTTATTCATTAGGATTATTCTCAAGTTCTTAAACTTTCACTAACTAAGCTTTAATACCAATTTTTAGAAATAGAGACTATAGGGGGGTTAATCAATGTTTCATGTTCACATTCTTCTAAACTATATATTTCAACACTGAACAGTATACTTGGATAAATGAGTACTATTGAAATACTGGAAAGGTAGGATGCTAAGAGGGTTGGTGGGTTTGAATTAGTATCCTCAAAAAAATTTAACCTTAAACAAAGTTAGTGTTCTCCTTGATTCCCCTATTATTCAGTAATCACCAAACATTTATCACATTAATTATAAATGAAAGTAACACAACTAATTGAACATTTATCAAACATAAACTCATTAACATAAAATCATAACACATAACATAACTATTTGGTCATGTGGAAAACCATGGTCAGAGGGAAAACTGTTGTGGGCATGGTACCCAAAAATCCATCACCATTGCAATAAGAGAGCACATTGTTAGGGCTACAATATTTTGTCACTTTTGGTGACTTACTATATTAGGAGTATATATTTAGATCTTCTAGAATCTACCTTTCTCAATTTGATTTTACAACACTCTTCCAATTGTGTACTCAGTTAAGAGATTTACATAAAATACCTTTTTAAAAAAAATTATTTTGATCACTAAGAGGTCGAAGCCAAGATTAACTAGTATGTGTTTTAATTAATTACTATTAGTTATTTATTTAACTTGAGAAGTTTTGAACCCAAGACCTCCCAGATAAGAGGTTCACAAGTATCATTGTGTTGTAGGCTCTTTCCTATTACATAAAATATTGTTAGGTCCACCTTATTCAAGGATTTAGTACTATTACAATGATTAGAAAGAAACATTAAATGAACTTTGTAATAGAAACCTATATTAAATACCTCTTTTTCTTAACAATATATCACCTTACATGAATGATCTATGATTCCTTGTCAATTCTACTCAAGTCTCTAATCTCTAACCTCTAATATCCTTTGTACTCTATGTTTTCCTTTGATATCCATTCCTACTTCAATACTTCTTGCACCACCAACAACAAAAAAAAAACAACAACAACAACCTTTGAAATTGGTCTTGTTCAGTCTTTTTAGAATTTTCTTTTTTCTTTTTTAAATCTATGACCTAAATTTATGTTTTAGGAAGATTCTAGATTCTATCATTGGTCAAAATAAACTATCCAAAATAATCTATCATTTCATTCATTCCCTTTCCTTGTTTTCATTGACTATTCTTGCCTTTAAATCATCAAATAATCAATTCACATTCTTCAAGAAATATTTTGAAATCTTTAGCTCAAATTATGTAAACCATTTTCCCACTTAGTACAAAATTGTGTCTCATAAGATTTTGTGCCAATTCAAAAAAAATTGTAGCTTATGTTTCACTTGGTAAATACTTTGTTCCTTGTATTGTCACTAAGTGTATATACTCTACTAGGTTATAACTACATGTATCACATTAGTTTTTTTTCCTGGTATACTCTAACTAGCTTGTTGACATCCTCTCGATATATGTAGAATATCTTAGTAAGTATTGGGCTTGGGTATAACTATAAAATGTTTTCATCTCCTCCTTTATTTCTTGGGAAGTATATAAACTCATTTATTATGCTCACTTTCACTTGGATTTTTGACACAAATTGGAAATACAATTATATATGGGAATAATGTTCTCTCCCTTTAAAAATAGTGGCAAAAACATAGTCTGCATTAATAAATAGAACTCCATACAACCTGCCCCCCCCTTAAGAATATGGGTGAGTAAACCAAGATGGTGTAGAAAAAGGGGGGTATAAGTGTACACCTTTTCTTTTTTGAATTCAGGTAAACCTAAACTTAGATGAGATATTTGAGGGTCATCCACTAAATATGAAAAGATTTTTAAGACATATAAATTGTAGTACTTTGAATCGACTTGCATAGGGTCAATCTATAGCCACATAAATGAATAAGGAAGCAATCCCTCCTAGCACATCCACCATCATGGATCAAAGTACACTAAGTGCTCCATCCTAGTACCCACAACAAAATAAAAGTATCTAGCTTCTCAAACATGAATAATCTCAGCTCCTATTATGCCACTACTACTATACATACATAGGAGCCATCCAAAGAGAAAGTAATCCATCCTGTCACATTAGAAGATCATAAAATCCTGTACCAACTAAAATACCAAACACAAAAACCTGATCCAAAGGTAATCACATGTATCCATAGATGTGAAAATATCCATAGATGAAATATCACCCACAACAAGTGCCAAACCCATCCAACTATCCATACCTCCAAAGATATAGCAAGTGAATCTCACATTGTTAACATATCCAATCTCTACTCTGCAATCACAAGCCTCAAGAGTAATACCTACCACATATATACCAAGAAGCTCCAACTTCCAAAGATAATATCAAATCTATAACTAATACACTCAAAACATCTCAAAGAGGTGAATCCATGTAGTCTCAATGACATCCATAACACATAAACCAATACTCTACAAGAAAAACTCTCATAACAAGTCTCCAAAACCAATAGAGGAAAGAGATAAAGGAATAACGATGTCATCTCTAACATGACATACATGAGCACAAACTAGTGATCAAAATCTCTAACCAGTCTCAAATCCAATGTAAGAAAAATTGAAGATCTAGGAAGATAACTAAGACGAAAGAGAGACCATGCAAATAATAACCTATATCATGTCCTTCTACACACACCTCTAGATGTAAATTGTGCAAGTATGATCTCCTCCATAAAACCCGAACAAGAAGGCTCAAAAAAACCCAAACCATACAATATAAATAATCATGGATGTAGGCCTCTCACAAGAAGATCAAACTCATAAATCATTCCTAATCCAAGGAATAACCATTCCTAAACCAAGGAACATGCCCAATATAAAACCATCTCCCAAATTCAACCAACATAACAACATATGCAAATGGAGATAACCAATGCTATACTATCTCTCAAATGAACCCCCTAGAACTAACTCATGTTTCATAGCTCAAGATTCATATCCATGAAAGATAAGCATAAACATAATGCACCTAAGAGAAACAATAGGCTATACCTTTCAAGTATAAAAACTATTGAGTAGGGCAAGAGTTGGGAATGATAATGCTCATCAAGATATCCAAGCCTCCAACCAAGACTGATGAGGACACAACCCAAGAAAAAATGAACACTAGAGGAAAAGGAGAATATTATTATCAAAAGTGATCTACTATTACATTTAGTACAATGAAAATATACCCAAATAAGTTCCCTATGGGTTTACAATGCTATCTAATCCTAGAGAAAAACCCTCATCTAGTACCTTCTCCCAAAGTCCACCAAAAACTACATTTACAATGCCAAAAATGTCCTTAAGTAACCCTAATTAGGTTTAGGGTTATGAATAAATTTTTAAATATATAATTCAGCATCCATAGCCAAAATATAAGGTTCTATAAAATATGATAGAACTTGGTGAAAAATTAGAAGAATCCAAAAATGGTAGTCCAAGTTCTGGGAGGCATAACTTTTGATCCAGGACTCTGATTAACAAACCATTTACATTTCTAGAAAGCTCTCCAAGTAGTCTATAGACCTATGGACTATCTTTTCTTGTCTCCCATTTTTTGGGCCCATACGAGACTATTTTTGCCTCAAATATAACTTTGAAGGGTGCTTAGGAGGTCGTTAGGCAACTTAGAACTACAATAAATTTCAAATTGTAAAGCCTTTTGACTTGATTTTTCTATTTTGGAGTGCTTTAAATTACAAGTATAATCATCCCTCCAACTTACACCTTCTAAATCATTATAATTATGGCTTAGTTACAAAATAACTTATTTTCCACATTGGCAAATATCCCAAGGTGCTCAAAAACTCTAACCTAGAAAACCAATAGTGGAACTATGAGAGTTGGAATCTATATTTGACCTAAATGGGTATCCAAAAATGAAAACACTTTAACTAGAAACTAATACTAAGCATTTTTTTTTTTGGGTGATATAGGATTGCCCTTACACTAGTGGATGCTCCTACAACAGACACCAAAGGTAGATTGAAAAGTGACCTTGTCACTTTATAGCTAGTAGAGGAAAACCCAAATGAGCAACCTCCATTGAAGATCCAAGTTGAATCTTGTACTGGTCCTCCTTTCCATTTCACTAGGTATTCTTCATACTACCCACTTTTAGTACTCTGACTCATATGACTGTCCAAAATTTCATCAATCTGTTCCTTTATAGAAGTAGGAATTGGAAATGGCTCCAACATCAACTCCTCATTGACACCATCATCATGATATTATATTAAGTCTACAATATTAAAAATAGGAGAAATGTGAATCCCCTCTAGCAATTCCACCTCATATGCATTTCCTGAGCAAGGACAAAATTTATCCATCTTCATCTTATTGTAGGTACCTGTTACCACATTTTGTTTGCCCCACCAAATTTCAAATTTCAAATGATTCGGCTCGTCCAACAGCTAATTCCCAAGGATAATACTATTTTAATGCCAAACCTTATGATATTTTTTGTGGCCCGCAAGTTCGTAATCGTTAGATGTGATGAAGATCTACGATTGGCGCTATCTCGCCATGAAAAGCTGCACAAGATTTATGTTCACAACATTGTGCCCTGTTGACGCATGTTCGGTGGGTCCAACTTGCCAATCAATAGGTTTGGCGGGTCAAAAAAGTTCTACGGCACTGTAGGCGCTATGTTGCTATCGCGTGTTGGCTGATAAATCTTCGAAAAGTTCTAACGGCGGGTAGGTTGCATCATTGGAAAGTTTTGCAACATGTTAGAAAGTTTCACAAGCAAAATGATTTTAGAGGGAAGGATGTGTAAAGTACGAAGTGGTCCTGACTGTCAGATTGAAGTTGATCTACGATGGGCACCATTGTGCTATGGAAAACTTGCGCGAGATTTACAATAGCGACATAACGCCTAGGTGCCATGTGTCCCTCCATAGGGTTGAAGCGATACGAACCCTCTAGGTTGGTGCCTCGTCAGACCAAGGTGGTGTTTCATTAGCCCAATGGGGAACAGCCACATATGCCAGGTCAGAATCCAATCAACAAATGGGACCAGATCTTCAACGTCGTCAG
Organism: Cupressus sempervirens; assembly: GCA_028749045.1. Lineage (NCBI taxonomy): Eukaryota > Viridiplantae > Streptophyta > Pinopsida > Cupressales > Cupressaceae > Cupressus > Cupressus sempervirens. Next base: position 319,083,984 of record CM053792.1, read on the forward strand.
TGTCATCAAAGGTTAAGATCTCCACCATCAGATCTACAGAGATCAATGGTAGGTGCCATCACACTATGAAGAAGCCGCACAAGATTTATGTTAGTGAGATGGCACCTTGAGGACACGTGTCCTCGTGGGTCTAGGGTTGGAGGCGTAGGGAATGTAGATGGTAATACATGGCCGATTAATATTGATCGATGCACTAAGGAGCAGTATCTTGCTTGCCGTTGGATTAAGTCAGATCAACGGAAGGTGCCATGTCGCTATGGTGAAGTTGCATGATCTCTACCATAGCAACATGATGCCCTTTCACCACGTGTCAGCGAAGCTAGGTCTCGCTAGGGTACGTCAGTCAAACACTGCCAGGTGTCATTTGAGTGTGTGTGGTTGCTGAGATGGCACTAGATATGATGGGCCTAGGGTAAAGCAAGTACAGAACATGACGAGTCTTCATGATCGTCAGATCAGGGCAGATCAATGGGAGGCATCATCTCGCTATGGTAAAGTTGTGCGACCTTTACCATAGCGACATAGCATCTTGCTGACGCGTGTCTCACTGGCAGACCACGGTTGATGGTTAATGGCTGGTAGTCAGTGCAATCGACGTAGTCAACATGGCAGTTAATTTTGATGCTACAGCTAGATGATGGAAAGGTGGCGCAGTTAAGTTAAGACCACTAGGCGCTATGGCGCTATCAAGATTTTTGAAGACTTTTTCAATAGCGACGTGGTGCCCAGTCAATATTAAGGGTGGTCAAACATGGAAAGGGTGCCCAAAATGAAAAAAAGGAAGGAATGTGATTGGCCCATGTGGCCCAGTCAGCATGGGAAACCATTTGACCTCGCTAACCCTACAGATTCATGAACCAAGAGACGAAGGTAATCAATTTTGTTGAGCGATCTGATCTTCATGATCAATCTTGACCTACCCAAAATGAATGCAGAATGAGGAAGAACACTCCACCATCTTAGTCAATCCATCTACCCAGTCCGAACATCGATGGCGCCATTTTCAGTCCTCTCAGGACACCTGTTGCAACAAGATTAGATTTTCCTCAGATTTCCATGATTGTCCTCCACGGGACTTAATGGCAGGTAGGTGTAGGGTTACTTCAGCAGCAAAAAGGCTATTAGTTATGCCTGAACTATAAAGGCAAATTTTATTGTTTTTGGGAGGGTTGACTTTCTCTCTGATTTTCCTCTGCTTTTGCTCTACAATTCTAGAGTGAATTCTCCTGTGCCTCTAAACTGTCTGATTCTCTACTTATCTCCTTCAGCCATTGGTATTAAAGTGCAAGAATTCTTTTCCTATGCCTTTGTTTTGTGGAAATCTATAATTTGCATGACTGTATCTTTGCTGGCCTGTGAATGATATATAAGTGAACTTCTTCCTTGTGCCATTCATCTTGGTTTTCTGATCTGCATGTGGTTATTTGATTAAAGCAAGTTTGGATGTGTAATATTCTTAGTTTCATTCTAGTTCAATAGCGCATGTATGGGCAGAGAATTGGTCCGAACACTCTATTTTGGTCCATCACCTCCTTAGATTAGACTAGGTAGATTTTCTTTCATGCTCTTCTTCTCCCTTTTCCTCTCTAAGAGTAGATAGGTGCGCCCTGATAGTAAGAGGAAGTCGGCCTTCTCCAGAGACTCAACCTCATAGTTCAAGTCCCACAACTTGGAGGTTGTTTCCATGTTTCACTAGGTTGTCCTCATGCATAGGCCTTGGACAAGGGTGCAAACCTAAGTGACAATAGTTTTTGGCACGCCTAGTGGGACACTTTTTCAAACAAAATTTAAAGTCTTTTGGTGTCAAGAAGAAAGAGTTTCAGAGATTAATGCTGAAGAGGTAGTGCTGGCTTTAGTATTCAAGCCTTTAAGAGGCTGATCCTTCAAAGTACTTGGTGACTCTAAACATCAAAAAATCTAGTTCCAGGCCAAAGTTACAGTAATTCATGCCCAGAGCTGAAACAAGGGCATCTTCTAGAGGTAAATTTCAATATCAAGAGCTTTCTCTTTCAAACCCTAGAAGAAGGAGGACTAGGACTTCATTATCACTAGTTAGGGGTGTAATAACAGTTAATATACCTGTAAGATCTGTCTCTACTCCCCCTACTATCCGAACTCAGCCTAGATTGCCATCAACACTCATCAATAGAACACTTGTTTACATGGCACAACCAAGAGTTCATTCTTTTTCCACTTTAATGGTGGAAGTCCTCTATTGTTAGCCCAAAGACATGATATGCCAGTATCTGCACTAAAAAGTATACCTAATTTTACTGGTGAAACTTCCAACTCCCCTTTAGAGCATATCCAAGAAGTAGCAAATGTCTGTAATATTCATGGTATTACAGAGGATGATGTTGCTGTTAGACTTCTAGCCTCATCTTTAAAAGGAAAAGAATTATAGTGGTATAGGGGCTTAGCTCATGGTTCTATAACTGATTGGGATGGACTAGGAGCAGGATTATGCAAACATTTTAAGGATAAGAGTGACTATTTGTCACTTTTAGAGTAGCTGACTACAATAAAAAGAGACCCCCATGAGTGTATGACTAATTTTAACTATAGATTTCAAAAGACATGGGATAGAATACCTACTACAATGAAACCTACCCCTGGTAATGCCTTCTTGCATTAGCTTAGAGCTTCTAACAGTGATATTGCCACTACAATCCAAACTATGGGAGGAGATACCTTGCCTAATGCGTATGAGATAGCCATAAAAGCTGAGAACATCCTGATGCAAGGAGGAAAGTTGGCTCCAAGGCCCCCTATGCCTTTCTTTCTTGATGTTCCCAACCACCAACCAGCAATGGCACCTCTTCCTACAACTTCTACATCACAAGCCCTTACTCTAGTTCCCCAAGCTTCCACACCCTCAAGTGGGATAGATGAACTCAAAGAGATGCTCCAAGGTCTAGTGCTGAATATGGATAAAAGAGAGAAGACCCTAGATAAAAAATTGCAAGAGCAAGGGAGGGAGTTGAAAGACCAAGGAAAGAGATTAGAGGATAGTTTTTCTATAATACAAAAAATGAGTACCAAGGTGGTGGCCTTAGAAAGGCAGCAAGCTCAAGGTGGCAAGCCTCCCCAATTGCAATATCAAGCTCCAAATGGTGGTAGGCCTCCTAATAAGTGGAATAGCTCTTTTGATCAGGGTAGGCAAAATAGTCATGCCTCTGCTTCAAGCTCAAATTAGAACAGAGCTATACTCCCTCAAAATAACTTGGCTGAAGATCAAGATTTCTGTCCTTCCTGCAACTATTCTTAGACCTATTGCATGTGCTAGAAGGCAAAATCTTATTTGGCCCTGACTGACCAAGAACCTGCAGCAAAGCAACCATACAAGGAGGATCGTTCCAATGAGGTCTCATATACTCAAGGAGATTATGATTACTCTTTCATGAATCATCAGATTGGGGAGCATTGTAATGTAAACTAGGATTCTGTTGCTCATAACACAAGAAGTAAGAAGAAAGCTATGGAACATGCTGCCCCTCCTTCTCCTAAGAAGGCCTAAACTTCAAGTGCTACACCTCATGCACATGCAGCAAATGAACAAACAAGTACTTTACAACAGCAAAAGCAAGATTCTAGAAAGAAAGATGCAGGTGATCCTTATGTTGCTCCATCTCAACCTCTTATGAGTGCAGCTCCCAAAGTTTCTACCAAAATTCCTAATACACCATTTAGTGTGGTAGAGCAAATGAAGAAGACCAATGTGAATATTTCTATGTGGGATGCTATTGCTACCATACCAATTCAAAACAAGATGCTGCATCAAGAATTAGAGAAGATTGAACCCAAGGATCAGCCATCTACCATGGAGAGTGCCACAAGTCTAGTACAACCAGTAGGGGATGTGGAGACAAGTAAAAAGGTTAGACCTCCTCCATTCTATGTTTCTTTGATTATAGAGGGCAAATTAGTCCATAATTGCATGATAGATTCAGGGGCTAGTAGCTCAGTAATGCCTAGGTGTGTTGTTGATGCTTTAGGAATGAAATATGAACCCATTGTTAGGGATGTGTTACAATTAGATGGTAGTACTATCAAAACTGTAGGTATCCTTAGGAATGTGGAGATGGCCCTACACGCATGCCTTGGTTGCACTGTGATTCAAGAAATATTTGTTGCTGAAGTCAAGCCCTATTTTGCTATCTATCTTTCAAGAGACTTCACTGCTCAAATTGGTAGATTCATATTTGCTGATTGGTCATATATGTCATTTAAGACCAGATATGGAGCCAATGCCTCAATCAGAGCAGAACCTCAAGCCCTTCATCACACTGAATCTTACACCCCCAATCCCATCAACATGAATTTCCCTATTCTAGAGATGGATGAAAATGACCTAGTAAATGAGCCTATCACTTCCATAGCAGAGATTCCTTATTTCTTCTTGGATGAGTGGGAAAATGCATATCAGTTTGAGCCTATGTCAGAAACTCTTGAGATAGGTCTTAGTAAATATTGCATAATAGAGAAAGATGCTCAAGTTCCTGATCTTGTTGGGACTAATGATGATATAAATGGAACATGGAGTATGTACTTTGATGGCTCAAGGAATAGAAATGGAGTAGGGGCTGGTGTGATGCTGATCTCTCCTACACAAATAAGATACTACTTCTCCTTTAGACTCCAATTTAGTTGCACCAATAATGTGGCCAAGTATGAATCCTTGATTCAATGTCTCCTACTTGCCCAAAAGAGAGGAATTCAAGCCTTGAGAGTATATAGGGATAGTGAGCTGCTAGTTAATCAAGTGAGAAATCATAATATCACCAAAAATGGCCTGCTCAAGTCTTACAAACACAGAGTTTGGGATTTGCTTGAGGGTTTCAATGCATTTAATATTCAGAGCATTCCTATGAAAGAAAATAAACATGCTAATAGACTTGTAGTAGTGGGTGCATCTTATGATGTACCAAGGAATCTTGAGGAAGAGAAGAAGCAACAAATAAGGGTGGTAGTGAGGCCTTCCATCCCTGATAATAACACTCATTGGTAGGTGTTTGATTCTGATCAACAAATTGTGAGTTTCTTGCAGAATGAGGCAGAATTCTCAGATAGAAACTAGTCAAGACTGCAAGATTAGTATGGTGATCAGATCATTCATCTAAGTTCTAACAAGTTACCCAGGGGTCTCATTACCTTGGAGAGTGTCTTTAATCCTGATGACGAAACAAGAGGCAAAGGAATGAATCTAGCAGTAGAAAAGGATGATTATGCCCTAGTTACAATTGCTGATGAAAAATTTCTGAATATGGAGAAGGTATGTTCTGAAACTAAGCAAGAAAACTTCATCCATTTATGTCAAGAATTTAATGATGTATTTTCTTGGACATATGATGACTTAAAAGGATTTGATCCTAGTTTGTTTCAGCATACCATAGATTTAGTTGATAAGGATAACCAGTAAGGCAAAAATAGAGGCCAGTGAATCCTAAGATTGAGCCCCTAATGAGAAAAAAGCTATCCAAGTTGATAGAAGCTAATATAATATTTCCTAGCAAACACTCATCATGGGTAGCTAACCTTGTCCCTGTGAGGAAGAAGAATGGAGAAATCAAACTGTGTGTGGACTTGAGAGACCTCAATCAGGCTTCTCTTAAAGATCACCATCCTCTCCCTTCCATGGAGCAGATTCTGTCAAAGGTCAGTGGTTCAAGGAGATTCTCTTTTCTTGATGAATTCTCTGGTTATAATCAAGTGCTGGTTAAAGAATCTGATAGATATAAGACTACATTTACTACTAAGTGGGGCACCTATGCTTATTGCAAGATGCTATTTGGACTAACAAATGCAGGTGCCACATTTCAGAAGGTAATGGAGATGGCCTTCAAAAAATTAATTGACAAGTTTGTCTTGGTATACCTTGATGATATAACTATATATTCAAAAAATGTAGAATATCATTTTAATCATCTAAGGTAGGTATTTCTAAGATGTAGAGAGTTTGGGGTTTCCCTCAACTTAGCCAAGTGTGTCTTTGCTACAAGCCAAGGAAAATTATTGGGACACATTGTATCTAAGGATGGGTTGACCATTGATCTAGAAAGAACAAAGGCAATACTTGTCCTTCCTCTTCCTAAACACAAGAAAGGGCTGCAAAGTTTCCTTGGTAGGATAAATTTTGTAAGAAGGTTTATTCCTAACCTTACTACCATGGTGAAACCTCTTACAGCTATGCTTAAGAAAGGTATGGTCTTCTCATGGACCAAGGAAGGGAAGGATAGTTTTGAAGAGATCAAGGCAGCCATAGCCTCGGCCCCTACTCTCCTAAACCCAAATTTTGAGAAAGATTTCATCCTCTACATTCTAGGTGGTGAGTCAAGTATCTCTGCTATCTTGACTCAAAGAAATGACAAGGATGAGGAGTAGCCCATAGCCTTCTTTGGTGAAGGGCTCAAGGAATATGAGGATAAGTATACCTTTGTTGAGAAGTAGGCCCTTGCGGTCATCAGAGCCTCGAAGAAATTCAAACACCTCTTATCCCACAATAGGATCCATTTGTTGGTGCCCCATGCCAGTGTAAAAGACTTCCTATTAAGAAAAGATATTAGTGAGAAGAGAGCCAGATGGATCACTAGGGTAATGGAATATGATGTTGATATTCAGATTACCAAGCTGGTAAGAGGAAGAGGATTGTGCAAAGAAATGTTATTAGGCCATGATTCAGATGAAGAGGCTGCTATGGTAATAATAGAGCAGCAGGAGGAAGGAAGCATTAATGGTCCAAGGAACTAGATAAATGATATGAAGAGCTTCTTATCAGGGAATGGATACCCTCAGGGATTGGATAGAACCAAAAGGAGACAATATAGACTGCAATCCATTCCCTATGTTGTAATTGATGGTATCCTATTCAAGAGGGATTTTAATGGGATCCTATTGAGATGCACTGAAGTGGATCAGGCTGAGAGGATGATTAAGGAACTTCATGATGGCCCTGATGGTGGCCTTTTCTCTATAAGAGCAACTGCCATGAAGATCATGAGGGCTGGTTATTATTGGCCATCTCTATTCCATGATTGTTATAGATATGTGAGAAAATGTGCTTTCTTTTTAGGCAAACAAAGGCTTGCAGCTCTCCCCCTTCATCCTATTCAGGTGGATCGGCCCTTTACCCAGTAGGGGTTGGATTTTATAGGCCCCATTAATCCTCCATCTAGTGCAGGTCATAAATTGATTTTGGCTACTACAGATTATTTCACTAGATGGATAGAGGCAGTTGCCTTGAAGGATGCCACTTAACCATCAGTTGTTGAGTTCCTTGATGGGATTATATCTAGGTTTGGTGCTCCTTCTACTATTATCTCAGACAATGCTAGGTCTTTTGTTGGAACCCAGATTTGTGCATGGGCAATGAATCACAATATCTACCTAAGCACATCATCAAATTACCATCCCCAAGGTAATGGTTTGGCTGAGTCTTCCAACAAGAATCTGATCAGAATCATGAAGAGGATAATAGAAGAGAATCAGAGGGTCTGGCATAAGAAATTAAGAACTGCTCTATGGGCTGATAGGATAACACCCAAGAGATCTATTGGAAATTCACCTTTTGTGCTGGTATATGGTAAGGAGGCCAGACTCCCAATTTCATTGGAATTCCCTGCCTTGGAGTTAGCACATTAGTTGGAATTGATTAAAGATAATGCCATGTCAATAAGAATGGCAAAGCTGATTGAACTAGAAGAAAAGAGAAATAAGGCAATGCAAACCCTAGAGATACATTAGCAGCAGACGAAGAGGAGTTTTAACAAGAAGGCTAGGGTTAGGACCTTTAGAGAAGGAGATTTAGTTCGAAAGTGGGATTCTTACAGAGCAAAACTAGGAAGACATTCCAAGTTTTACCCACTATGGAGTGGCCCCTATCTAATTGCTAGTTGCAAATATGCCAATGCATTCCAATTGAGTAGGCCCAATGGAGAGATTTTGCCCATTCCAATCAATGGGATCTATCTGAAGCCCTGTTTCTAAATTTTTTTGGATCCATGTACATAAGTAGTTTAGTTCCTTCTATTGTTTCCTTCTTTTCAATAAGTGCGCATGCACATGGTTCTCTTTTTGAGTTGCGAGCTTTTGAAGTTTTGAGAATTTTGAGGTTATAGAGGCAGAGCTAGGGTTTTCAATGTTTTGTTTTCCTTGGAGAAAGGTTAGGGTTTTTTGTAGTTCTCAAATTCATACCTTCCAAATCCATTTTTTGACTCCATAGCCCAATTGTTTTTTTGCAGGCACTTGTATGATGCATAGCAGGCTTGCAACCCCTGTGAGTCATTAGAATGTTACCACATTTTGTTTGCCCAGCCAAATTTCAAATTTTAAATGATTCAGCTTGTCCAACAGCTAATTCCCAAGGATAATACTATTTTAATGCCAAGCCTTATGATACTTTTTGCGGCTCACAAGTTCGTAATCGTTAGATCCGATGAAGATCTATAGTTGGTGCTATCTCACCATCAAAAGCTGCATGAGATTTATGTTCATGACATCGCACCTTGTTGACGCATGTCCAGTGGGTCCAGCTTGCCAAGCAATAGGTTTGGTGGGTCAAAAAAGTTTTGCGGCACCGTAGGCACTATGCCGCTATTGCGTGTTGGCTAGGAAATCTTCATAGTGACATAGTGCCCGATGGAAAGGTCTGATGATGGGCAAGTTGCATCATCGCGTGTTGAAAAGTTTCAGAAGCCCAGCAATTTCGGAGTGAAGGATGTGCAGAGTATGAGGTGGTCCTGACCATCAAATTGAAGTTGATCTACGATGGGCGCCATCGTGCTATGGAAAAGCTGCACGAGATTTACAATAGCGACATAACGCCTATGTGCCATGTGTCCCTCCATAGGGTCGAAGCGCTACGGACCCTCCAGGTTGGTGCCTCATCAGACCAGGGTGGTGTTTCATTAGGCCAATGGAGAATAACCACGTATGCCAGGTCAGAATACAGTCAGCACATGGGACCAAATCTTTAACGTTGTTAGTGTTGTCAAAGGTTAAGATCTCCGCCGTCGGATCTGCAGAGATCAATGGTAGGCACCATCACACTATGAAGAAGTCACATGAGATTTACGTTAGCGAGATAGCACCCTAAGGACACGTGTCCTCGTGGGTCTAGGGTTGGAGGCATAAGGAATGCAGACGGTGATACATGGCCGGTTCCTATTGATCGATGCACTGAGGAGCATAATCTTGCTTGCCGTCAGATTAAGTCAGATCGATGGAAGGCACCATGTCACCATGGTGAAGTTGCATGATCTTTACCATAGCGACATGGTGCCCTTTTTCCACGTGTCAGCGGAGCCAGGTCTTGCTAGGGTACATCAATCAAGCACTGCCAGGTGTCATTCAAGTGTGATGTGGTTGCTGAGATGGTGCCAGATATGATGGGCCCAGGGTAAAGCAAGCACAAAACATGATGAGTCTTCACAATCATCAGATTAGGGCAGATCAATGGGAGGTGTCATCTCGCTATGGTAAAGTTGTGCTACCTTTACCATAGTGACATAGCATCTTGTTGATGCATGTCTCGCTGGCAGAACAAGGTTAATGGTTAATGGCCGACAGTCAGTGCAATCAACGCAGTCAACATGGCAGTTAATTTTGATGCTACGGCTAGATGATGGAAAGGTGTCACAGTTAAGTTAAGACCACTAGGCCCTATGGCGCTATCAGGATTTTTGAAGACTTTTTCAATAGCGACATGGCGCCCAGTCAATATTAAGGGTGGTCAAACATGGAAAGGGTACCCAGAATGGAAGAAGGAAGGAATGTGATTGGCCTGCGTGGCCTAGTCAGCATGCGAAACCATTTGACCTCGTTGACCCTGTGGATTCATAAACCAAGAGATGAAGGTAATCAATTTTGTTGAGCGATCTGATCTTCGTGATCAATCCTGACCTACCCAGAATGAATGGAGAATGAGGAAGAACACTCCATCGTCTCAGTCAATCCATCTACCTAATCAGAACATCGATGGTGCCATTTTTAGTCCTCTCAGGACACCTGTCGCAACAAGATCAGATTTTCCTCAAATTTTCATGATTGTCCTCCATGGGACTTAATGGCAGGTAGCTACATGGTCACTTCAACAGCAAAAAGGCTCTCAGTTATGCCTGAACTATAAAGGCAGATTTTATTGTTTTTGGGAGGGTCAACCTTCTCTCTAATTTTCCTCTTCTTTTTCTCTACAATTCTAGAGTGAATTCTCATGTGCCTCTAGACTGTCTGATTCTCTACTTATCTCCTTCAGCCATTGGTATTAAAGTGCAAGAATTCTTTGCCTGTGCCATTGTTTTGTGGAAATCTATAATTCACATGACTGTATCTTTGTTGGCCTGTGAATGATATATAAGTGAACTTCTTCCTTGTGTCATTCATCTTGGTTTTCTAATCTGCATGTGGTTATTTGATTAAAGAAAGTTTGGATGTGTAATATCCTTAGTTTCATTCTGGCTCACTAGCGCATGTATGGGCAGAGAATTGGTCCGAACACTCTATTTTGGTGCATCACCTCCTTAGATTAGACTAGGTAGATTTTCTTTCATGCTCTTCTTCTCCCTTTTCCTCTCCAAGAGTAGATAGGTGTGCCCTGATAGTAAGAGGAAGTTGGCCTACTCTGGAGACTCAACCTCGCAGTTCAAGTCCCACAGCTTGGAGGTTGTTTCCATGTTTCACTAGGTTGTCCTCATGCATAGGCCTTGGACAAGGGTGCAAACCTAAGTGACAATAGTACCCATTGGAAATCATTCCTTACTCACATATACCATAACCTAATCTCTAACTTGGAACTCCTTAAGTGTCCTATTTTGATCTGCCCTATCCTTATACTATAGATTAATCTTGGTAATATGTGCTCGCACCTCGTCATGTAGGTTCTTGACATGTTCAATAAAGTATTTTGCCTCAACACTTGTCCTCTCCCCTTGCTCCATCTTCCTTAGCTCTAGTGGAGTCCTTGGACTTACCCCATACACAATTTGGAATGGCAATCTACTAGTACTTCTATTTAAAAAATTATTGTAAGAAAATTTTTCTTTTGATAGAACCAAATTCCATTTCTTGGGCTTGTCTTCTACTACACACCTTAGCAAATTTTCCATACTCCTATTCACTACTTCTATTTGTCCATTGGCCTATGGATGATGTGTAGAACTAAACTTCAATTCTATCTTCAACTTCTTCCACAAAGTCCTCCAAAAATACCCCACAAATTTAGTATCTCTATCAGAAACAATACTTTTTGGGAGACCATGTAGCCTCACTACCTCTCTAAAAACTTAAAAAATCTACAACATTTACTACATCATGAGTCTTGTGGCATGGAATGAAATGTGCCATCTTGGAGAACCTATCAACCACCATGAATAGTAAGTCACTACCCCTTGGTGTCCTCGGAAATCTAAGAACAAAATCCATATTTATGTCCTCTCAAGGCTTCAATGGAATAGGAAATGGCTGATAGAGTCCAGTATTGTGACTAAATCCTTTAGCTATTTGACATACTTGACAACTCTGCACAAACTTCTTCACATTTTGTGACTATTGAGGCCCAAAATAATGTTATTTAATAATCATAATGGTCTTATCTCAACTAAAGTATCATGGAATCCCTCCACTATGCTTCTTCTTGGTCAAATTTTCCCTCATGGAACTACTTGGAATGAATAATTGACTTCCCTTGAACAACATACCATCCTGAATCATGTAATTTGGCCATCTAGTCTTATCTAGATTAACAAGTTCTTTACAAGCCTCCCAAGCCTTTGCAAAGTTAGGATCCTTAGGGCATAGATTCTTGAGTTCATCAAACCTAACCAAATCAACCTATATTACTATTAGCTACAACTATCTCCTACTTAATGCATCTACAACCCTATTAGACCTTTTGCTTCTATGTTTCAATACAATTATATAGCTTTGCATGAACTATACCCATTTCAAATTTCTCTAATTCTATTTACCTTAGCTATTTAGGTATTTCAATTTTTTGTGATCAGTATATAAAAAAAATTCTTTTAGCAACAAATAATGCCTCCATTTATTTAAGGCCTAAACTATTTCATAGAACTCCTAATCATAAATAGAATACTTTTTATTTGCATCATTCAATTTTTCACTAGGATAGGCAATAGGCTTACCTTGTTAGCTCAACATAGCCTCAATAACATTACCACTAGCATCACAATCCACCTAGAACACTTTGTTGAAATCAAGAAGTGCCAACATAGGTTTCTCTATCATCTTCTACTTCAACAATTCAAAACTCCTTTTAGTTCCTATAGTCCACTTGAACTCTTTTCTATCCCCCCTCATTGTCTCAATTAGGGGTGCACATATACTACTAAAATTCCTAATCAACTTCCTATAAAAGTTAGGCAGACCATGGAATGACCTCACCTCAGCTATAGACCTTGGAGTAGGTCATTCGAAGATGACCTTCACCTTCTTTGGGTCCATTTTGAGACCATCAATTGATGCAACAAACCCCAAATAGACTAACTCACTTTTCACAATGCTAAAGTTTTTCAAATTAATTAACAATTTCTCCTCCTTCAACCTTTCAAGGACACTATGAATGTGCAATAAATTTTCATCCAAATACTTATTGAAAATCCAAATATTATACAGATAGACAATAATAAATATTCCCAAAAAAATCTATTGTACCTCATTCATAAGCTACATGAAGGTGCTTGGCATATTGGTCATTCTAAAGGGCATGACTAACCACTCATATAGACCATCCTTGGTCATGAATGAAGTCTTCCACTCATCTCCCTCTCATATCAATATCTAGTGATAGCCACTCTTGAGATCTCTCTTTGTGAAGTATTGAGTTCCACTCAAACAATCCATAAGATTGTTCATTCTTGGCAAAGGAAACCAATACATGATGCTTATTCTACTTATAGCCTAAAAGTTCATACATATTCTCCACTCTTCATACTTCTTTAGTGCCAACACTATAGGTATAGCACATGGACTCGGGTTGTCCTGAATAAAATCTTCCCTCAATAGCTCGTAAACTTGTCTATTTAGGTGCTTAGTCTCATTAGGAGTCATCCTATGAGAAGCCTTGTTAGGAAAACTAGCTCTAGGGACTAAATCTATTTGATGACTGATTTGCCTTATTGGTGGCAAACTGTCTAGAATATTATCAGAGATAAAATCTCCATGCTCACTTAATAGACCTAAAACTTCAAGTGGAATTTCACTACTACTGTCCTTATCTTTTCTAGGAATTAAAGCATAACACATATGCTGATGCTTCATGCCATCAAAAAATTTTCTTCCATTAACAAGACATACCCTAGCACTACTGCATACCTTTTCAATCTCCTTTATCAAGGGCTTCAATTTGTGGTGAACTCCATCCTTTGTGAGAGTGTATGTATTTACATGACCATCATGTATAACATACCTATCAAACTACCATGAACTTCCCAACAATAAATGGCATACATCTATTCGAATGATGTCACAAAGAGCCTCGTCATGATAACTCCTAATCTTGAACTTTACCAAACATTTCTCACTAACCAAGACCTTATGATCATCTTGCACCCAAGCAATCTGATAGGGTTGGGGGTGTTTCTCCCTGTTGAGTTTTAGCTTTGAGTCCACCTCCTCTAACACCAAGTTGTTAGTGCTTCCACCATCAACAATAGCATCACAACATTTTCCCTCGCACTTGAATCTAGTACAAAAAAAACTCTTCCTTTATCCAGGTTAGTAAGACCCTTTCATTAACTAGAACCTCTCCTCTTTTTGAATTCTTTGAATGTGATGACTATGCATCATCATCCACATGAGCAACCCTTGCTTGACCATTAGCTCTCCTATATACCCTTCCTTGGCATTAAGGGCTTTCAAAGGCATGATGACCTTCTTAATTTCAATGAAAATAGGTAATGTAGAAGCCTTCTCTTCCTGAAACTTGTCCATGTCCTCTACCTCTTCCTCTTTGATTTAAAAATATTTGATCACGAGAGTGGTTGAAACCCTCATTCCTTTGGTTTCGGTTGGTACCCGCATCTTCATTTTTCTCCTAGTTCTCATTTCAGCCTCCAAATAACCTACCGCTACCCCTTCCTCCTTGACTACACCCTCTTATCTTTCCATCAAACTTTTTGTTTAACTCCTCAACTCATAAGGAAAAATGGTACACCTCTTCAATGCTATTCATTCTAACCAAACTTAACTCATCCAAAATGCTAGGTCTTAATCCACTAAGGTAACATGCAACCTTCTCCTTGTTTGCTTTTACATGCCCTATCCTAATAAGAATTCAGTAAAATTCCTCTATGTATTCTTTGATAGATTTTCCTACTTTCTTTAACCCTTGCATCTTCTTGAATAAATCAAGCTCGTAATCTACAGGAATGAACTGCTTCTTTAGTTTGTCTACCATATGATATAATCTTGTGATTTTCTCCTTTCCTCATATATTTCTTTCCAACTAAATCTCTTGTCACCAAATTTTGGCATGGCCTTCAAAAGCTTAACCCTATCAAGGTCTCTAATATCCTTGTACTCAAAATATTCCTCTAGCTCATTGATCCACTCAATCAACTCATCCAAGTTTAGATTTGCCAAAAACATGCCAATACCAATTTTAGGTATTTTTCGAAGCTTGGAAATGGCCCCAAAAAGCTTCTCCTCCACCTAGTTTAGGACTTCTCTATCTCCTTCCTCTTCTTGCCCAATATATCTTTCTTCTTCATTTTCTTCCTCATGTTTGTCACCTATGGCAACATTCATCCCTCTATGGATCTCCTCTTGCAATGTTTGGACTTGTCTCTGGAGGGCTCTAACCTCATGAGGAACAACTTTGGGCCTTACACTATGACCCCTTCCTAGAGGTATTTTCTTTTATCAAAAACCACAACGATACAATCCTAGTGCAAACTACCTCATATTTAGTGCTCTGTCTACACACTCAGGAAAACTAGCTCTAAGACCACTTGACAAGGACACAACCCAAGAAAAATTGAACACAAAAGGAGAAGAAGAATATTATTATTAGAACTGATATTCTATTACATTTAGTACAATTAAAATAGACCCAAAGACATGCCTTATGGGCTTACAATGTTGTCTAATCCTGGAGAGAAAACCTTCCTCTAGTACCTTCTCTTGAACTCCACAAAAAACTACATTCACAATGCTAGAAGTGTCCTTAAGTAACCCAAATTTTATTTAGAGTTAGGAATAAATTTTAAAATATACCATTTTGCATTCACTACCAAAATAGAAGGTTCTAGAAAATATGTCAGAAGTCGGTGTGAAATTAGAAGAATCTAGAAATGGTAGTCCAATTTCTGAGAGGCATAACTTTTGATCTATTACTCTGATTGATAAACTATTCACATTTTTGGAAAGCTCTCCAAGTGATCTATAATATTATGAATGAGCTTTTCTCCTCCATTTTTTGGGCATGTATGAGACCATTTAGTGCCTCAAATCTGATTTTGAAGTGCTCTTAGGAGGTTTTCATGCAACTTAAAACTGCACTAACTTTCAAACTGTAAAGCCTTTTTACTTGATTCTTTTTATTGAGTGCTTTAAGTTACAAGTGTAATCATACCTCCAACTTACACCCTTTAACTCATTATCATTATGGTTCAATTACAAAATAACCTATTTTTTGCATTAGCATGTATCCCGAGGTGCTCAAAAAGTCTAACCAAGAAGACCAATAGTGGAACTATGAGAGTTGGAATCTTTATTTGACCCAAATGGGTATCTAGAAATGAAAACACCTTAAAATAAAACTAAAACTAAGGTTATTTTTACTGGGCAATATAGGATTGCCCTTACATTGTTGGATAATCCTACATCAAAGACTCATCTAAGAACAATCTCCTCTCAAGTCTACATCAAGTGAATCCCTCTCAGACTTCCTACTGAAACCATCAACTATCTTAAAAAATACTTCTTTAATCCAATATAAATCAGCATCACCACTATCTCTACATATCCATGGGCACCTATAACTAATCAATCCTTGCTCACTCTAAATAGAACATAGCAATATCATGAAGTATCCATCTTATGATCAATTTACTCAATACCAAGAAAGTAAACTAAGATTAATGTCAAAGTTCCAACCATGGCGTCAAGAACATAAACATGACAACATGATCCAACCATCTCAACCAAAGAGATAACATGCTCCATATGAACATACTATAACATGTCAAAACTCTAAATGTGTATCAAAATTATACCATGAAATAATAATGAAACCATCCTCATACCAAAGATAACATGTCAAATGAAAGCATAAACCACACCTTTATCAAGAACCCCATGAGTCATCAAGATGCAACCATCTCCACACACCATGAAGAAAACCATCTTTACACACCATTAAGAACTATCTCAACACACTATGAAGATAACCAAGATCCTCATAAGTTCTAGCTAAAAGTACAAACCTATGTCACCCTTTTGTAAAGGAAAAGGTTAACAAAAATATAATTTTTCACCTTCATTGATATAAAATTGGAATTAGTTTTTCGAACTTGGAAATGAAGTAAACTAATGAAATATTTATAAATGGATGAAGTTTAGGATTATAATTTTTAATAATTATTTGGAATGAGAATTGACATATTTCCTAATTTTTATGGATAATTTTTAAGCTACTAAAAAATACTAAAAATTAGGGGTCAAGTTCGCACCACAAAACTATATGGAAATAGACTTATTTCCCTTTTATCTCAGACTATGTTGTAGATAACATATATATAGCTTGAACAATCAAAAATAAAAATCAGCTTTAAACCTATATTTTCTCTTGTATAATGATTCAAATTTCAACTCACCTAAAATTGATAGTTTTCATCTCCCAACATATTTTAAAAAAAAGCCTATTCTAACTAGGAGAAAAATTATACATTCTAGAAGAGGACTCTCTCCTCTAGAACATCATATCATTTTAATTTTTTTTTATATGATTTTATATTTCTTTCATTCTCAAAACTAACATCTTTCCAACTGTTAAAATATATTCTTGTAAAAAATTTTAATTAAAATATACAATATCTATTTAAAATACCATAAAGTCTATACAAGAATAATCTTGACTCCAAGCTCTATAAAATGATATTTATATGTTATTAAAAAAAATCATAAAAATTAGTAAGAGTTATTGAAACAACAATTTTTTAAAATATTTTTTTTCTTTAGTAATTGGATACAAACTAGTATAAAATATGCATTTAATAGACATTTCCAATTGGAAAAGTGTGAGACCATAAATAAGTTAGAGAGAATGAATTTATCAAGTTCATATGTTTGAACAAAATTAATTTTTTGATAGAAATATTAAAATCCTGTTGCTTTGATAAATCAGCCTAAAAGGTGACACAGCTTTGTACTTTTACCTAGGATCAATATCTAACCATCTTCACACATCATAAAGATAACCAAGTGCACCATGCAAATGTTAAAGATGCTTCTGCAACAATAGGATCTAAGAGAAACCTCCAACATCTAAAAACACTAAATAAGTATATCAATCCCAACAACTCCCACTCAACCAATGTACCAAGGCATCATAAAACCCATCTCCTACATGAAGATCCTCAAAGTCTCATCACTGTCACAAGCTCTCACTAAATTGTGTATCCAAGATATCCATGACATCATGATGAAAAATCCATACTCTATATATCCAATCATGTCATTCCAAAATCTATGGCACCATTATCACATCATGAACTGAGGATCTAACTCTCAAATTGTGTAATTTGGTAGCATAAAATAATCAACCACAATCCTCCACCATGACTATACCTAGATACAACATCTCATCCCTTCTACAAGAAGAAAAAATCAACAAATCATGTGAGTTAGGGCATAGACAACCCAAGTACAAGCCACCAATCTAAATATGCACTAATAATGAAAGACCAATGGGAAAAGACAACTCACATGCAAGCTATAAATGCAACCAATAAGTATAGATTTCTTACAACATTACACAATTTGTAAACCCACTAAATCATCATACATATCCAAAACAAATACTGCTAATTGTATCATCATGAAACCAAATTGAAATATAAACTAAGTATACAATGACATTAAATCCAAATCTCCAAAATATACAATGTCGTATACTCATAATGCTACCATAGTCAATATATACTATAAATAATTTAGATTAATATATCATCAAATAATCCATGCCAAACTTGCACCAAATCTAAAGCAATATGTAGAGCTCACAAAGAGCTTTCTGTTGAGTACTCAAAGTACAAAATCTGATTTTGTATGCCCAAGTTTTGCTCTAATCTATGCTCAAAATAAACAACATCTAAATTTAGGGCTCTTAAAACTTGACTAAATATCAAAATCACAAAATCCAACCTACACCAAGTTATAGTGCTCTGAATTATCTTTCCAACGCTTATAAGAAGTCTGAAATCTGATAGCCTAAGAGAAAGTTATGGTCTTTTTACTAAGATAGTATTTTCACCATTTTCACTACAATTTTTGTTTTTTTTTTTGGTAGCGAAAATTTCGATAGGATTAAATTTGATGGCCATCGTGGGTTAAAACTAAAAAACTCTTTCATTTCCTCTAAACATAGCCAAACTAGGGCATATTATATATCAAAATTTATGGAAACATTGACCTAGATCCAATAGCGAGGTCTATTTTTACCTAGGAGTTCATTTCAGCAAGCTCCACTTAAAACCTTAATTTACGTGAAACATCCAAAAAAACCCTTTTTTCCAACAATTTCACATCCCAAAATATACCAACATCCTATGATAATAGCAAACCCAAAACCCTCATATCTAAAAATGAACAACCTATTTATCTTGCCATTTCTTTTATCCTCTCATGCATTCTCATGGATTCGATCTAGGGTTACAATAATAAATCCATAGCTCTAATACTACTTGTAAGGAAACTTGCAACAAATAATATATAACTATTTTTACATAACCCATAATAGATCTAAAATAAATATGTAATTAAAATCCACATACAAGAGAATAGAAAACACACCCACAAAAAATGTGACACAAGATATACCTTGGGAAACCCTCATTAAGGGAAAAATCTCGCCTCCAAAAGCATCTGTCACGATGTATTATTTTGTAAAAATACCATTGCGATACAACCATGGAAGTCTTCAATGCCATAGCCACAACCAAGTAGTCCATGTGAGCAAGCATAAGGGTAAAAGTACAAAGTTGTGTCACCTTTTAGGTTGACTTATCAGAATGATTGAATTTGATAAAGACATTTTTTTCAAACATATATCTTTGATAAAACTATTCTAGCTAAGTTATATATGGTCTCACACTTTTCCAATTGGAAATGTATATTAAATGCATGTTTTATACTACTTATTATCTAATTACTAAAAAAATACAATTATTTCATAAAAGTGATGTTTCAATAACTCTTATTATTTATTATGATATTTTCTTAATAACATATAAACACCATTTTATAGATCTCAAAGTTAAGAATATTCTCATATAGAGTTCATAGTGTTTAAATTAGATATACTATATTGTAATTCAAAAATTAAACAAGTACGTATTTTAACACTTGGGAAGAAGTCAATTTTGAGAAAGAAAAGAATATTAAATAATATAAAAAAATTAAAAATTATATGACATTCTAGAGGATTGACTCCTCTTCTAGAATCTATAATTTTTCTTTTGTTTGGAATAGATTTATTTTGAAAATGTGGTGGGAGATGAAAACTATTGATCTGAATAGATTGAAATTTGAATCATTATAAAAGAGAAAATATAGGTCTAAAGCCCATTTTAATTTTTTATTGATCTAACTACATATATTATCGATAACATAATCTAAGATAAAAAGGAAATAAGTTTATTTTCATATAGTTTTGTGGTGGGAACTAGACCCTTAATTTCCAACATTTTTTAGCAACTAAAACATATCTTTAAAAAATAGGAAAATATATAATTTCTTATTTCAAATAATTATTAAAAATTATAATCCTAAAATTCATCCATTTCTACAAAATTCATTAGTTTATTTTAAAATTCTAAATCATAATACCAATTTTATGTCATTGAATGTGAACATCTACACTTTTGTTCGCCTCTTCCTTTGTAAAAAGGTGACACAGGTTTGTGCTTTTACCCATAAGTGCACACATCTCATGCCATGCTTATAACCTTCACAAATTCCCCTTAGCTAACCTATCAAGCCTTGTCCAATTTAACTCTTTCCCTTTTGCCTTCTATCTTCTCAACTTTTCCTCTTGTCCCTATAACTATGCTTATGGTTGCTTATATAGTAGCAAGCCCCACAAAACTGCTAGGTGGTATTACATAAACCATGTGCTACCTAATCCATTGACCCCACATTTAATATTGAAAATTTAATTCTTTTTCCCAATATTAAATAATTACATGAAATATTATCATAATGTTACAATACAACTCATCACCAACTTCAAAAACATGCTGACTTTTACCCATAAGTGCACACATCTCATGCCATGCTTATAACCTTCACAAATTCCCCTTGGCTAACCTATCAAGCCTTGTCCAACTTAACTCTTTCCCTTTTGCCTTCTATCTTCTCAACTTTTCCTCTTGTCCCTATAACTACGCTTATGATTGCTTATATAGTAGCAAACCCCGCAAAACCACTAGGTGGTATTACGTAAACCATGTGCTACCTAATCCATTGACCCCATATTTAATATTGAAAATTTAATTCTTTTTTCCAATATTAAATAATTACATGAAATATTATCACAATGTTACAATACAGTTCATCAAGTATATCCCATGAGAATTTTTATATATTGTATGTCTATCTAGGTGCAACATTACATAATAAAATAAAATAATACAATATAATAATATTATGCAATGTGTGCAACACCCATTATCTCAACAAATTACCACTATCAAACTCCTTTAAGATCTTATAAGGTGAAAACTTCTTAATCTTCAACTTACTATATGTCCCAATAGGAAATCTTCCTTTCTTCAAGTGAACTATCACCTCATCACCAACTTCAAAAACATGATGACTTCTAGAATTATCAACATTCTTCTTATACTTTAGATTACTTTGTTCCAACTTCAACTTCACTTCCTTATTTAAATATCATATAAACACCATTTCATAGAGCTCAAAGGTAAGAATATTATCATATAGATTTTATAGTGTTTTGATTAGATATTGTATATTATAATTATAAATTCTTCAAGTACGTATTTTAACACATGAGAAGATGTCAATTTTGAGAAAGAAAAAAATATTAATCATATAAAAAAAATAAAAATTACATGACATTCTAGAGGAGAGACTCCTCTTCAAGAATGTATAAATTTTCTTTTGGTTGGAATATATTTATTTTGAAAAATGTGGTGGGAGATGAAAACTATCGATTTAACGTGAGTTGAAATTTGAATCATTATAAAAGAGAAAATATAAGTCTAAAGCCAATTTTTGTCTTTGATTGTTTTAGATACATATGCTATCTATAACATAATACAAGATCAAAGGGAAATAAGTTTATTTCCATATAGATTTGTGGTGGGAACTAGACCCCTAATTTTTCCCATTTAGCAATCAAAATTTTATCTTTAAAAAATTGGAAAATATATCAATTCTTATTCCAATTATAATCCTAAATTAATCCATTTCTACACATTTAACTAGTTTACTCCATTTTCAAATTCTAAATAATAATGCCAATTTTATGTCATTGAAGGTAATTAATTATACATTTTGTATCCCTTTCCTTTGTAAAAGGGTGACATAGGTCTGTGCTTTTACCCCTCAGTCAACAAAGAACATCTACTACTTAATTCATCATCAACTCAATTAGTGACTCCATTCTTATGCTTAATCACAAATGTAAAATTTTTCAGGCACTCAACACACTTCATATGTCTCTAATTTAACATATGTTGACTTTCCAAGTACTATAAGGCTTTATGATCCATATATAGTACAAACTCCCAAGGAATCAAATAATGTCTCCATTCCTTCAATTCTTGAACAATAGCATAAAACTCTTGGTCATACATAGGATACTTCCTTTTAGCATCATTCAACTATTGAATACAATTGGTTAATTGTATATTATCTTTGATGATATATGAAATGTCATATCATTTCCAACTAGTGTATGTCAGGCTCACTCAGATGATGAAAAGACCTTCAGGAGGTTGCCTAGTTTAGAAGATAGTGTCTATTGAGTTCACTCAGCTATCAAAGAGAAGTTCATAGAAGATTGAGTGTTAACCAAGCTCACTCAATTAGAAAAAGAACTTTGTGAATATGCAAAAATCATTTCTAAGTTAGTTCCTACCAAGTAAAGTTGGCTAACAAAGGATTTCCTTGTTTTGGTATATTGAGTTTAATAGATTTGTTTGTTGGTTCTAGCCGATTGAGGCAATGAATATATACTATTGTAAGTTGTATTCAAGCTAGCTTGAGAATGTGTATGATATAAATATAAGGTCAAGTTGAAGATGAAATGTGTGCAAGTAATAGAATATTTTAAGATGCTTAGAGGAAGTGAATTAGAAGGATAAGTATAATATCCTTATGGAGCTAAAAAGATACATTCAATCAGAAAGGATCAAGTATACAGTCCATAATTGAGATTTGTAATCAACAATTTACTTGCATCAAAAATAAGGCCGTCTCATCATTAGTCTCTAATCATTTTTGTAGTGATCTAAATCACTTAATAGATTTGGCTTAACAACTATTTGTAAATCCTCTAACAAGGTGACATTTCTAGATTGAAGTGTCTAAAGACCTCTAATAAGGCTACTCCTAATAGAGTGATTAAATCCTCAAACATGGCCACACCTAACAATGTGTATTGTAACATTTAATAGGGTTGGCTCCTAATAGGGCTCACTTTAGAAGATTGAAAGTTAGTAACAAGCTAAAATTGGTACTATTTCCTAAATTAGGTTTCCATGTTAAATCTTGGTGTCACTTGTGTTCATGCTATTTATTTCATGTATAGGCAACTAAGTTAAGTAAGGTTAATCATAGATAATAGATTAAGATTTACATGTTAAGAATTTGTTAAGTTATAGTTTCTATTTTAGTGCTTATTGAGTTACATCATTTTCTAGTGTAAATCGAGTGCCTGTGTGTTTGCTGAGCATTAATATTTTGAGTGGAGCTTATGTTCTATATTGACATCTAAAGGATCTGGGGTTTATTTTTGTCATGACTAATTCACCCATCCCCTCTCAGTTACTCTTATATTTTTTACAATTGGTATCAAATCTTCTTGGTTCTTGTAGAGAAGGTTTCAAGGACCTAAGCTTAAGATCGAGATGTCTTATTGAAGGGAGATTCCCAGGCTAAATAGAGATAACTTCAAGGTATGACAATAACTCATGAGGCTTAACTTGGACACCATTGGAGACTTAGGACTAAAGTATCTAGAAACCCAATATGTAACACCTACTAGAACCATGAGTGTTGAAGAAATTATAAAAAATAATAGTCATAAGATTATGATGATTGATATTGTTGCATCTCTGAACTATGCCAAATTTGACAAAGTCAAAGATTGTGGAACTACTCATGAAATGTGGATCAAGTTGAAATCCATCCATGGAGGAGATGATAATGTAAGAAAAGCTAAAGATTAAATTCTCAAAGGACAATTTGGTTAAATACAGATGAGAGAAGATGAGAACATTGCAAATTATAGTAACAGAATCAAAGCTAGTGATTGTGCTATCAAAGCTTCAAGAGGGAAGATTGCAAATGAAACAGTGGTAAGTAAGTTTCTTAGAAAAAAAATTTTAGGAAAAAACCATGGTCAAAAATAATAATTACATGCAAATATAAACAATAACAAAAAATAATAGATCACATAGAATAGAACACGAGACACCAATATTTATTGTGGCTCACCCAATTCATGGGCTATGTCCACCAAATAGTAAGTCCAATATTATTACTATCCAATGATTGCAACCTAATTACAATCTATAATCCCTTACAACTTAATGCCACCACAAGAAGCAATTTTTGCATCACACCTTATGAAAAACTCCTAACCCTAAGTCCTTTTATACAAGTATTTTTACCACTTTAGGCTTATAATTAATAATTACATGTTGTCCCAAAGAATTATGAAGTATGTATAGTACTTTCCTAATAAATCACCAAAAACTAACAATCTTCCACTTAAAGACTGATCAAACTCCACACTAGACAACAATCTCCCACTTGGAGATTGGTCTTGTAGAAATACAACTACAATAGAGGGTCTCCCAATGGATTAAACCACCCTAGACTCTATTATTCTTTTATTCTTGTTCAGTCCAGAAGACCAACTAATGTTGGAGAGGAATTCAAATTCTCCCTTGTTACTACTTTTATAAACATATCCATTGGATTGTCATTCATATGTATCTTGTCTAGCTTTAACTGTCCATCACCCACAACTATTCAAATGAAATGGTACCACAACTGTATGTGTTTTATCTTTGAATGTAGAGCTAAATTCTTTGCAAAATGAATAGCACTCTAACTATCTGTAAATAAATAATTATTCCTCTAAGGGTGTCCTAATTCTTCTAGGAAGAACTAAAGCCATATCATCTCCTCAGCTACCTCTATAATAGTAACATGCTCTACCTGTGTGAAGGATAAAGCATTGACCTTCTGTAAATGAGAAACCCAACTCATTGTTGCCCCACCAATAGTAAATACATAACTTGTAGTACTCCACCTAGTATCAAGATTTCTTGCCAAATCTGAGTCAACACATCCTTATAGATCAGTAGTAGAGCCCCCAAAGTGTAAACACTTACCAAATGTTCCACACAAATATCTGAGAATCCATTTAATTGCATTCCAATGCTCAATTCCTAGATGACTCATATACTTGCTAACAACTCCCACTACATGTGCAATATTTGGCCTTGTAAATACCATAGCATACAACAAGCTTCCTATAGATGAAGCATAAGGTACCTTGGACATCTTGTCCTTATCTTCTTGTGCCTTGGGACACATCTCCTTACTCAACTTCAAATGATTAGGGAAAGATGTACTGACAACTTTAGCATTCTTCATAGAGAAATATTGGAACACCTCCTCAATATAATCATCCTTAGATAAAGTCAATTTCCTATTCTTCCTACCCCTACAAATCTTCATACGAAGGATTTTTTTGGCTGCCCCCAAATCCTTCATAACAAATGCATGTGTTAACTGGTGTTTTTGCCCCTTAATGTGATCCATGATAAATCTAATTGTAAGCATATCATCAACATATAAACATAAAATAATGTAGCTTTCATTGTTCAACATCTAAAAGTAAACACAATGATCTAAATGATAATGACTATATCAATGCTCATGCATAAACTTGTCAAATTTCAGATACCATTGTCGAGGTGATTGCATCAAGCCATATAAAATTTTCTTCAATCTACACACTAAGTTCTTCTTGCTTTTGACATCAAATCACTATGGCTAAGCCATACATATCTCTTCATCCAAATCACCATGAAGGAAGATTTTTTTAACATCAAACTTCTCTAATTGCAAATCTTTAGTAGCCACAATACTTAAAACAATGTGAATAGAAGTCATTTTAACAACATGAGAGAATATGTCATCAAAATTAGTGTTTTTTTCTATAAAAATCATTTCACAACTATCTTGGCTTTAAATATTTTCTTACCTCCATCATTTTCTTTCAACCTATAAACCCACTTATTCTCTAAAACCCTTTTACCTGCAGGCAACTTACATAAATCTCATGTCTTACTTTTCAACAAAGAGTCCATTTCATATTTCATTGCAGAATCCCACTAAATCTTAGTATTGACTTGCACAACTTCATCATAACATTCAGGTTTACCAGCATCAGTTAGTAAAATAGAGTACAAAGAGGGAAAAAATGTTTCTAGAGATCTACTTAGCCTTGTTGACTATCTAACATTCACTAGTGTGTGTGGTATTTGTTGTTGCAGTTGTTGCACATTATTAGGAATTTTTGGAACATCATCTTTTTGAGTATCATCCAACACTACATAATCATCTTCTTTCTTCTCATGTTGGTACAACATATCTTTGTACAACACTTTCTCATTAAATATGACATCCATACTTCTTACAATTTTACAATTTTCAAAATCCCAAAGCCTATAACCAAATTTATCAATTCCATATATAATAAATACACATTTCTTTGAGTTAATTTTCAGCTTGGTTTTATTTTCAAAATCTACATGAGAAAATTCTTCACAACCAAAGGTTCTAAGAAAAGAATAACTCACCTTCTTGCTAGTCTATGCTTCCTATGGAATACCATAGCCCAAAGAAATAGAGGGACCTCTATTAATTAGATATACAACAATAATGATAGCTTCTACCCACATGTTTAAGGGCAACCCAATATGCAACCTCATGCTGCTCACATGCTCCTTTATAGTCCTATTCATGCATTCAATTGCTCGATTTTCTTGTGGAGTCCTTGGAACAATTTTCTACCTATAAATACCATTAGTGGAGAAATAATCTTCAAATTCATAGCTACAATATTCACCACCATTATTAGATCTAAGACATTTTAATTTCTTACTAGTCTCATTTTCATCCAAGCATTTCTAGTTCTTAAAAATTTGAAATACATAAGATTTATGTCTAAGGAAATAAACCCATACTTTTCTAGTTACATCATCAATAAATGTAACATAATAATGAGAGACACCAAGGGAAGATACATGAGCCTATCCCCATACATTTGTATGTATAAGCTCTAATCTCTCACTTTTATTTTCCTTTCCAATCTTCACAAAATTCATTGTCTTTTATTTTCCATACACACAACTTTTACAGAAATCCATATTAACATATTTCAGACCAGGTAAAACTTTCTTTGAATGAAGTACTTTCATATCTTTCTCACTCATGTTTCCAAGTCTGTTGTGCCACAATGATGTCTCTAAATCTTTAACAACAACTTGTTCTCCCTTCTCAACTATAGCAACTATTCTTAAACACTCATTTTTCTCTAAAACAGTCGAAGTAGAAGGAACAATATAACCTATACAAAAATATAAGGTGCCTACTTTCACACCTTTTGGTAGCACAAGGGAACCTTTTGAAACCTTCCAATTTTTGTAATTAAAAGTAACTACACAACCCTCATCATTGAGTTTCCCTAATGAAATTAAATTCTAGCTCAGCCTTGGAACATGTATTACCTCATTTAGTAACCAATGATTTCCATTCTGCAACTTAATCTTAACTTTTCCCTTTCTAATAGTTTGATAGGGTTCATTACCCCCCAAATAAATAAGCCCAAATCTCCTTGGACATAATCAATGAAATAACCTCTACGAGATGTAGCATAAGTTGAAGCACCATAATCTAAAACCCATGAATAATTAACACTTTCTAAAGATAGAAGAAAAACATCCTCTTCAGATTTGTTACTTACCATGTTTGCCTCCTTGTTCCCTTTTGGTTTATCTCCTTCATTTTTTTTTTTGAGTCTAATAATATTTCTTCTTATGCCCTGGTTTCCCATAGTACTATCAATCTGTTGATCCTCTAGATTGAGACCTCTTCCCCTTTTAATTTCCTCTTGATTTTTCATGATTTTTGGAATTAGTTCCTCTTTCAGTCGTTTTGCCTCTACTTTGTGCTTTCAAAGCACTTCCTAATGTAGATCTACCTAAGGTTTTCCTATGATTTTCCTTACTCAAAATAACACTAATCACATCATCATATTTTAGGGTAATAGATCTAGAAATAGAATTAGTTACAACCATTACTAAGCCATTCTAGCTTTCAAGAAAAAAATGAAAAATCAAGAGAGCCTTAATTTCTTAATCAAAATTAATACCCATAGGATAACCAACTAGTAAAAATATTAAACTCATTTAAAAGATCTGCAACAAATCCATCTTCTACCATCTTCATATTATAAACACTTAATGAGAAATACCTTGTTTGAAGCCAAGGGCTTTTTATATAATTTTGCTAGGGTTTCCATCACCTCTTTTGTTGTCTTCACTTTTGCAATATTAAATGCCACTGATGGTGTTAGGCATTATCAAATGCTTCTAATTGCCTTTCTATCTAAAACATCCTTGTCATCATTTGTCATAGATCCCTAATTCTTGGTTTTTCCTTCTGATAGTTTCCATAAATCCTTTTGATAAAGATAGTCTTCCATTTGTATCTTCCATAACTAAAAGTTTTTCTCATTAAACTTTTCAACCCTTAGCTTACTCTTGTTTTCAATCACTTCCACTCAATCATGAGACTTTTACTCAACCATGAGACTTTCTTGCAAAGGATAACTAAAAAACAAACTTTCACTTATACCACTTGTTAGGATAAAATCACAGACATAACTAACAATTACATGCATATATAAAAAATAATATAAAATAATAGATTGCAGAGAAGAGAACACAAGACACCAATATTTACTGTGGTTTACCCAATCCCTGGGCTATGTCCACTAAACAGAAAGTCCAATATTATTACAATCTTGTGATTACAACCTGACTAGAATCTGTAATCCCTTACAATTTAATACCACAGCAAGAAGCAATTTTCACTTTATGAAAAAACCCTGACACTATGTCCTTTTATACACGTATTTTTATAGCTTTAGGGTTATAATTAATAATTATATGTCAACCAAAAATCTTGATAAAATAGGGCCCAAATTTATTTTTTTGGGCACCATAAAGAATTATGAATTATGTATAATAATTCCCTAATCAGTCACAACAAACTAACAACTTCTTCCTATATATGCAATCAGAGTATCAGAAATTCAATAAATGAGACGTAATCCAAAGAATAATATAACACTAGATGTAGTAGTAGGAAGATTAACAACATATGAGCTAGATAACTATGATAATTATATTTCTAGTTCAAGGAATCTTGAGTTTACATTTGAAGCTAAGTTATCACTCAAGAAGAAAGCCAAAAATTCAAAAGCCAAACAATCTAAAAGTGAAGAGGAAGATAGCTCTAAAAGTCATCTTAAAAATATTGAGGGATTACTTATAAGATGATATCCCAAAGGCAAAGGAAAGAACAAAGGTAAAATTCATTTGATCTATTTCTCTTGTGAAGAAGTTGGACACTTTACTACAAGATGTCCAAACACAAAAGACAAAGATGAAAATAAGAAAAGCAAGTACAAAGGCAAGAAGGATTTCAAGAATTACAAAGACTACAAGGACAAAGGTAAGAAATCTTATTTTATGGCTAAAGATTCAGATAGCAATGAAGATTATGAAATCTTATATAGTGTTGTAAAAGATGAATCTGACGATGAAAGAGATAAAATGGTACTTACCTCTCATGTTAGCAAAAATGATACATGGACTATTGATAGTGGTAGCTTACATCATATGACTAGTGACATAAAAAAGTTTAGAACGTATGGAACATTATGATGGTGGAAGTGTGAGATCTAGAAATAATGAACCATGTTGCATAAAGCAAGAAGGTTGCATCTTACTAACCAATCAACTTAAGTTTGATAATGCTTAATAGATGAAAGGACTAAATCATAATCTAATAATTGTGGAATAGTTGAATAACATTGGATTCAAGGTAGAATTCATGAATGGGAAGGCCAAGCTACTGGATGGAAAAGGAAATCTGGTTGGGTTTGGTAAAAACACAAAAGGTAACCTATTCTATGTAGCTATTAGTGAAAGTTCAAGATTCATTGCTCAAGAAGAAGAAAGCTAGTTATGGCAT
Source organism: Cupressus sempervirens (assembly GCA_028749045.1). NCBI lineage: Eukaryota > Viridiplantae > Streptophyta > Pinopsida > Cupressales > Cupressaceae > Cupressus > Cupressus sempervirens. Next base: position 319,113,747 of record CM053792.1, read on the forward strand.
AAAAGAATATTTCATATGAACTTTGATAATCTGATCAAGATAAGAAAAAATAGAGTAAGAGGTATTCTTGGTTTGATAAAACCTTCTATAGACCTATGAAAAAATTATCAAATTGGTAAAATAGACAAGACAAGTTTCAAAACCAAAAAATGTCATTTCAAAGAAGTCTTCGAGCTACTTTGTACAAACTTATATGGACCTATTGGAATTGAGGCTTATAATGGAGATAACTATTTTATTCTTTTTGTTGATAATTATTCTAGTATGATGATTGTAATGTATCTGAAAGTTAAATCTAAAGCATTTGAAAAGTTCAAGTGGTATCTGCCTAGAGTAGAGAAAGAAACTAGCAAGAAGCTAAAGTTTTTGAGATCAGACAGAGGTGGTGAGCTCAATTCTAATGAATTCATGAAATTTTGCATTGATATAGGAACTAAGAGACAAGTATCAGCCCTAGTCACACCACAATAGAATGGTGTAACTGAAAGATGGAACAAATCCATCATGGATTGTGTAAGAACCTTGATGATAGAAAGAGTGTTACAATTAGTATGACAATGCATACCTTCAATAGAGTATAGTTTGAGAAAAACTCAAATCAAACTCCTTATGCACTATGGTATGGCTGCAAACCTAATATAAGTTACTTGAAAGTATTTGGTAGCAAATGTTATATATTGAAGGAATCTAGGAAAGGTAAATTTGATGTCAAAGGTGATGAAGGCATATTCCTAGGATACTCTTGAAGAAGTAAATCATATAAATTTTTTAATTTTTCAATTCATGAGATCATAGAAAGTATACATGTAAGAATTAATGAGTTTGTAGAAAAGAGTGAAGAGGAGAGTAGCAAGAACCTAACAATTATAGAAAGTTTGTCTACTATGAACCTAATATATTGCCAAATCCAAATGGAGGTCAGCAGACTTTACCTCCTAAGTCCCTAAATCTACAAAGTCTACCTAGTTGCAGCTAGTTCAACCCAAGTCATAGCCTAAAGGACCCAAGTCATAGTCAAAAGCTACTGAGCTTTTTCTAGAGAAAACCAAGTCTGATGGACTTGAGTCATAGATAGTGCGACCCAAGCTTAAGAGAGAAGATCATGGTGAAGCTAGTAGAAAAATTTATAAATCCAAAGTACCTATGTTAGCAAGATATGTTAGAAGGCACTATGCACCTAATCAGATCATTGGAGACAAGTCAGATGGAACAATGACAAGAAATAAATTGAAAGGTACATGTTTGCTCACTAAATTTGAACCTTGATTAGTTAAAGTTACTTTGGATAATGAAAATTAGATTGAATCTATGAGTGAAGAAATAGAATAGATAGAGAGGAATAATGCAAGGAAACAACTTCCTACACTAATCACTTAAGGAAACTATTATGCAAATTCATATTAAATAATTACAATTTTAGATTTGATATTATGTAAACAATAATATTGTAGTCAACCATGGATATGAAAAATCAATAGAGAAAGAAAATACATAAACACAAAGATATGCTAGTAGGAAAAAATCTTTCAGTAAAATAGCCCCACCCCTCCAAAACCTTCACAATGCATTACCTTCAATACATAAGGTTATAACAGACTTGCAATACAAGTTATTTCAGGAGAAAAATGACATAGGAGACCAATCTAGTAGCAATATACAGTACCAAAAGTACACTTTCTCTCGCTCTGATCTACAACACTAAAAATCCTTATATCATACACTTTCCCTTTTAGGGAAACTTCCAAAGAATAACTATATTATTGTTTTATTTTAGTAGTAATTGATTAACCCTTAAATTAGGGAATTAGATACCACAAAAATATAACCTTAATACAATTTAATGTTCCAAAAATTGGCATTAGAGCTTCTTGGTGCTTGCTAAGAAGGTTTGAAAGACCTAAGCTAAAGATAAGGATGTCTTATAGATGGGAGATTCCCAAGCTGAATAGAGATAACTTCAACGTATGACAAGAACTCATGAGGCTGCACTTGGTAACCATTGGAGATTTAGAGCTAAAATATCTAGAAACTCAATATGTAACACCTACTACAACCATGAGTGTTGAAGAAATTATAGAAAAGAAGAGTCATAACATTATGATGATTAATATTGATGTATCTCTCAACTATGTTGAATTTTATGAAGTCAAAGATTGTGGAACTACTCATAAAATGTGGATTAGGTTGAAAGCCATCTATGGAGGAAATGATAATGTAAGAAGAGCTAAATTTTAAAGTCTTAGAGGATAAATTGATGAAATAAAGATGAGAGAAGATGAGAACATTGCAAGTACAATAATAGAATCAAAGCCAATGTTTGTGCTATCAAAGCTTGAATAGGAAAGATTGAAGATGAAACAATGATAAGGGCATGTGCAGGATCATGGTGTGCCAAAAGGTGGCGATCTGAAAAATCTGTAGTTCTAAAATACCTCAAACCATTTCAAAATCTATTCCAAGTTTTTCCCACCTACATTGATACTAAATGAAAACAATTAAAATCTTTATAAGGTCTACTATATCTTTTGATATGAAACCTATATGGTCAACTTTAAAAATATCCTAAAAATGTGCTTTTGGCCTATTTTTATGTGATTTTTACTTCAAACATATAGCTAAAAAAAAAATTTCAGAAAATTTTGATGAAATCAAAAGCATTTCTTAAGAATGTTCTCATCTTTCCATAAATGTAAGGTTTGTCAAATTATGAGTTTATTAAGTAATTATTACTTATTTTCTAATGTAGTTATGTATAATGTGCTGACTGATACATTAATTGAAAAATAACTATAACTTTAAAATGGTACAACATTTTTTAAATCCAAAAGATGCATCACATTCTATGTTTCTTTACCTAAAGGGTAAAAAATGAAAAATTGAATTTTGTAGAGTTTTGAATTAGTTAAGGTGGTCAGACATGAGAGTTCTTTTACTCCAAAAATACTAAAGTCAAAAATTAATTAATTATTAATTATTTAGAATAAAAATATCCAAAAATATGTGTCACATCCACACACGAGTCTATTACATATGTCTAGAATATTATTAAAAAATATTATCGTTTGATTTTGATTAAGGAGGTCAGACATACATCTACTTCTTATTTTTGTTCAGAAATTTTTTTAATATTGCATTAAAATTTAAAATTTTGATAAATCAATTTTTATTTTTTTGAGATAAGTCCTAGTATATTAGAAACTAGATTCAATTTGTTAGATATTATTTTCTCTCAACTTTTTGATATAAAGTTAATAACAAGTAGAAAATTTAACATCAAGTTAACATAATCCTAATTTTCTAATTTTTTATTACCACATAAGAGCATAGTTTGGTTGACCATGATCCTGCACATACCCATAAGTAAGTGTTTTAGGACATTTCTTCCTATATATGCCATCAAAGTATCAACAATTCAAGCAATGAGATGCAATCCAAAAAATGATATAACATTGGATGTAGCAATTTGGAGACTTGAGTATATAGTACTCAGTGATCAATTTGCACATGTCTTTACATCTTCACCTATCATTGATTCTTCCAAAGATAGCTCTTATGCATCATAGGAATCTATCATAACCATTTGAACCATGATTTCCTTACACACAATTCAAGATGTTGACACATACAAGTGAAGTGATACATCAACATGCCAATTAGACATGTACACTCACACTTAATTACATTATTTGTATAAAATACATTTACAAAACAAATAATAAGAATATGAATTATCCAAGGTTGAGTCATCTTATTCCTAAAAAAAGACCTTCATTATTGTTGCTAGACCCAAGGATAAAAATATAATTGGCACTAAGTGGGTGTTAAAAAATAAGGTGAATGAAGATGGAGAAGTTTGAAGGAAAAAAATAATGTTAGCATACAAAGGTTATTCTCAAGAAGAAAATATTGATTATGCTGAAACTTTTTCTCTTGTTGCAAGATTAGAAGGTGTTAGAACTTTACTTTCTTATGCTGCACATAGAGGATTAAAATTTTAGCAAATAAATATAAAATCTGAATGTAATTCTTGAAGAAGTTTACATAGAACAACTAGAAGGTTTTGTATATCCTAGAAAACAAGGATATGGTCTATAATTACACAAAGTGTTGTATGGTCTCAAGAAATCTCCTAGCTCTTGGTATGAAAGACTTCATAACTACTTGATAAAGATTGGTTTTCAAAAAACAAATGATAATGGTAGCCTATATATTAAAGAAGCACCAAACAAGAAAATTGTATTAGCTGAAATCTTTATGGATGACACATTGTTCATAGGAAACGATGACTTATGCAAAGATTTTTTAGAAGAAATGAGTAAATAATTTGAGATGTCCATTTTTGGAGAGATAAAATTCATTTTTGGATTGTAGATCTAGTAGAAGAAATATGGTATCTACACTACTCAATCAAAATATATCAAGGAGACAGTAGAGAAATTTAGAATGGAAGTTTAGAACCAGTTGGAACACCTATGTGTACTAGACATAATATTTCCAAGATTGATGATTCTAAAGGGGTAGATTAGACCACATACAAATCAATGATTGGAAAAATGTAATGTGTAATGGTTACAAGGCCTAATATTGCATTAGCACTTGATATGGTGGAAAGATTCTTAGTAAAACCTAAAGAAAATCATATGATGCAATCAAGAGAATTAGTAGCTATAGCTTTTCTTTTCTTCTTTTTAATAGCTCTAGGTCCTTCACTATATTCTTCTTCCTTGACACCTTCTACAATTTCTACTTCATCTTCTTGGTCATTCTGTCCTTGACCTTGTGTGATGGCAAGTAGTGCTTGGACATGTGCACTCTTTTCTTCTTCATCATCATCATCATCTTCTTCATCTTCTTCTTTTTCCCTTCATCAAATTTTTCTTTCAATTTCTTTACCATCTTATTCTTCTTTCTAATGACTAAAGTAGTCTTCAAATCCGTTGTGATTTTTGACTTGGGCACATCATAGTTCAAAAAAGTTGTAGCCTCCTTATTCACTTCTACAAGTGATGTTGTTATTTTTGTACAGGCTTCATCAATGTTGATTTCATATCTCAATGGTCTTAACCATCTAACTCTAGGAACTATTGCCTGGACATATGTATAGTTAGTGTCAACTAGGAAGAAAACATCATTAAGATGCTTCTCCACTAGTGAAATTGGCATCTCAGCCTTTTTTTTATTATCTTCTTAAAGTCTTTGAAGTAATTTTTCATGACTGACTCAAAATTATCATCCTGTTGCTCAATGAATTCACCTATTTGCAATGCAATAGGTCTGGTTATCTTCCATGCAACTTTACCAAAAGTAGGAAATGTATTTTGTATAAAAAAAATATACATACAAGAATAGATCCAAATTTGCACTGTGCACTTTTGCTCTTCCTTATGGCTCAAAAATTCTCAGTCAATTGTTGCAACTACAACTTAGCAAGATCATTAGTATGATCTTTTTTCACTACCTTGTATCTTACATCCATTGCAATACATAGAACATTGTTAAGCCTGCTATATTAATATAACTAATGTGCTATAATCCTCACTACAAAAGAAATTAAGGGATCTATAATTTTATCTATTAGCATCCCTTGTTTATTCCATACAATCCTTGTATTCCTTTCAATTACCTCTTTTTCTTCACTCTCAATATCTTGGGCCGATTTAGGGTTGGATACCCTATAACTCTATGGATATTTTTCTTGGTAATTTTCATCAATCTATTCTCTAACCATATAGATTTTTCATGTATCCTACTCAAAACTATTTTTATCTATTCTATCTTGAATATCTTGGGTAAATATAGGGCATCAGTTAACCCTTTATTCTCAAAAGAATTTAATTCCTCCTCCAATGCTCCATTTTCACACAATTCCCATATGTCTCCCTGATTTCCATGCCTCCTATGCTTCCAAATTTATGTGTATAGTACCATCTAACATCTTGAATAATTAGGACTTGCGGTGGTATCATTGACAATGTGTCAGATGGATCTTGTTTATAAGCTATGTTTGGAATAGCTCTAAAATTATGTTGTTTATTCTCATTTCTTATCAATTGTACTTTCAAAACTTCCTTTCCCTCTAGAACCTTGGCTACTGAAGAACTTGACACCATTTCATAAAGCTAGGTTTTACAAAAATTCAAAATATGTAGCTCAGAATATGATAAATACCTTTGTGAATCCATAGTGATGGTGTCGAGCATCTGTTGAATTCATTTGCAAAATTTTTGGGCAATTTCTCCAATTTTTCTTTAGCTCTTCATGCTATCCTTCAAATTAAAATGATGTCAAATGAGTAGAAATTGATCATATAGACCTTAAAACCTTGCAATTAAGGCTTAATGCTTACACAACTGTAAGCTCGGCTTTAATAAAGATTTTGACTCACTTGGCTTCCATGAAGTTTCCTTTCCACTCAAAAAATACTATAATTTAAGTAAACACTAACAAATTTGATAGCTTGGCATCAAATAACATTTCACTTGGCAACCATACTAAAAATTTTCATGCTCAATGGTAACATGAAAACCAACAAGCTTAAGAATTTTTTCTTGATTCTTAGCAAAACTTTACATCTTTCTTGATGCATATGTAGTATTTTCAAAACTAAATCCTTGGAATTGATGTAAATTATTTTCTTTTAGATATTAGTCCCACTTTCCTCTTGATTGCTTAATTGGTGGAGGAGGTGTGATCACCTAACCCATTGGGTGAAGTGATCTCTTCTAGACTTGATGTGTTGCAATCTTCCTTTCTCTTCCATTTCTTGTTCATTTCATCTCTAATATTCTCAACATATGCCTTTCCTTTTCCTTTGTTGAACTTTCTATTTGGTGCCTTTAATCTTGTTGGACAATTTTTGTGTATGTGACTAGTCTTCGAACAACTAAAACATGTGGTTTGACTCAACCATCTACTATAGTCACTTGTGAAATACATTCTTATGCAATTTTCAAAAAGATTTCCATACGCTTGATAGTAGAAAAAACTATACATTGTATTATAATCCAAATTATAAGTGTTTCCATTGGGTATGTGCAAGATCATGGTGTACCAAACTATGGCCTTAAGTGGTAGTGAAAAATCAGAAAATCAGGTTTATGTCAACTTGACACATAATTTTGAAGTGGTTATGGACTTTATATCAAAAAGTTTTAAGAAAATAATTTGTAGAAAATTGAATGTAGTTTCTAAACTACTAGGCTTTATCAGGAGAAAAAAATAATTAATTGGTCAAAAGTTTGAATTTTAATGCAGTACTAAGAAAATTTCAGGGCGAAAATAAAAAGTAGGTGTATGTCTGACCACCTTAATCAAAATCAAATCATAATATTTTTTTAATATAATTATAGATATGAAAACTAGACTCATGCCTGGATGTGACGCATATTTTTTGATATTTTTATTCCAAATAAATAATTAAATATGAATTTTCTACCAAAACTTTTTCGGATTAAAAAAATTCCCTTGTTTGACCACCCTAACTAATAGAAAATTTGATCAAATTTTTCTTTTTTTGTTTTTTTCTTATACTAGGTGAAGTATAGAATGTGACGCACCTTTTAGATTCAAAAAATGTTATACCGTTTGAAAGTTATAGCTATTTTTCATTCAGTATGTCAATCAACACTTTACAATAATCTTTATTGATAATTAACTAATAAATACTTATCAAAATCAGAATTTGAGAGAAATTATATTGATGGAATCTAGAGAGCGATATTAAAAAACTCATTTCGTTTCATTCAATTTCGATCAAAATAACATTGTCAGACGGCTATGTGAAGTCCGAGTATCACTAAAACTCTCTATAAACACATCTTTGGGGTTGGCCGGGCAGGCTTGGTAAATACCAAGCATGATCGGATATCCGATTCAAAATCGGATATGAGATTTCAAATCGGATATCCGATATGGCTCGATAGTCAAATTCCAAAAACTTCAAATTTTGGAGGGAAATTCGATTTAAATGTTCTAGTTTTTTATTTTTAAATTATTTCACTTATATTAATATGTAAAGGCATATTTTAATATATTATATATATATAATAACGTAATGTAAACATACAAGATATAATCTAGTAATATATAATAATATCTTATGTTAATCTTATTACAATCTATAAATATAATATATATTATTATTATTTTTACTAAATATAATAACGTAATTTATATATATATAAAATACGTCTTATATATTATTATATTAATATGTATAATAATATAATATTTATATAACAACGTAATATTTTTATTAAATATAATATATATTATAAATATTATTATATTAATATCTATGTTATTAATATATTTATATAATAACGTAATAATTTCATTAAATATAATAATGTAATATGTATATATATATATATATATATATATATATATATATATATATATATATATATATATATATATATATATATATATTATTATCTTGATATGTATATTATTAATATATAAGAGTCAAAGGGGGTCATAGGGTGACCTATAACCCTTTTTGACCCATTAAACGACGATATATGTCTCTAGGGGTCCTAGGACCCCTAGGGACATATGTCATCCTTTAATGGGTCAAAGGGGGTCCCTTTGACACATTAAATAATGACATATGTCCCTAGGACCCCCAGGGACATAGCCGAATCGTTCATATCGGTCAAAGGGGGTCATAGGGTGACCTATGACCCCATTTGACCCATTAAATGACGACATATGTCTCTAGGGGTCCTAGGACCCCTAGGGACATATTCAAATGGGTATTAAGGGTCAAAGGGGGTCATAGGGTGACCTATGACCCTCTTTGACCCATTAAACTTTGACATATGTCCCTAGGGGCCCTAGGACCCCTAGGGACATAGTCGAATCGTTCATATGGGTCAAAGGGGGTCATAGGGTCACCTATGACCCCCTTTGACCCATTAAATGACGACATATGTCCCTAGGGGTCCTAGGACCCCTAGGGACATAGTCGAATCATTCATATGGGTCAAAGGGGGTCATAGGGTGACCTATGACCCTCTTTGACCCATTAAACGATGACATATGTCCCCAGGGGTCCTAGGACCTCTAGGGACATATTCGAATGGGTAATATGGGTCAAAGGAGGTCATAGGGTGACCTATGACCCTCTTTGACCCATTAAACGACGACATATGTCCCTAGGGGTCCTACGACCCCTAGGGACATATTCCAATCATTCATATGGGTCAAAGGGGGTCATAGGGTGACCTATGACCCTCTTTGACCCATTAAAAGACGATATATGTCTCTAGGGGTCCTAGGACCCCTAGGGACATATTCGAATGGGTAATGTGGGTCAAAGGGGGTCATAGGGTGACCTATGACCCTCTCTGACTCATTAAACGATGACATATTTCTCTAGGGGTCCTCGGACCCCTAGGGACATATTCGAATTGTTCATATGGGTCAAAGGGTGTCATAGGGTGACCTATGACCCCCTTTGACCCATTAAACGACGACATATGTCCCTAGGGATCCTAAACCCCTAGGGACATATTCGAATGGGTAATATGGGTCAAATGGGGTCATAGGTTAACCTATGACCCTCTTTGACCTATTAAAAGATGACATATGTCCCTAGGGGTCCTCAGACCCCTAGGGACATATTCGAATCGTTCATATGGGTCAAAGAGGGTCATAGGGTGACCTATGACACTCTTTGACCTATTAAACGATGACATATGTCCCTAGGGTCGGACCCCTACAGACATATTCGAATCATTCATATGGGTCAAAGGGGGTCATAGGGTGAGTTATGACCCTCTTTGACCCATTAAACGACGACATATGTCCCTAAGGGTCCTAGGACCCCTAGGACATATTCAAATCGTACATATGGGTCAAAGGGGGTCATAGGGTGACCTATGACACTCTTTGACCCATTAAACGATGACATATGGCCCTAAGGGTCCTAGGACCCCTAGGGACATATTCGAATAGGTAATATGGGTCAAATGGGGTCATAGGGTAACCTATGACCCTCATTCACCCATTAAACGATGACATATGTCTCTAGGGGTCCTAGGACCCCTAGGGACATATTCAAATCGTTAATATGGGTCAAAGGGTGTCATAGGGTGACCTACGACCCTCTTAATGCATTAAATGGCGATATATGTCTCTAGGGGTCCTACGACCCTTAGGGACATATTCGAATGAGTAATATGGGTCAAAGGGGGTCATAAGGTGACTTATGACCCTCTTTGACCCATTAAACGACGACATATGTCCCTAGGGGTCCTTAGACCTGAAGGGACATATTCGAATGGGTAATATGGGTCAAATGGGGTCATAGGGTGACCTATGACCCTCTTTGACCCATTAAACGACATATGTCCCTAGGGGTCCTAGGACCCTAGGGACATATTCCAATCGTTAATATGTGTCAAAGGGGGTCATTGGGTGAGCTATGACCCCCTTTGACCCATTAAATGAAAACATATGTCCCTAGGGGTCCTAGGACCCCTAGGGCCATATTTGAATCGTTCATATAAGTCAAAGGGGGTCATAGGGTGACCTATGACACCCTTTGATGCATTAAATGATGACATATGTACTTAGGGGTCCTAGGACCCCTAAGGACATATTCGAATGGGTAATATGGGTCAAATGGGGTCATAGGGTAACCTATGACCCTCTTTGACCCTTTAAATGATGACATATGTCTCTGGACATATTCGAATCGTACATATGGGTTGAAGGGGGTCATAAGGTGACCTATGACCCTCTTTGACTTATTAAACGATGATATATTTCTCTAGGGGTCCTAGGACCCCTAGGGACATATTCGAATGGGTAATATGGGTCAAAGGGGGTCATAGAGTGACCTATGACCCTCTCTGACCCATTAAATGACGAGATATGTCGCTAGGGGTCATAGGACCCCTAGGGACATATTCGAATGGGTAATATTGGTCAAAGGGGGTCATAGGGTGATCTATGACCCCCTTTGACCCATTAAACAACGACATATTTCTCTAGCGGTCCTATGACCCCTAGGGACATATTCGAATCGGTAATATGGGTCAAATGGGGTCATAGGGTGACCTATGACCCCCTTTGACCCATTAAACGATGACATATGTCCTTATGGGTCCTAAGACCTCTAAGAACATATTCGAATGGGTAATATGGGTCAAAGGGGGTCATAGGGTGACCTATGACCTTCTTTGACCCATTAAATGATGACATATGTCCCTAAGGGTCCTAGGACCCCAAGGGACATATTCCAATCATTCATATGGGTCAAAGGGGGTTATAGGGTGACGTATGACCCTCTTTGACCCATTAAACAAAGACATATGTGCCTAGGGGTCCTAGGACCCTAGGAACATATTCGAATGGTTCATATGGGTCAAAGGGGGTCATAGGGTAACCTATGACCCCCTTTGACCCATTAAATGATGAAATATGTCCCTAGGGGTCCTAGGACTGCTAGGGACATATTTGAATCGTTCATATGAGTCAAAGGGGGTCATAGGGCGACCTATGACCCCCTTTGACTCATTAAATGACGACATATGTCCCTAGGGGTCCTAGGACTCTAAGAACATATTCGAATGGTTCATATGGGTCAAAGGGGGTCACAGGATGACCTATGAGACCCTTTGACCCATTAAACGACGAAAAATGTCCCTAGGGGTCCTAGGACCCCTAGGGACATATTTGAATCGTTCATATGAGTCAAAGGGAGTCATAGGGTGACCTATGACCCCCTTTGACCCATTAAACGATGACATATGTCCCTAGGGGTCCTAGGACCTCTAGGGACATACTCGAATGGGTAATATGGGTCAAAATGGGTCATAGGGTAACCTATGACCCTCTTTGACCCATTAAACGATGACATATGTCTCTAGGGGTCCTCGGACCCCTAGGGACATATTCGAATGATTCATATGGGTCAAAGGTGGTCATAGGGTGAGCTATGACCCCCTTTGACCCATTAAACGACGACATATGTTCCTAGGGGTCCTAGGACCCCTAGGGACATATTTGAATTGTTCATATGAGTCAAAGGGGGTCATAGGGTGACCTATGACCCCCTTTGACCCATTAAACGACGACATATGTCCTTAGGGGTCCTAGGACCCCTAGGCACATATTAGAATGGGTAATATGGGTCAAATGGGGTCATAGGGTAACCTATGACCCTCTTTGATCCATTAAACGATGACACATGTCTCTAGGTGTCCTAGGACCCCTTGGGACAGATTCGAATCGTTCATATGGGTCAAAAGGGGTCATAGGGTGACCTATGACCCTCTTGACACGTTAAGCGATGATATATGTCTCTAAGGGTCCTCGGACCCTTAGGGACATATTCGAATAGGTAATATGGGTCAAACGGGGTCATAGGGTTACCTATGACCCTCTTTGACCCATTAAGCGACGACATATGTCCCTAAGGGTCCTGGGACCCCTAGGGACATATTCGAAAGGGTAATATGGGTCAAATGGGGTCATAGTGTGACCTATGGCCCCCTTTGACCCATTAAATGATGACATATGTCCCTAGGGGTCCTAGGACCTCTAGGGACATATTCGAGTGGGTAATATGGGTCAAAGGGGGTCATAGGGTGACCTATGACCCTCTTTGACCCATTAAACGATGACATATGTCCCTAAGGGTCCGAGGACCCCTAGGGAGATATTTCAATCGTTCATATGGGTCAAAGGGGGTCATAGGGTGACATTTGACCCTCTTTGACAAATTAAACGACGATATATGTCTCTAGGTGTCCTAGGACCCCTAGGGACATATTCGAATGGGTAATATGGGTCAAAGGGGGTCATAGGGTGACCTATGACCCTCTCTGACTCATTAAACGACGACATATTTCTTTAGGGGTCCTTCGACCCTTAGGGACATATTCGAATTGTTCATATGGGTCAAAGGGGGTCATAGGGTGACCTATGACCCCCTTTGACCCATTAAACGACGACATATGTCTCTAGGGGTCCTAGGACCCCGAGGGACATATTCGAATGGGTAATATGGGTCAAATGGGGTCATAGGGTAACCTATGACCCTCTTTGACCCATTAAACGATGACTTATGTCCCTAGGGGTTCTCAGACCCCTAGGGACATATTCGAATCGTCCATATGGGATTAAAGAGGGTCATAAGGTGACCTATGACCCTCTTTGACTCATTAAATGACGACATCTTTCGTTAGGGGTCCTCGGACCCCTAGGGACATATTCGAATCGTTCATATGGGTCAAAGGGTGTAATAGAGTGACTTATGACCCTCTTTGACCCATTAAACGAGGACATATGTCCGTAGGGGTCCTATGACCCCTGGGGACATATTCGAATCGTACATATGGGTCAAAGGGGGTCATAGGGTGATCTATGACCCCCTTTGACCCATTAAATGATGACATATGTCTATAGGGGTCTGAAGACCCCTAGGGACATATTCGAATGGGTATTATGGGTCAAAGGGGGTCGTAGGGTGACCTATGACCCTCTTTGACCCATCAAATGATGACATATGTCCCTAGGGTTCCTTGGACCCCAAGATACATATTCGAATTGGTAATATGGGTCAAAGGGCGTCATAGGGTGACCTATGACCCTCTTTGACCCATTAAACGACGACATATGTCCCTAAGGGTCCTAGGACCCTAGGGACATATTCGAATTGTTCATATGGGTTGAAGGGGGTCATAAGGTTACCTATGACCCCCTTTGACCCATTAAATGACGACATATGTCCCTAGGGGTCCTAGGACCCCTAGGGACATATTCGAATGGGTAATATGGGTCAAATGGGGTCATAGGTTAACCTATGACCCTCTTTGACCCATTAAATGATGACATATGTCTCTAGAGGTCCTAGAACCCTAGGGACATATTCGAATCGTTCATATGGGTCAAAGGGGGTCATAGGGTGACCTATGACACTCTTGTCCCATTAAATGATGATATATGTCTCTAGGGGTCCTAGGACCCCCAGGGACATATTCAAATGGGTAATATGGGTCAAAGGGGGTCATAGGTCACCTATTAAATGACGACATATGTCCCTAGGGGTCCTCGGACCTAGAGGGACATATTTGAATGGGTAATATGGGTCAAAGGGGGTCATAGGGTGACCTATGACCCTCTTTGACCCATTAAACAATGACATATGTCCCTAGGGGTCCTAGGACCCTAGGGACATATTTGAATCGTTCATATGGGTCAAAGGGGGTCATAGGGTGACCTATGACCCCCTTTGACTTATTAAACGATGACATATGTCCATAGGGATCCTAGGACCCCTAGGGACATATTTGAATCGTTCATATGAGTCAAAGGGGGTCGTAGGGTGACCTATGACCCCCTTTGACCCATTAAACGACGACATATGTCTTTAGGGGTCCTAGGACCCCTAGGGACATATTTGAATGGGTAATATGGGTCAAATGGGGTCATAGGGTAACCTATGACCCTCTTTGACCCAGTAAATGACGACATATGTCTCTAGGGGTCCTAGGACCCCTAGTGACATATTCGAATCATTCATATGGGTCAAAGGGGGTCATAGGGTTACCTATGACCCTCTTGACCCATTAAACGACGATATATGTCTCTAGGGGTCCTAGGACCCCAAGGGACATATTCGAATGGGTAATATGGGTCAAATGGCGTCATAAGGTAACCTATGACCCTCTTTGACCCATTAAACGATGACATATGTCTCTAGGGGTCCTAGGACCCCTAGGGACATATTCGAATCTTTCATATGGGTCAAAGGGGGTCATAGGGTGACCTATGACCCTCTTGACGCATTAAACGATGATATATATCTCTAGGGGTCCTAGGATCCCTAGGGACATATTCGAATGGGTAATATGGGTCAAAGGGGGTCATAGGGTGACCTACGAGCCTCTTTGACCCATTAAATGATGACATATGTCCCTAGGGGTCCTCGGACCCCAAGGGACATATTCGAATGGGTAATATGGTTCAAATGGAGTCATTGGGTGACCTATGACCCTCTTTGACCCATTAAACGATGACATATGTCCCTATGGGTCCTAGGACCCTAGGGACATATTCCAATCGTTCATATGGGTCAAAGGGGGTCATAGGGTGACCTATGACCCCCTTTGACCCATTAAACGACAACATATGTCCATAGGGGTGCTAGGACCCCTAGGGACATATTCCAATCATTCATATGAGTCAAAGGGGGTCATAGGGTGACCTATGACCCCCTTTGATGCATTAAATGATGACATATGACCCTAGGGGTCTTAGGACCCCTAGGGACATATTTCAATGGGTAATATGGGTCAAATGGGGTCATAGGGTAATGTATGACCCTCTTTGACCCTTTAAATGATTACATATGTCTCTAGGGGTCCTAGGACCCCTAGGGACATATTCGAATCGTACATATTTTAGGATATACTATTTATACTATTTTAGGATAATAATTATAATATAAATAAACACTAAATATTAATATTGTTATATGTATCTTAATAATAATAATACTATTATAGCTATAATAATAATATATATTAATACTATAAATTGTAGCTTAATATAAATAAACACTATATATTTACACTATTATATCTATATTAATAATATTAATACTATTATAGGTATAATAATAATATTGATACTATAGGTATATTAATACTATTTTATATTAATATTATTGATATTCTATACTAATACTAATATACTATTAACTTCGTTATAAATTAAAGTCATTTGCCTCCAAATATTTTCATAATATTAATATTATTGTGGAAAAGGAGGGAAACCTTAGCAAGTTTTCCCCCCAAATGTCCTTTTCCTATATCGGATATCCGATTATACTGGCATCAATTTCAAATATTTGACTGTCCCTACAGACCCGACAACATTACCTTTTTACCTCTTTTTTCACGGGATTTGTAAAAGGTCGTGTTTTGAAGTCCAACCAATCGAAAAGAATTCGAAAATATAACCTTAGGTGTTCGAATTTGTCATCTGAATGGGGAGCAGCAGTCGTCAAAAGAATAAACGTAAAGGAAGATATCCAATGAAGACATTGCACCATATAGGGAAAAGGACAAAATGAAACATCGAAAAAAAAGACAAGGTATGCTAAATATCAATCAAGTTGACGATGAATTAATAGAAGGTGAAATCATAGAGTCAGATAATGAAAATGTACAGTTGGGGAATGAAAATGTACCTATTGAAAATGATAATGTGAAAATTGAAAATGTAGAGATTGAAAATTTTGAAGAAGAAATGCCACCAAGTCATAATCCAAATTGCATAATTGACCATGTCGAACTAATTATAATTGACATGAAGGTTCTAAAACACCGAAATGGATAATTGAAATTGATAAAACGATTATGACTAGTTTGGAAGGAAAAAAATCAGAAAGAACCATTCGATTATGGGCTTCAAGACTATATCAGATATTTTTCGGCAACAAGACAGTGGTAGAGCAATGTCAGCTTTTCATGCACTTATTAAAGATGCAAAAGATGGGACCTATGCTTTCCAAATTGAAAATTCGTGTCAATAAAAAGTTGGAAAGAAATGCCATTATTGTGAAGAATATTTTCAGTGCTCTCAATAGCATTGGGAAAAATAGCAGAGGGAAGGATAATAGAGCTGCTCGAAGGGTTATTATAGCCTCTTTGGTAAGTCATCATTTGAGAAAGGGTAGATATATGAGACAAACTTGTATTGATTTGAATCTAAATTGTACTACTTTGAGAAGAGCACTTAGTCGACGAGAGAAAATTGATGATCCTCTTCAAAATGAAACATGGGCATTTGGTGGGAGACTTCCACGTTTTGATAAGAAGCTATCCGATGATGTGAAGGAAGAAATTATACAATTTTGGCACTCTAACTCACGAGTATCACCCAATGCTAAAGATGTCTTAAAGTTGAGAATTGGCATCAGAGAACGCACGCCACATCCTAAACACTATTTGGAGGTAAGTCAAACTATGTTGTTCAAACAATTTAGAGAGAGTCATCCAAGTGTTCATATATCACAAAGGGCTTTTGAATCTTTGAAGCCATTTTATTGTGTGCCACTCAAAATTCAAAATACATGTTGTTGCAAATATCATGTTGAGTTTTCCATGCACCATGAACTATTATGCTCCATCCGTTCTACTTTGCATAGTATAGAAATGTTGGAGGATTGTGGGGCTAGTGGGCTTCCAAAATCATCAAGAGACTTGTTAGATCAACTCTTATGTCATAGAGTTGATGGTTGTTCCTTTTATAAAAATGCTTGCTCAAATGAGAAGTGTTCAGAATGTGGTGGCTTATCCAAGTTTGACACGTTTCCATGAGGGGTGTGAACAAGATCTTGGAAAGACAATAGTGAAAAAAAGGGTCTATGAAATGGTGAAATACACATTGAAGAGTGGGAGTGAGAGCTCTAGATGTGAATTGGTTGGAAAAGATATCAATGTGGCTAATTTTATTTCAGATTTCAAGGCAATTCTTTTTTACAAGTATGCAAGACATAGTCACAGGTCTCAATGGTTGGATCAACAATTTAGAACATGTAAGGAGACTTTTCCCATTGGCACTATTATATCAGTTGTTGATTTTGCCGAGAACTACACATTGCAACCTCAAAATGAGACACAATCTTAGATTTACAACTGTTTTTTTTTTTTGTGCTTGAGTATTGTTATGGGATTGGGACTTACACTCACCCTTGTGGGAAGGGAATAGATGTCTAGGGTGAAGGGCTTAAGTTGGGTTCGAAAAATGTATTGAGAACCTTGGAGTATGGGCTCCATTGTATGCCATAACATTTCATATCTTGCTGGGGGTGATAAGGAAAGTATGGTGTAGAAAGGAAGTTTGAGGAGTTACAACTGATGGTAGTGGGTTTGGAGGAGGAAATGTGGAGGCCCTGAGAGGGCATTAAATGGTTCATTTATGATAGCCCCGAGAGGGCATGAAATTTGGTGAATTATGATAGCCCCGAGAGGGCATGAAATTTGGTGAATTATGATAGCCCCGAGAGGGCATAAAAATTGTTTATTGCAAATATGGTTTGGTATGGCAAGTCTCCATTTTAGAACACACCTTCACCCTATGTTTATGGTTCCATCTGCGAAGCCATTGTGAAATAGTCTTGGGGGGAAATTGTTCAAGTTTGAAATGTAATGTTTATGCATTGAAAGATTGTATGTGTATCCCAGTTTGAGCCTTGTTCCCTAGTGCGGGGGTGGTCTCTTTGAAGCCTATGGTTGGGTGGAAAGCACCCATGGTCCTTGTTATTTTGTTGTGTTGCATATGCAGATTTGTGTCCAAGGGAGCAATGGAAATGGCTTGGAATGATCATCTTGCAGATTGATGTTGGATGAGAAAACTTGACATTGTACCCTCATTTGTGAAGGAGGATTCACTAGCTTGTTCATGTTCTCAACGATCATGTTGGACAATGTTCATGCTACTCATTGTCCATATCTTTCAATGTCCATGTTCCTTATGATTTTGAAAAGTCCCTTATGTTTCCCCATTGTGATGGAAGGAGATTGTATCATTGTTACCTAATGTACGTGTAGAAGAAAATATTGATAAGGTTGTATATGCATGTTTCATTTGGAGTTTATATTGTTATGAAAGCATTGGTACGAGTCACAGATTTGCTTTGACATCATTGTTATCATTTGAAAATGTGAAAGAAAGTTTTCAACTTGTGGTATTGTAAATGACTAGTTGATAATAACAATCCATAGATGTTATGTGATACCATTGATTGTATAAATTTAAAACTTAGTAGATTGCTTACAATCTTGTTGTGCACTCAATAATTTGGTGAGGAAGCAATGTTGATAGATAATGAGGATATAGTAATATACTAATTGTCACATTAATATATATTGTAATGATTAATGAATGTGTGTACATTGGTAATGAGGATAATAAGTAATTTTGATCCCCTTCCCTTACATGCTAGAATCATGACCTAGTCCATATGATACAACTGACAGGTCCCCTAATAGAATATTAGTATTAGAGGCTTGTTAGGATATGAATTACCTCACTAATTTATGAGTGTTGTATCTTGAACTTGCTTGTTTGACTCGTGACGCTAACTTGAACTAGACTGTCATCCAATCTATTTGGAAACCACCTGTGACTAAAATGTTAACACCTTCACACTATTCACATGAGTCTTGAACTCCTATTCAATGATAACCTTGTTTTACAATATGTAATTTCTTATTCGACTTCATAAGCTAAAAAAATAAAATAAAAATTGTTGTGTTTTTACTAGTAAAATTTAGGGCATGACACATGATCCACGATAAATTGAACAATACTAGATACTAAATTAATATGTATATCATTGTGCACATAAATGATAAAAATATATATCAAAATACATGTATCCATAGACAAAATTTTACACAAATATATATCAAAGATCATGTATCCATACACAAAGTACTCAAATACATATATATCAAAATACATAGATCCATATACAAAATGTGGCTGATCCTGCCATCAGAATGTGTATAATATCAATGTTTCTATATACAATGTGGCATATGCCATCTCAAAATGTCTCATGATGCATCCTACGAAAACTATACTATCCTAGGGTGCTGGTGGATGATCAAAATGCAACCTCTTCGCTGCAGTAGGTGGATCGGATGCCTCCTACATAAACAAAAAAGGAAAAACCAAAGTTAGACTACTAAATTTATATGATTCTACGTATCTAACATTGAATTACTCAAATGCATAATGATATTTTCTATATTGGAGATATATACTATCAAAATTTCATAATAAATACCTCTCTTGTCGACCTCCTGCACCGGTCAGGAGTCCTCTCGTATGCCCTCGGCAATGCTGGTACCTCTGTGATTGTGGGTTGTATATGTTCAAATACCTTTGTCAGATGAATCTACAATTTAAACTATAACATTATAATTCATAGCATGCTAAATTTATAACATATTTAATCATGAATTCAAACTACAACTTACTATTGTAGGCTCCTCCTCAGGAGTGAGTGGCCGCGTCATCAAATCTACATAATTGTCCCGTCGAACCTCATGTGCACTAGGAGTCTCCTATGAGATACAAAATAGTAGTTGTTAATATCATGGAAATTAGTTTTGAATTTATTTATGAAGATAAGTGATGCAAGAGCATCCCATCCTCATTAGGGGAACATTGAAGATCCAAGGCATTACAAAGGTCATGGAACATCTCTTGAAGTCAATTGGGCAATCCTTGCACCAATTATGGCTCATGGAAGCATACAAAGTTATAATGTTGGACTCATATGTGGAAGAAAGTTGTAATTGGGCATGAGATAGGATTTTAGGATTTCATATGGTAGATGTTTCATTTGATAGGTTCATGTAGGTTGTCATGATCATATCTTGTCATTAGACAAGTCAAAATGTTCTAGAATTGAGTTTTGGGGTTTGAACAAGCAGGCCTTGGTTTTAAAGCCATTTTAAGGAGGGTTTTGAAGTTTGGGTGTTTAGGAGTGTGACCAAGACCTATAATCTTGAAAATCCTTAGTGTTTTGGTCCCTTTGTTGAAGCCTTGGTGTGTCTAATTCCTCCTTGTGTGTCCCAGAGTTGAAAGGTACATAAGTGGTGTCCAGAGATTTCTTGGTGAGGAAAGAAAGAGAATCAGTAAGTTGGCCCTTGAGAAGGAAGAAAAATTGTTGTGAAAATGCCTCCTAAAAATCAAATGGCTAGAGAACTTGAAGAATTGAGAGAAGAGTTGGCAAAAGAGAAAAGAGAGAGGAGAGAACTTGAAGCATCTAGAGTGAGGGAAGAAAGATAGATGAGAAGAGAGAGGTTGAAGCTTATTGCAAGGATAGAATCCTTAGAAAAGGAAAGGCAAGAACATAGAGGAGAAGAGGTTAGAGGAAGAAATCATGGAGAGAACCATGAAGAAGAAGAGGTTGGTAATGCAAGGCAAGAGCATGAGACAATAGATGATCTTGAAGAAAGGAGATTTATGAGAATCATTAAGGCAGTACAAGGTAATGGTGGGAAGAACCATATTGATTTTCCAATATACCAGGGTAAAATGGATAGTGAAGAAGTGCTAGGGTGGATAGAGGCCCTTGAGAACTACTTTGATCTTGAAGACATAGAGGCAGATAAGAAGGTAAAAGTAGGAACAACAAGACTGAGAGGAACATCACTCACTTGGTGGACTAGTGTTCAGAATGAGAAAGAGGAAAGGTGGTGCAAGGCACCTAACCTATGTGGTAGGGGGGAACAAGTATCTCTGTTGCCGGACACCTTGCCACTCCATGAAAGTGAGGATTCAAGTAGATTAGGAAGTTGGAATAAAGGTTTGGTCCATATTTTACAAGTTGGTCTATGTTTTGTAATAAAGGCACATGTAAGGCCCACAAGCATTTTGATGTTGTTATAACCTAAGTGACTCCATGGGACCAAAAGGCCTTAGAATAGGGTATTTAGAGTCTAAACAGTATTAGCAAAAAGTGGTTGTTTGTTTGTTTTATGGTTGGGAAGGCCTATATGGTTGTTCCAACGGTCATGTAGACCTTTATATATGTCATATGTGATCTCAGTTGAAAGGGGGAGATCAGAGTGTACGGTGGTTTGGAGAAAAAATAATTAAAACTTCAATTTTCTGGAAATTTACTTAGTTGCATTTAATAAATCCATATGACCAATTTTGAGTCAATGGAATAGTTTAGAAAGTTAGGGAATGCATAAAAACTATAGTTTGAAATGTTAATTTCAAATTCAAACGGTCATATTATTTTTGGAGGGAAAGTAGTAATTTGGTATTTGTTTGATTAAATAAACCTTTGTAACCAACTTGGTCAGTTGGACAGGTGCATATAAGCCTATTTAAGTTGTAATGTACATATGCAAGACATGAATCATTATTGGTACAGAAAAAATCATAGAAATTGTATAGAACAAAAATCATACTTTCCTCTACATCAATTAAAAAAATAAAAAATAAATGATACTTATACATACAATGGGGCTCTCTGTGCGAATGAAAATCCCTGATGATCTAGGACGCCAAATCTGTACAGGCTCATTGCCAGTACCCACACCCTATATACAATAAATAATGTAATTAAACGAGATTACCAAAAACATTTTACAAGAATGCATCAATATTTAATCAATTAGAAAACATCTAATTACCTTTCCTTTGTCAATGCATGCTGGCTCACCCCCCGCACTTTGTCCCCCCGGGGCAGGTGGTATCTGCAAGATAAAAGAAAGATTAGCAACCATATATGCTACAATATCAAATAGAAAAAAGAAATGTGAACACAACATAATGTACCGTAGATGTCTCAAGGCCAAATGAAATGGCCAAGAGTGTAGCATCATCTATCTGTCTGAGCTCCTCCTCGGTCATCAACTAAAAATGAATGAAGATCACATACATGTAAAAGTCAATATGGCTTAAAAATTAAAATTACTCTATTATAAAAATTAACTTTAAATCACATATGTGATAAAAAAAAAAATGTATACACGTACCGACACCGAAGGAGTCCATGCCTCTACATTCCCCTCCTCTCTCGCATCAGGGTCTGTAGCCTCTGCACGTGCATCTAGTGTATCCTCATCTAATACAAAATGATACTCAGGAAGATCACCTATGGGACCCAGGAAAATATTCTTGCATGTAATGCAAGTGTGAGGCACACAAACGTGTGATGAGCTAGCCGATGATGAACTGGCACCAACATCATCAACACGAGGAGGAAAGACTGACCTAGCCTGAGATATCATTAGGCTACTCAGCCTATGAATGGCTCTGATGGTCTGAGAGCTAGCCTCTGCCATAATATCTGGATGCTGCACTCGAGGAGGGGGGGAGATATCAGGGGGGGGGAAAAAAGTGCCAAGTTTCTTCCGCTGGGAAGAGAGTCTATCTTGAGGAGCTCCTAGTCCTAAGCCCATGTTGGGCTTCATGCTCCAATAGTTCACTTTAAGTTTCAACACAAATTCTGCATATAATTTTTTAAGGAAATAAAATGGTATGTCTAAATTTCCATGTGGAGGGATATCAAAGACCATCCACTAACGGTCCCAAAAATTTGCACGTATGGCATCATTTGTGCACCATTTAATCGATAGTTTGGTTTTTTTTGGGTCAACTAGTATACCCGTTTTTGGGTTAGCAAAAAGGCTTGCCAAATCGTCTTTGGTTATGTTGAGGGCCGCGACCTCATCATAATCCAAACCATCATCAAACATTTGGTGCATTTCATCACACCAATGAAGAGCGACATTTTGTTGGTTTGTAAGAGTTTCAATGTTATCCACTATGGTGTTTAACGTGGATAACATAGGAGCCAGTGCAAGTACATTATTGTATGTTCTATGCAAACCTCTCAACTCAGTGAGATTTTCATTTATCAAATCCTTGATTCAAGGAGGGCTTTGAGGAGGTAGAGGATCATTTGGTGGATGGTTTTGTGGGGATACTGGATCATTTGGTGGTGGGTTGCAAGGAGTATTATTCCCTGCCTCAGTGTCATCATTTTGATCAGCCATTCCTATTGAATTGCAAAACGTAATATATATTAAAAAAATCTAAATTTTAACCATTTTTGTCAAAAAAACCCTAGATTCAACTAAAACAAACAAAATCTTGTTAAAATCTATTAAATTTAGGTTAAAAATGAGTCGGGGGGGGGTGGGGGTTGGGGGGGGGGGGGGAACATACCTGATATCTGATATTCGATTTGCTATCTGATATCCGATTTATTATCTGATATCCGATCTGACTGGCCCAAATTCGCGTGAAAATAAGGGTCGCGGGTCTGTGATTTTGTGTGTAATCCATGCACAGGTATCGGATATCCGATATTATAATATATATAATATAACATATATATTACATTTTATATATTTTTATATTATATTTTATATTTATTATATTAATTTACTATATATTATAATATAAAATATTATTATTATACTATATTATTATAATTTATAATATATTATACTTTTTTATTATATATTATATTATAAGATATTACTTTTTATTATTATATTATATTATATATATATATTATATTACATTACTATATATTATAATATATGAAATATTATATTATATTATTATAATATAATATGTTATTATAATATTATTATTATAGTATATTATTATTATAATAATATTATTATTATATTATAGTATAATAATTATTATAATAATAATAATATTATAATATAATAGTATGATATATTATTTAATATTAATATTATTATTTTATATCAATAATAATAATATTAAATAATATATCATACTATTATATGATTTTAATTATTAGTCGGATATTGGATTTAAAATCGGATATCCGATATGATATCGGATATCTGATAAGGCTCGGCTTAGCCTTCCAGGTTTGGTTCTTGGATAGGTAAAAAAAAGTCAGAGCGGATTTTGAAGCGCTTTTAGGCATCTTCAAACTCTTTTTTTTTCACATCGCCACTTTTTGGCACACCATGATCCTGCACATACCCCGTTATGTTTCACCATTTTCTACTTGTTTGATGACCATTTAGGCTTGGATCTACACTCTAATGCTCTATGTCCATACTTCTAATAGTTATAGTAGTATCCATGGATATGTCCATTTTTTGGTTCTCAATAGTCTTTCCCAATCTATAGACTTCCATCTCCAAGATCTTTCCTCAAAGTTGCTAATCTTTTCTTTTTGAGAACTATTGCTCTAATACCAATTGTTGGAAATACAATAGGGAAGTAAACTATGAGAGGGTAGTGGAGTTGAATCATCACTTAAAAATTTCTAACTATAAAACTGTTCACCACACATCCATCTCATAGTCTATGCATAAATCTAAAATATCAAATTAAGCATATAAATCCATAGCATGAAAGTAAATATTCAACACATATGTGACACAAGATATTTTGTTACCTAGAAACCTTCAAAGAAGAAGGTAAAACTAGGTTTGGGATGACATCTACAAATATTCACTACTACAATAATAAAGTGTATCGAATGATGGTTACAATGTTTGACCACAAAACATGATCTACCTTGTGAAAGGTCTACCTTGTTAAAGGATTTAAACGTCCTACTAAAAGTGTGCCTAGTAAGAGGACTTTAACTTATAATGAAGTAAGTACATTTTTAAAGGATTTATAACAACCTATTAAGACTACTCTATTGAGAGATTTAATTGACTCACCTTTTAAATATCTCAACAATGATCCTTCGATTAGCACTCATTGGTTGATGTCAAATCACCTCTATACTGATGTGTACTTGATCCTTTTTGATTAGATGTACCTCTATTATCCTCTAATTCCTTTCCTCTATTCTCCTTTAATTGATTCTACCATCTAACTCAATTCATAACACCTTAATCACCATGAATTCTCTATTTGTGCATGCAAACTCTCTTCAATTTTCTCTTGCACTCCTTAGAGAGTTTAGGGATTTATTTTCCTTAAGAAGACCTAGGTGATTTAGTGTTAGGTATGAATCAATAGTAGTGATTCACCCAATTTTCCACTTAAACCTTCCCTTTTTCTTGATTTGTTGCATGTAATGCATAAGTATTCATAATTAATATTTGTCCTTATCAACATAGATTGAAAAATAGTACTTAAGTTAGCTCAAAAATGGTTTACATAGTAGTTTTTTTATACAAACAAGTATTTCAAAACTATATTACTCAACATCTGAAGTCCCTCACCCTTAGCACTAATTGTAACTTCAATTTTTTCACTCGACATCTAAATGACTTAGCACACAATTCTTTCTCGACACTTGAATCACTCAGCACATACTCTCTACTTGGAATTTGATTGACTTGGCACTTGAGTGGCTTAGCACTCACTACTTGGCATTTGATTGACTTGGCACTTGAGTGGCTTAGCACTCACTACTTAGTTGAAATTCTCTATCTTATATGTTATGCTCAGTATATGATACTTGTTGGGTATGAACTAAGCAAATGACTTATGTATATAGACACTCATTTGTCAAAACCAATCTAAGATCAACAACATCTACAAGACTCTTTAAGAAATATTTAAATAGAGCATATCAAAACCCTATTTAATATTAAGGTGATGGTGAGAAGAAGTGAAAAAGATATTCATGCAATCATAGAGAAGATCAAGAGTGATAGTGAAAACATTATAGAGGAGGACAAAGAGTTTTTTATTGCAAAATAGAGGAAGCGATCCTATTAAGAAGTGAAGGACTGTAAAGATATATCATATTAGAAATTAGATTAGATTGAAGAGAGGAGATCCAAAGCCAATATTTTAGAGAAAATTGAGCATCAGATATTGAATCCATTTTAATAGAGTGAGTTAGGGATGATCTCTTCATAGATTAATCTTAACACATCTTTGTAAATCTCTTAATTAAGTCCTCAATTTGTTGTAAGTTTAAAATCCTCTCTTAGGGTAAGACCTAATATTGTTAACACATTTTAACAAGGAAAACCCCTCACAGGATAGATCATCATAAATGATCAACATTTTAACCTTAACATGTTAACTTTATTGGTGTAGTAGTGAATATTTGTGGTTGTTATCCCCACCACAATTTTACCTTCTCCTTAGAGGGTTTCTAGGTAACAAAATCTTTGCATTATGTGTCTACATTTCATGCATGTGATTGATAGATTCGATATACATGTTTTTTTAGTTTGATTTTACAAGTTATGTTATGCATGCATTAGATATGAGATGGGAAATGTGGTGAATGCATTAGAGTTGTGTTAAATGATGAAAAAGGTTTAATGTGTTACATATGTTGATTCACACCTCTCCCCTTTAATATCTTAGTTTCCCAATTAAGAGTTTTAACAATGTGCATGTAAAATATTCAGTTCAATGGGCAAGTCTACTTCATAAGCATTTCAAGAATCATACATTTTTAGTATCTTGCACAATCTAAATTTCTTCATTTTCAACTTATTATATGTACCAACTAGAAAATGCTCCTTTCTCAAATGAACCATGATGTCATCTCCAATTTTAAATTTGTTATAACTTCTTTTCAAAATTTTCATTTCCTTGTACTATGTATTCATCTAAATAATGTGGTTCCTCTTGTCCTCATGGATGTTCTTGAAATATTTAGTAAAATCTTCCACTTCAGCAATACTTATTTCTCCTTTATCTAATTTCCTTAATTCAAAAGATTTTTTCGGACTACTCCCATATACAATCTAGAATGGTGATTTACTAACACTCCTATTGACAAAATCATTGTATGAAAATTACACATGTGGTAGGATTAGATCAAAACCTTTTGCCTAATGCCCAACCATACATTTGAGAAAAATTTCAAAACTATGATTCATAAATTAATTTTTCCATCAGTCTATGGATGATACGATGAATTTAACTTCAAAAATCTCTTTAATTTATTCCAAAATTTATGCCAAAATTACTCACAAAATTGGTATCTTGATTGTAAAATATAGTCTTTGGAGGACCATGTAGTCTCACCACTTCTCTTAAGAACATCTTTGAAACATAATGCCATCACTAGTTTTCTTGTAGGGAATGAAATGTGTCATTTTTGAGAATATTTCAACCACCATAAATATCAAATCATTCCCCCACCATGTCCTTGGTAAACCAAGAATAGAATCCATGCTAAAATCTTCTCATGTGTTTTTAGGTACATGAAATTTATGATAAAACCCCATATTTTCCTTCACTCCTTTCACTGTATGACACACTTTGCAACTCTATACAAACTTCTTCATATCTTGTTCCAACTATGGCCACTAATAATTCTAAGAAACCAAAGAAATGGTTTTATCTCTACCCAATCATTTAGTCAATTGTGCACTATTCTTCTCCTTAATGAGATTATCTTCATAGAACTTCTTGGAGTGCATGACTAACTTCCCTTGAAAAACATATCATATTGGATTGGGAAATCTAACAACTTTTTCCTATCAAGTGTAACAAGTTCTATACAAGCTTTCCAAGCCTCACCAAAATTAGCATCCTTTGGATACAAATTTTTGAGTTCCTTGAACCCAAACACCTCAATCTACATTTCTACCAATAAAATTTGTCTTATACTAAGAGTATCTACAACTAGGTTAGATTTCCCACTCTCGTGTTTCAAAAGAAATGTATAACTTTACAAAAACTCATCCCACTTCATATTACTTAAATTCAATATTCCTTAACTATTCAAATATTGCAAAGCTTGATGATTAGAATATAAAATAAACTCCTTAGGAAGAATATAGTGTCTCTACTTCTTCAATGCCTAAACTATAGCATTAAACTCATGATAATAAGCATAACACTTTTTTTTGGCATCATTTAATTTCTTGTTGAAATAAGCAACATGTCTACCTTCTTGGCTCAAAATAGCTCCTATTGTATTACCACTAACATCACATTCTACTTGAAACACCTTATTGCAATATTTAAGTGCTAAAATAGGCTACTCTACAACTTTCCATTTGAACATATTAAAACTCTTATCCACTTGTATATTCCAATTAAAATCTTTCCTATATCCTCTCATTGTTTCACTCAAGGGTGTAGAAGTACTGTTAAAACATATGATAATCTTTCCATAAAAACTAGCTAGTCCATAAAAAGATCTTACCTTTACTGCACTCCTTAGAGTAGGCCTTTTGAGAGATAGCCTTCACTTTCTCATGGTCTATTTTTAAACCTCTTGCTGATACTACAAATCCTAAGTACACCAACCCATTCTTCACAAAACTAGAATTCTTCATATTTATCAACAACTTTTCCTTCCTCAACTTATAAAACACTTTATGAATGTGCATCAAATATTGCTCCAATGTCTTACTAAAGATGAAAATATCATCTAGGTAAAAACTGATAAACTTACCTTGAAACTCTTTAAATACCTTATTAATGAGCCTCATGAAAGTGCTTGGTGCATTGGTTAGCCCAAAAGACATGACTAATGACTCATATAATCCTTCCCTTGTCTTAAAGATACTATTCCATTCATCTTCTTATCTCATGTGAATATGATGGTACCCACTCCTTAGATCCATAAATTTTATATTACATAACTCCTCTCAAATAATCAATAATATCATCCATCTGCAATAAGGGAAATCTATACTTGATTGTGATCTTGTTGATAGCTTAAGAATATGTACACATGCCCCATTATCCTTTCTTCCTAGCTACTAATACATATGCTACAAGACTTTGACTTAGAATTTCTCAAACCAACCCTTTCTAAAATAACTCATGAACTTGTCTAGTCAACTCTTTATTTTCTTTTTGCATCATTCTATGTGTTTCCTTACCTAGCAAACTAGCTCCTAGATCTGTAAACCACCTATATAGCCCTGGTCTATCATACATGAATAATATAATATTAGGGGAAATTGTAGGGGGTTACAAATGTAAATGCACAAGGACTAGTGGTAATCCATCAGGGAAATTATATTAGACAACATATGGGAACTCTTCTAAAAATGTTGCAACTTCTACAGGTAGCTCTTCTAGTTCTTCTTTACCATCTTTTGGAATTATAGAAAAACACACTTTATCATGTCTCATATTCTATAGGAAATTATTATCATAAAAAAAACATATTGTGGAAACACTACACACATTTTTATTTGTGTCGCTTAATGGCTTTAGCTTATGTTTCAATCCATCCTTGTTCAGAGTATATATATTTGTATGTGAGAATCATGTACAACATGCCTATCAAACTGCTACAACTATTACATATGTCCATAGGTATGATTTTGCAAAGCACTTCATCCTGATAGATTCTAATCTTGAACTTCATGAGGCACTACTGAGTGACCATGACCTTGTGGTCATCTTGCACCCAAGAAATATGGTATGGATATAGGTGTTTCTTCTTCTTAAGATTTAACTTTGTGACCATCTTTTCTATCACTAGATTATTAGTACTTCCACCATCAATGATCCAATCATGGAACTTATCTTCATATTTTCACCTTGTGCAAAACAAACTCCTCCTTTGATTAGGTTCATTCTCACCACTCAATAAGACTCTTCTATTAACTAGGACTTCTCTTGTAGCATCCTTAGAATATTATGATTTGAAATTTTCATCAACATGTACAACTCTAGCCTAGCATTTTATTCTTTTGTTAGTCGTTCCTTTGTAGCTGGAACATTCAAATAATGTATGCCTTTCTTCTCCACAATGAAAACATTTTCAATGGAAACCTCCTCTTTTCAATCCTTTCCCTCTTCTTCTCTAATATCAATTGTTCTGATCATGGAAACATTGGAATCATTTCCCTTCTATTTTTGAGTACTACTACTGGCCTCATCCTTTTTATTCTTCTCATTATTTCAGCCTCCATAAGACCATCTACGAAATAATCCACCACAACCTCTTCCACTATTCTTCTTATCAAACTTTTTATTTAACCTTCCGTCAACTCTTAGGAAAAGTTTGTATGCCTCCTCACTAATGGTCATTCAAACTAGATTCAGCTCTTATTGGAGCCTTTTCCTAAACACATTATGATAACAAATTTTTTTTTCCTTATTAGCTTCCACATGATCATTTATAATGAGAACTGACTAGAAGTCTTTAGTGTACTCTTGAATAGATGTTCCCAATTTCTTCAATCCTTTGATTTATTTAGTAGATAAATCTCATAATCCATGAGAAAAAAATGTCTCTTGAATTTATCTATCATCTAATCTCATCTAGTTATTTTATCCTTCCCTCTACTTTTTCTTTCCAATTGAATCTCCTACCACCAAATCATTCTATGATCCTTTAGTTTGGCCTTTGTAAGGCCCCTTTCTTAGTACACCATTTATAAAACTTAATAACACAAAAATTACTAAATCTAGGAAGAGTAAGGTGATGAGATGTCATGCTTCTATCTCTTGTGTATAGAATGTAAATTATATATTTTTACCATACACCTTCTGATAGAATTATGCTAAGAAGGTTTAAAGATATAAGTATGTCATTATTGGAATTTTCCTTATCAATAATGAACCTAAGATCTTATTAAGACTAACATATATATTTTAGTTATGGTTGTACTAAGAATCCTATTTTAGAAAGAAAAAAAAATATTAGATTGATAAGCTAAGACCTATGGGATAAAGACTCGAGATGTTATAACCTAGAAATTATGTCGACAGGCTCATGATATTTTATGGCCTATTAGGAAAATTGAATTAGGGAAAGATGAATTAACACCCACCCTTGTAAATATTAATAATCATAGATGAAAATTATTATCAAAATGGGATAAGAGTCTACATGGTAGAACTTAGTATGATGTAATGCAATAATCCAATTATTGTGCAAGTAGTATTAAGTGGATATGTTGATATTCATAATGAAAGATTTTATGGCCCAATAACATG
The DNA here is from genome assembly GCA_028749045.1 of Cupressus sempervirens. NCBI lineage: Eukaryota > Viridiplantae > Streptophyta > Pinopsida > Cupressales > Cupressaceae > Cupressus > Cupressus sempervirens. The sequence continues at coordinate 319,145,142 of CM053792.1, forward strand.
TAATGGATTTATTCTATGATAGATTTTCAAACTATGAGACATTATTAACCTCATAATGGTTTTTGACACTTGAGTGCCAACACACTTAAACATATTCCACATTGGAATCCGAGTACATCATGCATGCCGAGTGATCTTCATGTGCTGAGTAGTTTTAGATACCAAGTGAAGATCAGATTCTAAGTGAAGATTAGATACTGAGTGAAGATCAGATACCAAGTGAAGATCAGATACCGAGCGAAGATTAGATACTGAGTGAAGTATAAGTGCTGAGCAACACAAGTGTCGAGTGTTAACAGGTGCCAAGCTACTTAAGGTGCTGAGTGATACAGTTTTGTTAAGGTGTTGAGCTATCTAGGAAACAACATGTGCCGAGTATCAGCAATACTTCAGGAGTTGAGTAACTCAGTAGATCAGTATAAGAGTTTGAAATTGCACAAACTATGATGGAAATAGTTTTTACAGCCGACATAAGGTAAATCTTGAAGAATTTAATGATGAGATCGAATCTTTTATTTTTCCTATGCAATTTACATGTAGCCAATGAGAAAAATGATGAAGGCATGCAACCAATCAGAAAAAGATAAGTATTGAGTGGAAAATGAAGATTGAATGTGGATCGTAGATCCATACCTAACCCTAAATTCTCAAATGTCTTTATAACAAAGATGAAATTTCATTGTAAAGAAGATGAGAGGTGTGAGAAGACATACAAGGGTTCACAAGGAATTATATTTTCAGATGCGAGGATTATTAGATCACAAAAAGGATCTAGATCAGAGAAAGCAGAACAAGTGCCTGCATTCAGGAATCAAGGATTGTAATCAGTCAGGTTTATTATACCTAATACTCTCTAGCAATTGTATTAGAATGAAAATTCTATAGTGATAGGTTAGCTTAACAACTATTTTGATAAATCCTTAATTAGGTGATTAAATCCTTTAATAGGGTAACACTTCATGTTAAGTGTTTGAAATCCTCTAACTAGGTCACTATTGACACAGTGTAAAGCCTTTAACAGGGCAGACCATCAGAAGTGGTTGAACAATATTGCTGCAGTAATTTTTGTGGGTATCATCCCCACCCCAGTTTTACCTTCTTATTCTTGGAGGGTTTCTGGGTTACCAAATTCCAGTGTTATGAGTTATCGATGCATGTGTTTAGTTTCAAGTTTATTTGATTTATTTACATGCATGCAATTTACTTTCAGTTAAAAGTTTTATTGGATAAAATGGGATACTTATGATTCACACCCCCCCCCGCCTCTCATAAGTACTCTTTCCATATTTGAATATTCCAACAATTGGTATCAAAGCTAATCTAGGTTCTCACAAGGAAAAGCCTAACATCTTGGAGGAAAAGATCTAAAGATGGAATCTTTCAAACTTGGAAAGATCATTGAAAATCAGGTGAGAGATGTGCAACTTGCTTTGCATAGCTTGGAGGAATTCAGAAACAAGTTGAGAAACTCATTAAAAAAAAGGAAAGATCTAGCCATAGCTGAAAATGATATACACTACAAGGAGATTGATACCACCAACATATTTTCCAATGGAGACACTAAAGAGTTTGATGCAGAAATAGCAGAACTGATGGAGAAAAACAAAATTCAAGCAGAGGAGATAAGATCTCTCAAGATGGAACATGAATCACAGGCCATAGTGCTATGTGAAATTACTGAGCAAAAGAAAAGAGTAGTTGATGATAAGGTCACGATGGAAAATGACAAAAGAAATCTTGCAAATAGACTTGAAGAAAAATGTACTGAACTGACAAGAATCTCAAACATGTAGATGGATACACTTGCCCAAATGATGAACCTTCATCATGAACTCAATCTAAAAGATATTGAGATCTCTACTTTCAAGATGCAGAATGAACAAATGCAAAATGAATTAAACAAAGAAAAAGAGGTAGCAGATAATCTCAATAAATCAAGTGAAGCCATCAAGTATTTTCAATAGTTGTTGAAATCTCCAAAATCTTCCCATGATACATCAGGACTAGGATACAATAGCACTGAAGTTGGAGGATCATCAAAAAGTGTTGAACAAAGAAGTGATAAAGGTAAACCCACTTGTCATTACTATATAAGAAGGGGCATACAGCTAATGTGTGCAGGAGTAGAAGATTCAATCAATCGAACATACCCAAAAGTTTCTGTCACAAGTGCAACATGCAAGGACATATGACACAAAATTGCAGATCCAATGTCACAAGAACTCAAAAATTTGATGGAAATTGTTATAATTGCAAAAAGTATGGACATAGGGCATTTGAATGTAGATCAAAACCTATGTGGACATCAAATCATCTAGCAAAAATAGAAGGTAATGAAAGTCATTATCATTGGGATTACAACACCAGGTACAATTGTCACTATTGCCAAGAATATGGACATATACCACAGAACTATATAAGAACACATTTCAAAGGGAACTACAAAATATGGTTGAATCAAACTACATGCTTCAGTTGTTTGAAAATTGGTCATATTAGCATAAACTGTCCTACAAGATTAAAGGCGCCCAAGACTGAAGATAACAAAGGAAAACAAAAGATTGGCATCGAAAAGATAAGGGGGCAAATGAATAAGACTTGGAAAAAGAGAGATGAGTGCAACACATCAAGTGGAGGGATCACTTCACCCAATGGGTCAAGTGATCACACTTCATCAAACTAAGCATGAGAAGTACACAAGACTGATATACAAAGCTATATCACACATCAGTCTCAAGACAAAGAAGCTAAGAAAAGTATAAATCTACATGAAACAAGATGTCAAGACAAAAACTAAATGTTGATGCTGAGCTATCTTTGGATGCCAAGTTAAAATAGATGCCGAGCTCCCAATAGCGATAGAGCTGATAACCGATGTCGAGTTAGATAATTTCAATGGAGGCCAAGTAAAGTGAAATATAGTGGAAACTGAGTTAGGTTAAAATTTCTTTAGAAGTTGAGTTGGCAGCTGAGCATTTAATGCAATGAAATTAGGGTATATTATCGCAATTTCAATTAGTTTTTCTCATCACGATCAAGAAGCAAAGGAGAAGAAAGAGAGCTGAGTGAATTCATAGCAAGAATCTAGTGTTTCAAGTAGATTGCAACCTCATTCAACACATTTTTCATCAATCTAAAGGTATTTTCATTTGTGTTGAGCTACATAGTTTCATACCTATTTGTTGTATAAACCCTAGTTCACAAAAATGGCGTCAAGTTCAAAGAAAACCCAGGAAAAAGAGTCATTTGAAGTTCAATTAGTTTCAAATGAAGTCAAGCAACCTAATTTCTATCCTATTCCTGAAGTTGCCTACAAAAATGACCCACCCGGAGCTCTCTCCCACATTCCCCCAAAAGTTGTAATGGTTCAAGATGTGAGGAAATGTTACAATTGCAAGATAGCAGCTCTAGGAGACATGGAAATTAGACAAGCATATGATAAACTGTATGTAGATGGAGTACTGAAAGAAGAATTCAAAATCATAGAAAGAAAGGGTTTGACCCGAGTTTTAAGTTTTCCTACCGTATTCACAACTGAATGGATTAGACTTGTACTAAGTAGAATTCATGGAGGAAACTTGTGGTTAGAAGATATGCCCATCAAATTGACAAAGGAAATTATACATAGAGTAATAGGGTACCCAACCCTAGATCAGTACAAAACCCTAAGAAGTGAATCAAAGGAGGTTATTGAAAAGAATACTGGTGCACAGTGGAACAAAAGAGGAATGACAATTCATACCATATAGGATCCTCTAGTTGAATTTGCTATTTGAGTAATTGCTCACAAATTCTATCAATCTAGTAGACTCAATAGTGTACCATGCATTGCAATAGATGTAGGTTACAAATTGGTGAAAAAGGATCATATTTATGATCTTGTAGAACTACAATTGCAACAGATCAATGAAAACCTAGCTGCTATAAGAAGAACAAAAGGAACTCAATGCAAATTTGGAGAAATCCTAGTTTGCATATTCTTTTATGTACAGAGTGAATTTCCTTCTTTTGGTAAAGTAGCATGGAGGAATGACAGAACCATCATTGCACAAATTAATGAATATATAGAGCAAATGGGAGAAAATTTTGATACCTTGATGACAAGCTATTTTGAGGATTTCAAGAAATCCATGAAGCAAAGATCAAGGATACCAACTTCCTTAGTGGAAAAACATACTAATGACATATGTTTCTTAGTTGACATAGATTTTACTTATATTCAAGCTATAATACCAAGGGTAAGATGGCTAAGGCCATTTGGATACGAAATCAATATTGATGAGGCATCTACAACAATAACTGCATTATTGGCAGAAGAAGCAGATAAAAGTGCACCACATTTTGGCACTTATGATGTGGTAAGATAAAATATAAACATGGAATTAAAAGCTGCTTCTACATTGAAGACAAAAGACAAATTAATCAAGAAGATTAAGAAGAAGTTTGGCAAAGAAATTGAGGCTGAGGCAGAAGAAGAAGAAGATGATAGTGATGATGAAGATGAGCAAGAACAAGGGCCAATGGAACTAACTCAAGGTCTTGGAGAAGACAAGGAGGAAGCTGCAGAGGAAGAAGAAGCCAAGGAAGCACCAACTAAAGCTGAGCCAAAGAAGAGAAAGGCAATAGAACAGCCTTCAGCTAAGCCCAGATCAAAGAAAGCTACCACTCCATCACCTCAAAAGCCAACAACACGAGCATCAATAAGAGCCTCTACTCAAAAGGCTAAAGAGGAAGTTACCAAGAAGAAACAAGTCAAGGAATCATAGGAAGAGCCAAGGAAAAGAAGAAGGTACATGGCTCAACCTGACACTGATGAAGAAGATCAATCAGAAATGGTAAGCAATTCATCAGCTGATATCTTATGTAAAAATATTGCAAGTGGTGACTTGAATAATTTAAATAAAGTTGATTTTAGTAAATTTATTAAAGAAGAACAAAATAAAATAGAAGAACTAGTGTATGGAATGATGGCATAGTTCAAGTACACTCCACTTGAACTAGATGGTCAATTGCCAAAGCAGTTGTCAAAAATTGTAGAAGACAGATGGCATTTTTGTTTGAAAATGGAGAAGGAGATGAGGGAATCAACCCTAGCCAGTGTATTTCCAGATTTGACTAGAGAACAAGTTAGCAAAGTAGTCAAAAGGCATAATAATAGGTTTACACCTAAGTACATGGAAAATTCTTCATACTCCAAAATAGAATGGAAGAGATTGTTCAAAGAAAAATGAAATCATGGAAGAATTTGTACAAAAGGATTGAAGATTTTCTTGAGGAAGAATACAAGGAAGAAGCTACTATACCAATAGAAGAGAGGAGAAAAAGGAAAGAAGAAGAAGAAAAGTAAAGAGAAGAAGAGAAGAAGGATGAAGAAAGGAAAGATGAAGAGGAGGAAGAGACACAATGGCAATAGCTGAGCAAGAGCAGGAACTAGATCAGAGTGTGCAAGACACACAATTGCCACCTCCTAGCCCTCCACAAGCATCCATCTCACCTGCAGACACCATGATGATTACCGATGTTTTTGATACTTCTGGTCAGAATATCAATCCATTAACTGCAGAAGATCTGAAAAGAATCCTTGACCAATCTACACAACAAGCAATATTGTCTACAGATCTAGTATTGGTTAGTATAGATGAGTTATAGAAACTAGTAGAAAATACAGTCAAAGATAAGGTGAATCCACAAGAGCCACCTTCTATCACAACTACTAGTAGTCAATTCGAAATACCAACAAGAATAATTGATGTTGCAAGACAAAAGCAAAGTGCAGCTACAGAAAAAGAAATAGAACAAACAGGATAGACTATTACATCTGATCCTACAGCACAAACACAAGGTGCACTTCCATAGATTACAATAATTGATCATGGTAGACAGAACAAGGAGGAAATAGTAAAAACCCCTAAAGAATAGGAGATAATACAAACATTAATAAATTTTCCTACCTCAGGAACTCCTTCACACCAGCCATTGCAAATTTTTGTACCATCACCCAGTACTACTAGAGTTGCAAGGGTACTTCACTATGGAGACCCTGAATCAGATGAGGAGATAGTCATACTGAGCTATGACTCAAGATCAATAACCATTGATCTAATCAATGAGGTGCAGGATGCATTGAATAAAAGGAAAAGACAAGAGATACTTAGGAAGGAGTATAAACATAAGCAAACACTTTATGAGATAAAGGACATATTTATGGATGCCTTTAGTTTGCAATCACCATATGAGTCAAAGCATATCATAGAGAAATTAACAGATATTGTTGACCAGGTGACAAATGAAGACCTAGAAACCAATGCAGAACTTATGGAATGGTCAAAATGAAAATTTCAGGGGAAAGTGAATGAGAAAATATCAAGACAAATTACACTTTCACAAGTTGAATTGGCAAAGCTTATTGAAAAGTTGAAGAAGGGACTTGAGAATATATTCTCACTGTATAAAAAGTTGTGTGATTTTTCATACTTTACACAAGAAACAAGCCAAAAGATACTGAGCTTGGAAAGAAATTTAAACATTTCAAGCATGCAACTACCAAGTGATCCAGCTCAAAGTGAGAACCATTTTTCTCAATTGCTTCACACTCATAAAGAAATAGCGTTCTTAACAATAGATGAGGCTAATATCAAGGCCAAATTAATATAGCTCTAGTCCTCCATTACCCCACATTTAGAGATACTCCATAAAGAACAAGTCTATGCTGAAACTATTCTCAAGAAAGACTCAAATCTTTCTACATTAGATGGACTTATTCATCTTGCTGCCAAGACTGCTATCCATCATAAGTCATTGGAAATTTCTTTGAACAATTGAGATGCAACTCTCAGAATGATTATGGAGGTAAATAGCACATTTTTGGCTAAATATGGTCTTAACCCTTAAACATTCTTTGACATAAGTGTCAAAAAGGGGGAGATACATATTAAAAGCGGGGTGATATAGATTAAAAGGGGGAGATACAAATATGAGATAAATTAATGGGGGAGTTATAAAATGAAAAAAATACAAAGGAGGAGCTTGTTATACAGATAAGGCACAAATGAAAAAATACAAAGGAGGAGCTTGTTATATAGATAAGGCACAATCAACTCAGAGGGAGTTACAAAATTTTTGAGGTATATATTGTAAGATTGTAAGTTACAAATTTTGATCAAGTTTTCTTCAAAATCTATACATACCAATCAGATTAGTAAATATACTTATAAGGTTAGGTAAGTGTTTTTGTCACTCATGTCAAAGGGGGAGATTGTTAATCTCATCATGGTTTTTGACACTTGAGTGCCAACACAGTTAAACATATTCCACATTGGAAGCCGAGTACATCATGCATGCCGAGTGATCTTCATGTGCCGAGTAGTTTTCAAATATGGAGTGAATATCAGATACCGAGTGAAGATCAGATACTGAGTGAAGATCAGATACTGAGCAAAGATTGGATACCAAGTGAAGTATAAGTGCTGAGCAACACAAGTGCTAAGTGTTAATAGGTGTCGAGCTACTTAAGGTGCCGAGTGATATAGTTTTGTTAAGGTGCTGAGCTATCCAGGAAATAGCATGTGCCGAGTATCAGTAATACTTTAGGAGCTGAGTAACTCATTAGATTAGTATAAGAGTTTGAGATTGCACAAACTATGATGCAAACAATTTTTACAGCCGACATAAGGTAAATCTCGAACGATTTAATGATGAGATTGAATCTTTTATTTTTCCTATGCAATTTACATGCATCCAATAAGAAAAATGATGAAGGCATGCAACCAATCAGAAAAAGATAAGTATTGAGCAGAAAATGAAGATTGAATGTGGATCGTAGATCCATACCTAACCCTAAATTCTCAAATGTCTTTATAAGGAAGACAAAATTTCATTGTAAAGAAGATGAGAGGTGTGAGAAGACATACAAGGGTTCACAAGGAATTCTATTTTCAGAAGCGAGGATTATCAAATCACAAAAAGGATCCAGATCAGAGAAAGTAGAACAAGTGCCTGCATTCAGCAATCAAGGATTGTAATCAGTCAAGTTTATTGTACCTAATACTCTCTAGCAATTGTATTAGAATGAAAATCCTATGGTGATCAGTTAGCTTAATAGCTATTTTGATAAATCCTTAATTAGGTGATTAAATCCTTTAACAGGGTAACACTTCATGTTAAGCATTTGAAATCCTCTAACCAAGTCACTATTGACACATTGTAAAGCCTTTAACAGGGTAGGGCTTTAATAGGGCAGACCATCAGAAGTGGTTGAACAATATTGCTGCAGTAATTTTTGTGGGTATCATCCCCACCCCAGTTTTACCTTCTTATTCCTAGAGGGTTTTAGGGTTACCAAATTCCAGTGTTATGAGTTATTGATGCATGTGTTTAGTTTCAAGTTTATTTGATGTATTTACATGCATGCAATTTACTTTCAGTTAAAAGTTTTATTGGATAAAATGGGATACTTATGATTCACCACCCCCCCCCCCCCCCCCCCCCCCCCCCCCATAAGTACTCTTTCCATATTTGAATATTTCAACAGACATGACTATGCAAACATCCTATTTACCTGACAAAATTGATACATCTTATAATGTACTATCTCATAATGATAATGGGATAATATTAGCAATCAAACTATAATTAAGTGAATTGGAGGATATTAGTTGTGATGTCTATGTTTTGATGATTTTGAACTAAAATGTGTGTTCATAACTAATTTTCATGTTGAATGACTTAATAGTATAGATTCAACATTTCATCATTATTATAGGAAATGGATTATGATGTGGTTCTATATGTTAGTTGATCATTTGATTAGATATTAATGTTCATATGTGGATTATGATATTTTAATGCTTTAAATGCTTTAAATGAAAATGATTAGAAAATGAAAATTGATTATGATGTTAAGGTTCAAATTATTTAATATGAAATTATCATGCACTTATATACATGCATTTTATATGATTTTTTTTATTAGGCTGCTAGTGTTTGAATTAGTGTGAAGGCAATTGAACCATGGAATTATTTGGAGGAAACAAGGTAAAAACTTATGTGAACATGATGTAGACAAGGTTAATCTTGGAAGATTCAAAAGCCTCATTGTGATGTGGTTTATTTCATAAATGTAAGCTTGTGTGTGTGGTGAATTTAAATTCATGAGCAAGTGGGGGCATGCCATTGTGATGTGTAATGTGTCACTTGACACTTGTAGTTATTTATGTGTTGATGACATGTCACGTAGGGGTCTAGTCATGGTTATACTTAACCTTAAACTAAATATCTTTCATGTGATTAAGTAAATCCACTTGGAGAAAGGATAGAATAGGTCACCATTAAGGAAAATTCGAATTCAAACTTGACAAGGATTTTAGAATGTCAATAGGTGGTCCCAAAGCTCCATTTTTGTGAAAATAAGCTATCTATATGTTAGCATAGCAAGTTAGGGGCCTAAATTTTACCATTTTATTGCTTAGATAACCTACGGGACCCCTTAACCAATGTATTCTTCCACCAATTCGAAAATTTAGTTGTCCCATTAGTTCAACCCCATCTTTTCTCTTAATAAAAAGTAACAAATTTGGTAGGGAAAAAGTTGTAAGAAATAGTGGCTTGATGTTTTTACAAAAGGAGGTAGTAGTAAAGTAATTTTTTAGTGGTCTTGGACAAACTAGTGGGGTGTTTACCCATTCTCTAAGTTTAGAGACAATTAGAGTTTAAAGAGGGAGCTAAGGAAATAGAGAGCTCTTTAACAACTTTCCTTGCGATTATCTTGGACAAAGGTTGGTGCTCATTCCATGATCCTCATTGCACTTGTTTATTGTGTAGAATACTTATTCATATTGTGAATGGAATTATGTAATGTATGTGGTGTTGTAATTTTTGTTATTTGTGAATGTTGTGATGAATTTATCTTTCCTTTTCTCTTAATTTTGTGTATTTAATGTTGTATGGGTGTGAAGGATTCACTCACCCTTGGGAGGTAAGAGATTCCTTTGGTGAAGGGGTTAGTTGGACTCAGCATTGAAGTTGAGAGATTTTCCTCTTGTAGATATTTTTGTTGTTCATGGAATATGGGCTCCATTGAAGCCCTATGCCTTGTTTGTTATAGGATGTATAAAAAAATGTTGATAGCCTTGAAGAGGCATTTGTATTATAGGAGGCATAAGTGTATTGAAGTGATAAGGAGGATGTACTTGGTAGCCTTGAAGAGGCATCATGCAATTGTAGATGTATATGTGTATATGGATATGGCATTCTCCTCTTTGGAGAGCCTACTTTCACCCATTGTTTCATGACTCCAATGGTGAATCATTGTGTTAAACCTTGGAGGATTGAAAATGTCTTGTGATATTATTTTATGTATATATTGTGAAATGTTGAGTGCAACCTCATTTTAGCCGTGTTTCCCCTACTTAGTGGGTGGCTTCTTAGAAGCCTACGATGGGAGGTGAGCCTCCATGGTTCATGTTTGAAATATTGTATAGCTTTTGTGCTCTTGGATCCATGGAGAAATTAGGGTGTTCCCTTCAATTGATGAAGAAAGAAAGGATATGCCATTTATGCAATGTATCTAGAAGGATGAAATATTCCTCCATGTCTAAGCATTATATTTAAAAACTTAAAAAACCCCATTGTTGTTTTGTGTATTGCATTTTGCAAGAAAGATCATCATGTCATGTACATTAATGTGAATAGGGATTTATGAAATAATTTACTTGTTATCATTAGCATGGTTAGGTTCAATGTTATGCATTTAGTTGCATTGATATTGGAAGATAGATCTATCATAGTAGACATAAATGAGGTAAAAAGAGTTTCATTGCAAAGGCTAGTCATTACCCTTGATGTTCAAGGAGTGAATATTTAAATGATAGATTTATTTAACATTGATTTATAAAAAAACAAAAGTTGTGTTTTACATATTTCTCATATAGAGAAGATTTATTGTGTTATTGAATGGTAAATGTAACTTAAAACTCCATCATACATGGAAGGCTTAAGTCATTAGTTTCAAGTAGATTTGGAATCTGAATGCACTTTTATGTGTTAAACTACTGAACAAATATTGCTAAGTAGATCCATCAAAAACTAGATAAGGGCATTAAATTGTTGAAATTACATCATTACCATTCTTAGATACCCATAAGGGAAAAAAGAAGGTTAAAAAAATAAGAAATAGATAGCATAGAGTAAATGTGAATTTCTTTTAATAAAAAAAATCATGTTGTAGATGTCCATTCTATCTCTCTAGGTTTTGTATGAGACTAGAGAGAAATAACATGCAGTCAGTTTATTATTATAGAGCATTATAACAATAGAGAGAATATTCCTAGAGATCCTCTAGATTTTAATATAATAATAATAAAAAATTCCAAGTGAGAAAAAGGGAGAGGCATAGCCAATTTTTAAATGAACCTTAGAACCAAATGAACTCATGAGTAGAAATGAAAATCAATAGTCATTTTTTTTCAAAAAGGAAAAGGATTGCATGTACTTATTTTAAGAGCTATCTCTAATATACCTATCACTTAACTAAAGTGAAACTAATATATGTAAAATATATAAAACACATTAAAAAATGCAAGACCCAACTAGGAAGTTGACATTTCCCTCATCTGTCACATCATGGCACTAGCTTCCCTACAAAATCATTGCCTAGGTACCAGGCTAGACTAGGTGCCCATCTTGGTTCATGAGCCTTAGACTATAGGAGTGAATTTTGGAGGATCACATGTCTTATGGGAAAGTAAGTCAAATTTGAGTTAGAGGCTTATTTTGGGGTGGTTTGGTAAGTTAAGTTAGTAATGGGGACAAGGAAACAAAGAAAAAACATGGGCTTGAAAGTGTATGTCATTTAGAAAAGAGTTTTTTTTTTTTTTTTTTTAAATTTTGTGTATGGATTTGAGAATTATGGTATGAGTCATGTGGATCTTAGATGGACAAGTAGTTTAGGGTAATAAGAGGATTATTAGTTTAGAATAAAAAGGGGTATAGTAGTTTAGGGTATTACAATGATTAGTTTTAGGATGGTAAAAAAATACATATAAAAAGAGAGGATTTGGGTTTAGGTGATTAGTAAATTAAAAAAGAAAAAGAAAAGGAAAAAGTTTACAATAATTAAAGTAATATGTATGATAAATTTAAACATGGGAATCAATAATTGTGCTAGAAATTAGAAGGTAGTAATGTTTGGTAAGAAAAGGGATTGGAATAGTAAATTTTCTTATGATTATTATGTAATGTAGGAAATACTTAGGAATTTATTCTTATTATTTTTATTTATTAATTTGAATCTTAGGAGAATATAGTTAGTGATAGTTCAAGAATAGATAAACTAATGTAAAGTATTTTAATTTGGAAGAACATCATGTAATAGAGATTTGGTATAAGAAATTTCGAAATTAGGAACTAGGAAAGCATTTAAATTTCCTTTACGTTATTTTGGATAAGAGTAATTAAGTTATGTAAAGACATACATATAATTATTTTGGCATGATGTTAAATGCATCATAATTCCATTATTAGTTAGAGGTAAATAGTAGTTGGAAGTTGGACATAATGTTACATAAATATGTACTTTTAATAATGATAAAGGTTAGATAATTACTATAGCTGAAAATGAAATAAAATTGAATGCTAAAAATGAGACATGTACTAAGGTAAAGGGGAAAATTTATCTAGGGGTAGATTACATGTAATGAATAATTCAGGGATTAGAACAAATTTGTAATTAAACATATCATGTAAGTTAGTGAACTAATGAATAATAACCTAATCATAACCCATAATCATAATGCATAACATAAATACATTTACATCTGTATAAAGTGTATTGTTAAACATAGTCCTACCCTACTAAAGAGTTTAGACTTATATTGTTTTCAATGCCATGTTATGAAAATTAGTAGCCCTAACACATATTACAATAGTAGGTTTGCAGGTTGATTTCCATTATTCAGGTAATTGTGATGAAAAATTAACAAACCTACCTTCCTAATTCTAATCAAGAATAAACGAGACAAAACCTCCACCACACTAGTAAGGATCTAATCAATTCAAGAATTGAAAGTATGTTGCCACCTTATAATCATAACTAATAGGTATTCCCAACTTTTAGTCTTCTATAACCTAGTATAGTAATGCTCAGTTCCATATATTATATCCTAAATGTTACCACTCAAATTTTAAAAATAAATAAAAATGGTTGGTGTAAATACATATTTACTATTTACACTTACTTCAGTTTACTTAGGTTAATGCATTATTTTATTATATTACATTTTTTATTTTTTTGTGAGACACTTAGGAGTTTATATAACTTTTTGAGTTGTTATGTTGACAACATAGAAGTACGCAACTCTAATTCAGGATGTGGTGTCTACAACATTGGAGTTTGCATCATTCACTAAGTTTTCATGTAGACAACATAGTTATTTGCACTCCTTTTTTAGCACACGTTGTCTACAACACTAACTTACATGCTACACCATTGTAGGCTTATCCTCTCATCATCACACTTGCTTCTATGCTTAATGGAGGATAACCCATATGTAGTGGACATGTGCCTGGTTGTATGACTTATCATGTAGTTGATTCTTAGGCATTCTAGATGCATTGTAGAGGCCTTTATATATAGGCAATCCTATTATAGTTTAATGCATATTGAATCAAATACATTGTTATTCTAATCATACTCCTTTCTAGTCTACAATTGTGCTTGTGTTTTAGGTTTTAGTTCTTGGGTGAATTTTTATGTAGGGAAAATTCTTACATGGTATCAGAGCTGGGAGATTTTCTCTTCACATAGCCATTTGAGACCATTGTTGCTTTTGCACCTTAGCCTGAATCTAGAGTATTGCAGAAATTAGGAGTGTCAAGAGCCAGATTTGACTTTGCCATTGCTTCTAGAACATTGATTCAATGAAAATTGACTATAAATTTGGCTACCCTAGGCTAAAGTTGATTGTGAGGAAATTTTTTTCCAAATTAGAACCTGGAGGCCCCAATTTGCAACTCGGGTATGGTCATTTTTAGATCTATAATTTAATTTTTTAGATCTAGTTTTAATTTCTCTATATTTCTGTCACAATTTTATTGCAAATTTTTGAAAAAAAATTTCTCAATGGAGCTAGCAGAGGATTTTTTTGCAAAACTAGGTAGTCACACCCTAGCCCTTCAATTTGAAGGGATTATTCCTTATTCCATATATCTAATCGAGATCAAAATATTTATTACTTGGTAGGCTTCAATCATCTAAATCTAACACACACAACAACTAGTTGAAAATCAATGTGGGATAAAACCTACAAATATGGTGCCTACAAAATAAAAAACTAGCCTGTATGTAGGTTTTCGAGTGCTCCAAAATCTTGCTAGTGATAGTACAACATTCTTTGGCATGCCTTTCCATAATCCAACCACTAGTGAGTAGGTTCCCAACACATGAACATTTTTTGACACTTCTCTCTGATGCCTGCAAAAGATTCAGGTCACCACTGCATAAATATCTCCCATTGGATGTCCTCCCTATGCCATGTGGTGCCATTTCCTTGGTCTACCTAGACAACACAACTTGTGGCCACATCTTTGACACATGGACCAATCTATAGAAGGAATGTGAGATAAGCTACAACATAAACATACACTCAACAAATCCACATCAAATAATGTGTTCAGAACTATGTCACCCACCAAGTTGGATTCATATGATAGGGTAGTGAACAGGTGCATTTTTTGTACCATCTGTATAATGATGATGTCATCATGACTTCATGATGACATCATTATAGGGCTTTGAGTCATATACATAATCTAGTTCTTGAGCCTAAATTTGGTGGCCATCTAACCGTCGTTCTAGGGAAAATTTGAACTAGTATGATGGCCATTTGACTATCAAATTTAAGCATGTTGTTTTTCTTCCAGACCCTTCTCTAGATTGCTTTTTGATTTGGTAGCCTAACTTTATGAGCTCATAACTTGATCATCTAGACTCCAATTTAGGTGCAATTTTTTTTGAAATTGGGTTCAATTTCCTAAACTTTCCATTGTTGGTGTTCTTTTCTAGTTTTGGTGCAAAGATTTTTCAAAAATTGCATTTTTGACAACTATACCTACTTAGACTTACATTTTGCAACTTAAAACACTCCATACAGGCTCATCTGTACACAAAAAAAAATTCCATTTTTTTTGAAATTATGTTATTTTTTATCTACTTTCTATATCTATAGTCATATTCTAGGGTTGTGTGGACAAAAATCTCACTTTCAAAATTATGGTTTTTTCTGCATTGTAATGCTTTCATTTCTTTATTAGAATTGTTGTGCATCTGAGCTACAGTGCTTAGTGACAGATTTGGACCTCAAAAGGTAGTTGTAAAAAGAAAAATTAAAAGTCCACTTTGTTCATTTTGACAAGTGGCCTATTGTACACACACTACATATAAAGTGCCAAAAGCATCTTTTTTAGGGGGGTCTTTTGATTGAGTGAAAAGCGAGGGTGTGTATTGTCTTCTTGTTTCTCTCTTTTTCACTCTTTTCAGTTTTTGCATTATGGATTCACCCAAATGTCCACTTCTAACTTCATGTAATTATTCTACATAGAAAGATATTACATGGAGTAGATTAATGGAAAAAGGTTACAATCTTTATGTTGATGGTACAATACCTGAACACATTGATGCTAAGGAACTCATTAATTGGAAACAACAAGACCAACAAGATTTAGGAGCTATAAGGAGTTGTATATATAGAGATCTCTTCTTTCACATTGCCAATTTCAAGGAATCCAAACCTGCTTGGGACAAACTTGAATCATTGCATGGCAGGGTGGATGAGAAAAAGGGATTCCATATTGAGGATGATCTACTTCTCTTGGATCTAAAGAACTTTGACACAATTCAAGATTACATCAACAAATCCAATGAGTATAGGGCACTACTTAAAGATTATGGAAATCACATGAAGAATGACAAGTTGATTCATCATACCTTGAAGAGGCTACCTCTAGAGTATGCTTTATTTGTTTTGAGTTTTAATACTCATAGGTTGACCATGGGAAGTGCTTACCAAAAGCCTTCATTTGATGCATTGCAAAGATGTTGATTGTTGAACAATCTCACTTGATAGATTTGGGACTTCTCACAACATCATTTAAGACCAAAGCATCGGTGGCTAGTGATGAGCACCAATCAAGTTAAGGAGGGGAAATTTCCAACAACAAGAAGAAGCAATAGAAGCAGAAATCATAGTCTGACACACAAGAGTCCTCCTCACAACAAGGTGGTTCTTCTTCCAAAAGGAAGGAAATTAATGAAAAGAAGGACAAACTTTTTGGTGCATATTGCAAAAAGCCAAATCATGATGAGCATCGTTGCACGACTAAAAGAATTGATGAGTTGGAAAACCTACTCAAGAAGAACAAAATTCAAGTGCCAGGTACTTTCAAGGATTTAACTCCAACCTCTTCAAAGGGAAAAGGGAAAGCACTTATAGAAAATTCAAGTTCTTTGGAATGGATACTTGACTCAAGTGCCTCCTATCATATGGGTTCTTCAATGGAAGACTTTTCTTCATTGAAGTAGTCACATGTACCACACATCTTCATGGGAGATGATACCAAAATGGAAGTTGAAGGGAAAGGACATGTGGAAATGGAAAATGGGGTATTCAAAGATGTTCTCTATGTTCCACACCTTAGCTCAAATCTCCTCTCAATTTTCCAAATCACTCACCTTAGAGATGGTCATAAATTTGAGTTCCTTCTAGATTTAGTGATGGTTTGTAGTCTTAGAGATGATTCATTGGTTGTAGTGGGGAAAGTCAATCATGACAAGAGGCTCTATTCATTCTCCCACTTTATGGCTAAATATCCTTCTCAAGCCTTGTTAACTCAATCTAATTCACACATCAAACTATGGAATAAGTGGTTTGGTAATCTTGCCTTCCATCATCTTTAGCAACTTTTCTTAAAACACATGGTCAATGGTCTACCTAACATCAACTTTTCTAAGGGAGAGTGTTCATCTTATTTATTGGATATGCATCTTGAGGAGAATTATGATAAAGGTAAGTCTTCTAGAGCACCACTTGTTATCCAGTTGATTCACATGGTATTAGTAGGTCCTTTTGTAGTGACATTAGTTAGCCAAGGCTGCTACATCCTTACTTTCATTGATGACTTTTCACAATTCACATGGGTCTACTTCCTTTATCATAAGAGTGAAGTGGTTCATAAGCTTCAAGCCTTCAAGACTCATGTTGAACATGTTGGAATTATGATATATTTATCATTAGTCACAACACTTATTCAATTCTGAATGCTTACCAAGCTCATCACCTAGTCTATAGTTCACACCGAGCATTCAGCGGTTACCTTATAAAATCCACAAGTAAATAGTTGATACAGAGCAGATAGTGATTACCGAGCAGAATAGTGTTCTCCGACTAGTTAGTGGTTATCGAGCAAAATAGTGTTCTCTGAGCAGTTAGTGATTACTAAGCTTCACAGTATTTACCAAGGAGACAATGCTCACCGAGTCATCAAAGGAATCAGTGTTTACCAAGTAAAACAAGGTAAATGAAGGAGTCAGTGTTTACAGAGTAAACAAGGTAAATGAGGGAATCAATATTTATTGAGTAAACAAGGGAATCAGTATTTACCAAGTAAAGAAGGTTATCAATGGATTCAGTTTCTACCGAGTGACACAACATTCACCGAGTCACCAATGGTTACTGAGTTCCAAACTACTTAGAATGATTAGTATGGACCATGCCTCTACTCTTACCGATTTCATGATGATGCAAAGTATTGAAGTGGATGCCGAGTATCAGAAGGTCACCGAGTTAGTTTGTGGAAACAAATTTTTCTACCACCTGATCGACTCAGTAATGTTTGTTCACTTGTGTTTTGGCCGACCCTGCTAGTGTAAATATTGGAATGGTATATATCATTTGAAACAATGAGATGCAAAAAAATAAAAATGAATCATAGTTGAGTGTGATATGTTGCAGCAATTTGAGAAGAGGGAAAGCGAATCACCAACAAAATAGAGGAATACAACAAGGTCAACATTGATGTAGAAAAGATATATTTGTCACATCAGGTGATCAGATCACAAGGATCTTATTAGCAATCAGTTGCAATCAGATTCACTACTTCATCCTAATAGGTGAATCAATTTTCTAAATCCTTTAACCAAGTAGACTTAACAGTCTTTTGTAAATCTCCTAATAGAGTGCATACTTCATTGTATGTTTGCAAATCCTTTAACAAGGTGGATCTAGCAATACTATTTGCTCCTAACTGGGAAAATCATCAGAAGTGATCATTGTAAGCCTTAAATGGCCAACTTTATACTATAGTATTGAAGTTTTGTGGGTATCATCCCCACCCCAGTTTTACTTTCTAATTGGAAGGTTTCTGGGTCACCAAAATCTATGTGTTCATGTGTTATAGATTTTTACCTTTTCATGCATACAATAGATTAGATGGATGAATGGTATTTAAATATTCTTATGTAGAAATTGAATTAAAGTTTTAGAGTTACTGATTCACCCGTCCCCTCTTAGTAACCTTGTTAGTCTTGATTATTTCCAACAATTGGTATCAGATCTTTTTGGTTCTTAGGATAAAAGTTTGATAGCTTGAGCAAAGATCAAGGACAATGGAGATATTCAGACTTGAAAAATCTATTGAGAATGAAAAACTAGATCTGGAAATGGCCATGAATCAATTCAATGAAGCAAAAGAGCATCTTTCTCAATCCCTGAAAAGAAGGAAGGAACTTGTAAGACAAATGAATTGTTATCAGTATGTTGAAGAAAGGATTGAAAACCTTTTACCATCATACAATTCAAATGAAGCTAATGAAGCAATCAAGGAACTCCTAGCAAAGAATGGTTCTCTGCAGGAAGAAGTAAGAAAGCTCAAAAGAGAACAAGAAGTCCAATCCATCAGGTTATGTGAAGTTTTGGAATAGAGAAACAAGGCAAATGAAGACTTAGAGGTAAGAAATAATCTATCCCTTCAGCATGAAGATCTTATAGGACAACTATCTAATGCAAATGAAGAAATTATGATTCTAAGATTTGAGAATGAAAGTTTGAGAAATGATTTAATCACTGAAAGACAAATCAATGTAAGTTTGCCAAGTGATCTGAGATCTAAAAGACAAAACAATGAAAATTTGAAAAATGACTTAAATGTTGAAAAACAAGTCAATGAAAGGATGATAAAATCTCAAGAAGATATGGATCAATTGAATTTGTAAAATGAGCAGAATCTTCATAGACAAAAAGGTAAAGTAGGCCTTGGATACAATGAAGAAGGTGAATCTTCAAAACAGGGTACTCAAAAGAATCAAAAACCTACTTGCAATCAGTATGGAAAGTTAGGTCATACATCTAACAGATGTTGGAGCAATGGTAAAAGAAAATTCAATGGTCAATGCTACAATTGCAATCAACATGGTCACAAAGCAAATGAATGCAAGGAAAAACCAAAGTTTGAGGGTAAATGTCACAAATGCAAGAAACAAGGTCACAAGGCATCTAAATGTAGATCAAAATCATTCAATCTAGCAGAACAGGTTATCAAAGCATTATTTGGTTGGGACTACAATACTTGGTGCAGATGTCACTATTGTGGAGAATATGGACACATTGGAATAAACTATGCAAGGCATCACCTAAGGAAGAAAGATACTACTATAAGATGTTATAAATGTAGTAAACTTGGTGATATATCCAAGAATTTCATGAATATAGGAAGAATTGAAGATGAAAAGAAAGCCAGAGCTGACAACATTCGAAAGTAGATGAGACAACAGTGGATTCCAAAATCTACTGAGCCAAAAAATTAAAATAATGGCTATGTCACTCAAGAAGTGGGTGACTCCACCATTTCTAATTAGACTCCTCAAGAAGGACCAGGGACTACATCTTCAAGCAATATCCTAAGCAGTTCCAAAATATAGAAGTGCAAAAGTGATGGGGACAAGAACCCAACAACCAGAATAGACACAATAGAAAGGGGAAATTATATTAACTGAGAAAATAAGCTAGTACAAACAGTGCAGAGAAAATAAACTCAAAACATGCCCTGCGGGCTTACAATAGCATAAATCTGGAGAATATTTCTCCTTTTAGCACCTCCTCTCAAGCTCCAATCCGAACTGCCTTTTACAATGCCAGAAATCTCCTTAAATAGACCCCGGAGGGTTAAGGACTAGGAGTACATTCTAGAAAGTGCTAGTAGGCATCCACCGACAAAATAGAAGGTTCCGGAAGCTGCGTTAGAAGTCGGTGCAATTCTAGAAGAATCCAGAAACGGTAGCCGAACTTCCGGGAGGCATAACTTTTGAACCGTAACTCCGATTGACGAACCGTTTACATTTTCGGAAAGCTCTTGAAGCGCTCTATAGCCCTATGGACAAGCTTAGCTTGTCCCCCATTTTTTGACCCTTTTTGAGGTCATTTAATGCCCCAAACCTGACTTTGAAGCATTCTTAGGGGGTCTCCAAAACCCGAAAAACTGTAATAACTTTCAAACCGTGGGGCCTTTTGACCTGATTCTTTTTTTGGAATGCTTTAAATCTCGATTACATTCATCTGGCCAAGTCGCACCTTCTAGATCACCAAAATGATGGTCAAATTGCATGCTCCTATTTTTTTGGGATTTTTAAATGCACTGATAGTTGAACTATGAGAGTTGGAACCTTTATTTGAGCCAAATGGGTATCCAAAAATGCAAAGACATAAAATAGAAACTAAGTCTAAGTACTTTTTTTTTTTTCTTTTGCTGATGCATGATGCTCCTGCATCCGACTCCCATGGTAGGAAAAATTTTGTGAATATGGATCCACAAAATGAAGTAGCCACTGTTGACATTTTTTTTTTTTTTTCTCTTCCTCCAACACATAGCTAGAACAAGTATCTGATGCCGATATCTTTCCTTCTTTCTTCTTTTCCAACACCTGGCTGGAACAATTGTTTGCTGCTGAAAATGCTCTCTCGCAATGAACTCTATCCAAGTATAACTCTCATCCTCATCCAATCTTGTTGAATTAATTACACCTGTAATAAATCCAGCAACACCATACCAATCTTCCTTTGCATACCATACATCACGAACAAGATCCTCATGCAAAACATCATTAATATCTTTTAAACTCATATCAAAGACAACATCCCATGATTCATAAGAATTTACCTGTTTGACATCTTCATTTTCGCTTGCCTCTTTTATGTCGTCAACAATGTACGTAACTACTCCACCTGCTTGATCTCCAACGAAGGCACTATATTCTTCCTCCATTGTTACAATCTTCAAATCATCTTGATCTATTTCAGGTTCATAAAACTTTCCATCTTTATGCTCTTCCTCTTCTCTTTCATCTTCTTCAACTTTAGGTTCGCAAATAATTTTCTCTTCATCTGCTTGCTCTTCCACTGGATCATCTTCCTTTTCAACATCCAAGGAATTATCAACATCTCTTTTCTGGTGACATGCTCTTTGTTTCCGCAACTCAGCTTCTAATTCTTTCACTTGCTTCTGCAAATCAACTAGCAATGATTGTTGATTTCTTGCTCTAAATTTCTCAAGTCGAGGAATCCTCAGAATCCATCCAATCACAAAAGTCATCTTCATTTGTCTCTTCTCCATATTCAAGTCTTCAGAAGACAAATCTTGTCCAAAACAAGAACCTTGTGCAAACTGCCTCACAGTCAGTGCTCTATCTACACAATCAAGAACTTCTTCACAAACTTCACCCAACTCAAGGTCCTGGTGCAAACTGCCTCACAGTCGGCGATCTATCTACACAATCAAGAACTTCTTGACAAACTTCAACCAACTCAAGGTCCTGGTGCAAACTGCCTCACGTTCGGCGATCTGTCCGCACTCTCAGGAACTCCTGCTCTGATACCACTGATGATGGGCCACACCACCCGTACCAAATCACAAAAAATGCAACAATATGGAGATAGAGAGATGACAAAAATTCTTCATAAAGCATCCATTAATACTTGAAAATTCACTACAAGAGCTTACACTTGAAGAGGACAAATTAGTATTTCAAATATTAGACATATTTCACTGTGATGCATCTACCGAGCAAGGTTGATTTTAGACTTAACCAAGCTAGGTCAGTAATGTGAAAGGTTTTAGTTTGTTTACTGAGTTGCAAGGTTTATCAAGTAAGTCGGTGACTATTTGACAAACCCTAGGTCAT
Source organism: Cupressus sempervirens (assembly GCA_028749045.1). Classification (NCBI taxonomy): domain Eukaryota; kingdom Viridiplantae; phylum Streptophyta; class Pinopsida; order Cupressales; family Cupressaceae; genus Cupressus; species Cupressus sempervirens. The sequence goes on from CM053792.1 coordinate 319,167,364, forward strand.
CTCAGCTACCTTAGTACCCGAGCATTAATGGCAAATTTTTCATCAAAAGGGAAGAATTTGATCTCATTTTTCATCACAAATTTAGAATATACAGAGAAAAGAGTTTCCATGAGTGCAAAAGAGAGTTCAAGCGATTTGAAGTGATTTTTCAGCAAAAATTTTGTCAAATGAAATCATTCACTCACCAAGCAGCAATGGCATCCGCAAGCACTAGCAAAAGCAAGGCAAAAAGAGGTTCTGAAATGCTTGTGAAGGGAGTAGAATGGAAAGCACCAGCTTCAAGCTCATTCTCGCCATAGCTGAATCACTCAACTCATGGAGCTCAATCAAAAATTCCACCAAAGATACTACTTATAAATGACATTCGTACTCATTTTAGATGCACTGTTCAAGAAATAGGGACACTGGACATGGATAATGCCCTAGCCATGTTGTGTGTGAACTAAACCCTAAAACTTGAATTCAAACATCTGGAAACCAAAGGTTTGACCCATATCTTGCATCTTCCAAGGAACTTCCAAATGAAATGGATAAGATACATTTTAAGCCATGTGCATAATGGTCAGTTGTGGTTAGAGAAACCCATCTTGATAATGAAGAAAATGATTCATAAGATCACGGGTTTTTCAATGTTAAGCAAATCGAAAACCACTAAAACCCTAAGTCGGGATGAACTTCAGAGGTTAACCCTAGCCGAATGGGATGGCAAAGGATTGAAACCTAACAATGTATCTGATGTAAAGTTAAGATTCAGACTCTATTTAATTGCATATAAGATGTATAGTTCCAACAGATTGAACAACATGCCCTGTGAGGCTGTAGATTTAGCCTATAAGGTTGTGAAGAAAAATATGGAGTTTGACCTAGCAGATGTGCTACTTAAACAATTTAATAAAAAATGGATAGTATAAGGACCTCAAAAATATACAATTTATTTTTCTATGTACAAAAAATTTTCCCTTCAAAACATATAGTTGTATGGAGGAAAGATATTCCAGTTTTGTATCAAATAAATGAGTTTGTAGCAAAGATGGGTGAAAATTTCGATAGTATTATGGATAATTATTTTGAAATCTTCAAGGAGAGGATGAATAATAGGTTCAAAATTCCTCCTAAGCTTGTTGAGGATTACAGAATGATGTATGTTTCATGGTGGACTGTGACAAGGTGTACATCCAAGCAGTCAGACTTGAGTTGCATGGGTAAAACCTCTTCCTTATGAGGTAAATATTGATGAAACTAGAGACATCATAGAGGCATTGGTAAATGAGCTAGTAGACCCAAGGCAACCAATTCTTGGAACCTATGAAGAAGCTAAGGCTAGAAATGAGCTTGAAATCAAGCTACCACAGGCCATAAGCAAGGGCAAGAGGAAAATAACAAAATTGAAAACCTCTACTAGTCCTCTTATGCTCACTAAGGGAAAAGGTGAAGATGAAGAAGGTGAAGAAGAAGAAGGAGGAGAAGAAGAAGAAGGTGAAGAAGAAGGAGAAAAAGAATCTACAGAGGAACAACCAAAGAAGAAAGGTAAGGTAATCATTACCAAACCCAAAAAGAAGCCTACTGCAGTATTCACCAGAAGAACCAGGAAAGATAAGCAGGAACCTATACTAGTTAGGCATACACCCACATTTGAGGAAAGGCTCAAATAGTTGGAAGAAGGAGCTGGCATCACAAATTTCAAAGCATTGAAATTTGAAACTAGAATCAATGCAGAGAAAATGCAGATTGAGGAACTGGTACTTAGCAAGATGGGTAAATGGAAATACTACCCAGACAAGATTTCCCCTCAAATCTCAAAAGAACTACTGGAGAGATTGCAACCAAGATGGGAGTTAGCCACCCAAAGGGTAAAAGATATTCATGAGCAATCTCTAAGGAATCTCCAACCAAGTCTCACTAGAGCAGAAGTAAAAACTAAAATGAAAAGCCATGAAGGTAAAATGATGATCAGATTCCACACTTGTTTGATTTTGATCAAAGTCATTGAACATGTTGTAAATGATGCTACAAACATGTGGAAAAATATCTATCATCTACATAAGCCCAGTGTAGACCCAGTAGAAATCAAGGATGATGACAATGATAATGATGATGAGCTTGATAACACTCCATCTGTCACAGTCTCACCAGGAGAGCTGCATGCATTGATGGAAGATAAAGAGGAAGAAGACAAGGAAAAAGAAGCTGAAGAGGTAGATAAGGAGGAAGATGATTTGGTGAAAATTGCATCACTTCCTCACTCTCCACCTAAAACTGTAGCATCATCAAGGTTGGAGTCAGCTTCAGTAGGTTTGGTCACATCTACATTAGATATATCATCAGCACCTGCCACATCTCATCTCTAGGCATCATCAATGGAAGTTTCTACCACTTCATCTACTGAGTTGCATTCCTTTTCTTCAGTTACCGAGCATGCCTTCTCAACTGCATCATCACCAACCAGAATAACAGTAAGTTTCACAATTTTGTTAATTCCAATTTATTCTACAATTTTGTCAGCAATATCTGTATCTACTTCAAACCTAGTTAGTTCAAATACTACATCACTGAGTGTATCACCATTTGTGGCAAGTACTTCTATTTTTGACTCGACATATACTCCTATTGCCACTCCACCCTCAAGTATCCCAGTTTTCACTGCTAGTCCTTCCATCTCTACCATTGTGTCTATTTCCAAGGTCAAACCAATCATCACAGAAGTCAAACAAAAGAAACCATTAAGACTTATGATCACTGGAATGGAAATTCTTGAAAACATTGGCCTAGACACTAAGATAGTAATTCCAAAGATTGACTATGAAAATGCTACCATTGAATAAATGAGGTATGCTAGTCAACTAATTGAGTTGAAGGCTACACAGAAGTAGCTAAGGTCTGAAAGGGATAAGGAATATAAAATAATTGAGAATGCCCAGAATATAATTACAGAGGCTATAGGTGTTGATGTAGATTCTACTCAACACAATTTGATCCAGTTAGAAGAGGCAGTCAATGAATTCAATGAGGATACCTCCGGTCAAGAAAAATTTATGGAGAAGGCAGAGAAGAAATTTGATAATAAGGTGCTTGAGCACATTACTCAGCACATAGCAATGAAACAGGTTGAATTAACCTTAGTTTTGGCTAATATTGAAAATTCTTTTAATAATGTAACATCTCTTTTTGCTAAGCTTTGTGATGTTACCAAGTATACTAATGAGATAAGAGAGTAATTAAATAAGATAGATGAGGATTTGAAGGCAAGCACACAAAATCTGAAGCTTGACCCCAGTTCAACCTCATCTCATCACCTCAGAATCAAACTTTTGTTAAAAAAGAAAGAAAAATTTCTAAGAGAAGATTTAAGGATCCGATCTACATTGCTAGATATTCAAACTATGATCCTTCCCATCATGGACACAATGCAAAAGCACATTGCCCATTCAAAAACATTGATCCATGAAAACAATTTCTCCATTACAGATCATGTGATTGAACTTTCTGCAGAAGTTCAAATAGCTCTATCCACATGAAAAATCTTACAAGAGAATTGGGACAAGACTCTGCAACTCATTCTTTAGGTACATTTAGAATTTATCTCACATTTTGGTGTTTCCATGTAAATACACTCTTTTTATTCTTTGGCATTATTGTCAAAAAGGGGGAGAAAGAGATACTCAGAAAGAGTTATTGGTGAGATAAATGTACAAAATGGATAAAAGTGAGATACTATTAATAAAAGTCATATAGCTCATGTAAATACCTTGTGTATATTGTATGGGGGAGTCATATGTAAGGAAACCATGTATATTCAGCAGAATCAGGTGTCAGTATGTTAGATTTCGTATATAAGTTTTGGCTCATAAGTGTTTTTGTCACTAATGTCAAGGGGGGAGATTGTTAGAATTATGATATATTTGTCATTAGTTAGAACACTTATTCAATTCGGAATGCTTACTAAGCTCATCACCTAGTCTACAGTTCACACTAAGCATTCAGTGGTTACCTTATAAAATCTGCAGGTAAATAGTTGATACCGAGCAGATAGTGATTACTGAGAAGAATAGTGTTGTCCGAGTAGTTAGTGGTTATCGATAAGAATAGTGTTCTTTGAGCAGTTAGTGATTACCAACCTTCATAGTATTTACCAAGTAGATAGTGCTCACCAAGTCATCAAAGGAATCAATGTTTATCGAGTAAAACAAGGTAAATGAAGGAGTCAGTGTTTACCAAGTAAACAAGGTAAATGAAGGAATCAGTGTTTATCAAGTAAACAAGGGAATCAATATTTACCAAGTAAAGAAGGTTATCAATGGATTCAGTTTCTACCGAGTGACACAACATTCACCGAGTCACCAATGGTTACCGAGTTTCGAACTACTCAGAATGATTAGTATGGACTGTGCCTCTACTCTTACTAAGTGCATGATGATGCAGAGTATTGAAGTGGATGTCGAGTATCAGAAGGTCATCGAGTCAGTTTGTGGAACCAAATTTTTCTACCACCTGGCCGACTCAGTAATGTTTGTTCACTTATGTTTTGGCCAACCTTGCCAGTGTAAATATTGGAATGGTATATATCATTTGAAACAATGAGATGAAAAAAAAAATGAATCATAGTTGAGTGTGATATGTTGCAGCAATTTGAGAAGAGGGAAAGCGAATCACTAGCAGAAAAGAGGAATATAGCAAGGTCAACATTGATGCAGAAAAGATATATTTGTCACATCAGGTGATCAAAGCATAAGGATCTTATTAGCAATCAGTTGCAATTAGATTCACTACTTCATCCTAATAGGTGAATCAATTTTCTAAATCCTTTAACTAGGTAGACTTAATAGTCTTTTGTAAATCTCCTAACAGAGTGCATACTTCATTGTATGTTTGCAAATCCTTTAACAAGGTGGATCTAGCAATCCTATTTTCTCCTAATAGGGAAGATCATCAAAAGTGATCATTGTAAGCCTTAAATGGCCAACTTTATACTGTAGTATTGAAGTTTTGTGGGTATCATCCCCACCCTAGTTTTACTTTCTAATTGGAAGGTTTCTGGGTCACCAAAATCTGTGTGTTCATGTGTTATAGATGTTTATCTTTTCATGCATACAGTAGATTAGATGGATGAATGGTATTTAAATATTCTTATGCAAAAATTGAATTAAAGTTTTAGAGTTACTGATTCACCCCTCCCCTCTTAGTAACCTTGTTAGTCTTGATTATTTCCAACAGAACATAAATCCAAGAAAGCCATCAAGGTTCTATGGGTGGACAATTAGAACATATATGTGGACAAAAAGACTTAATGACTTTTGCAAATTTGAGGGAATTGATCTTCATAATCCACCAACATTTATTCCACACAAGACAAATGTTGCAGCACTGAGGATTAGGACTCTCAATTCCATTGCATGTTGCATGATAAAGGCCAAGTCCCTTGATAATACATTAGAAGTCAAAGCTATTAACAGTGCCACTCACAAACTTAATAGGTCTAATAATGCCCTAGCTAGAAAGATTCCTTTTGGAGCATGGTGCAGTAGAAAACCACTTGTGAGTCACTTCAAAGGCTTTAGTCATCTAGTATGGGCAAACCTATCTTCCAAGAGTTGCAAGGCACTAGCAACCAGGCATTGTACTTTCATTTGATATGAAGACAAAATGAAGTTTTACAAACTCATGGATCCAAAGATTCATGCGATTTTTGTGGAGAAGGATGTTCACTTTGAGGAAAGTTCACCTAGCTTATCCTCTACTCCTCTCTGCACCTCATATACTATGGAGATTGATAGTGATACTAGTGATAGTGCTTGAACAAATTTAGACATGTGGGGTTCTATCAATAGTTGTAGAAAGTGGCCAGGACATCAATATAGTCTACAAGCTTATATTTCCATAGTGATAGGTCCAACATAGTAGGATACACATTATCTTCTAGTTTTAGCAATAGGAGATGACTACATGATAGACCTTTTAGGTTTGTTCATGGAGTCACAAACTGTAGATTTGGGAGATAGTCTTGATGATATGCATCTTCTCTTTGATGGGTACGATCCTTCTATAGTTGTTGCCAGGGCTTAATCTAACCCTCATGTCCATTCTCTACAAGATCAATCTTTAAAGGTTTGTGTGATTGTGGATCCTTATGAATAGCAGTTCTTGGAGGTCTCTTTATTAATTGAGGAGATAGATGGTTTATTGGAATAGGTTTAAGAGACATCCTTTCCAGATTCGCATTCATTCTTTTCAACTCAGCTGGAAGGGGCAAACATCAATATTGAAACAAGGATACTTGAGTAGCTTTTAGGGCCACCATACATCTTTAGGATCTTACCTTTGCCATTTTTTCTTCCAAAGGGGAGGAACATCATTCTACACTCTTGGACTAGCTTCTTCCTTGGAGCAGCATTCACTGACAAGCATTCTTCATTTGGGGGGTGGGGGGGGGGGGGGAGGGGGGGGCACTACCTTGTCTCTCTTCCTATTCTTTCTTATGTGGGAGACATTTTCTTCTTATGATGTCTTATTCTTCTCATTCTTTACTATTCTATATGCTTGATGTATGTCATAATAGGCAGGTCTTGATTACTCCATCCATCCATGCATCCTTTTTCATCTCTCTTTTCGGGTGAGGGTTTTTCCCATGAGGTTTTCCCTCTTTCTCTAATTTATGAGAGATTACATTTCATTATGTACATGGGTACCTAACATGGCCTAGTAGCTAGGACCCATCATGCATTTCATTGTAGTTTTCATAAGCTTAAGGGCATTCCACTAAGTTTCACTTAAGGGGGGGGGGGGGATGTTGGTTTAAATACATATTTACTATTTACACTTACGTAAGTTTACTTAGGTTAATGCATTATTTTATTATATTTTATTATTTTATTATTATTTATTGTGAGACACTTAGGAGTTTTTGTACCTTTTTGAGTTGTCATGTTGACAACATAGAAGGATGCAACTCTAATTCAGCACATGGTGTCTACAACACTAGAGCTTGCATCATTCACTAAGTTATCATGTAGACAACATAGTTATTTGCACTCCCTTTTTAGCACATGTTGTCTACAAGACTGATTTTTGTGCTACACCATTGTAGGCTTATCCTCTCATCATCGCACTTACTTCCATGCTTAATGGAGGATAACCCATATTTGGTGGACATGTGCCTAGTTATATGACTTATCATGTAGCTAATTCTTAGGCATTCTAGATGCATCATAGAGGCCTTTATATATAGGCACTCCTAGTGTACTTTAATGCATATTGAATCAAAATACATTGTTATTCTAATCATACTCATTTCTAGTCCACAGTTGTTCTTGTGTTTGACTTCTTAGTTCTTGGGTGAATTTTTCCCTAAGGAAAATTCTTATAATAATTGTAGTTGTGATTTATCTTGAAATTTTAGGCATGAAATCCTTCAAAAATTTTAACTTGTCTTGATCTTCAATATCTTCATACTCAAAGAGTTATTCTAATTCATTAACCCAATTGATCTATTCTTTCAAGTTAAGATTTCCCAAAAATGTGGGAACCTCAAATTTAGGTTTGTTTCAAAGCCTAGAAATGACCCCAATTTTTCTTCTTCTTTTGGGTTCAAAACTTCCTCTTCTCCCTAATCAATATGTCTATCTCCTTCTCTTTCATCTTGTATCTCATCCCTTAAGGCAAGATTCATCTCTCTACACATCTATTCTTTCAACACTTTTATTTTTCTCTAGAGGGCTCAAACCTCAGATGTAACACATCTAGCACCATCCTCTTTTCATTGAGGCATTTTTGTACTTCTCCTAAAACCCTAGTGAAGAGTTCCTCACAATTGGTGATCTATTCACATGGTCAGCCCTAACCATGATCCTGGTGCAAACTTCATCCTAACTAGTGATGTGTTTACATATGTAGGAGCTCCTTCTTTGATACCACTTGATGAAAGGTACTCCTCTTGATACCACAAAAAAAAAAACATAAATAGAGAATAAGACAAATTGAGAGAAAAAAATATGGACTTCTTATTTTTTCTCCAAATGTGGGATTCAAAATTATAATATACAAACCCAGATAGGCATCTTCCTTACAATAGTCTAGAAGATAGACTTGTAGTTATTACCCATAACTCCATAGACAACTTATGTGACTTCCTTATATATTCACTTTTTACCACCTCAGAAGGTTATAGACACCAATCCCTAACCCTTGTGGCTGATGAAACTTATAATATATCATTTCATTACACATTATCAACTCAAGATAATTTACAAATTAAATTTCTGGATGGGTCCACTTCTTGAGACCATAACTAGAAAATTGTTGACCTAATGAGATATTATAACCCCATTCCAAAATCAATAGCTAGAAATCTATGGTAGATTATCATGAAAGATTCTATTAGCTAAAGTTTCACCTTGTCTAGGAGCCATTTAGGCTTTCATCACTAGATATAAAGTTTGGATAGCCAAAATTCATACTAAAAAACTGCAATAACTAAACTAATACATATGATATTACAATGAAATGCATCCAATAGGTTCATATATCAAGTATGAAGCTCTACATACTTTATTAGAATAATTTGAGCACATAATATAAACTTACTAAACTTATCAAGCTCCCTCAAATGGAAACTTGACAAAGAACTAGCCCTTATTTAAAATGCAAAATTGGAAAATTGGAAATAGAAATATTTTTGAGTGATGCAAGATCGCCCTTACACCTAGGATGCTTTTGAATCACCTTTCAGTGTCCCAATAACATTAGGAAATTTTTTTTTTGATATCATTTTTTTACACAAAAACCAAAAGAAAACACACTAAAAAATATTATAAAGCATGATATTGTATTTTTCATCATTATAGTACATGGAATACACCTTTTCTAGTTGTACAAATCTATATATTTAGATCAAATTAAGTGCCTTTATTATGCTAAATCCCTTGATGTATTCCCAATGGAATAATAGTTAAATAAAGGTGAATCTTGATGGATCTTCATTAGAAGGCTTTTTTCAATATAAATTCGATTGTTGTGGTTCCCAAATTTAATTAACACCAATGGAGATCAAGATCAATAATGATTAGATACATGTGATTTCCTACTTGGCATGAGAGGATAATTCTTGGGGACCATACCAATGAGGCTATGAAGAAAAAACAATATGTTGAGACATTTATTTATACCCAATCCTTTGATTTATCAGTCATTGTGTACCCTCATCAATTTTTTGGTTTACCCTATTAAAGGAGGCCTTAGATTTCAAAGTGGAAGGATTTTTCCTCTTCTCTTGTCCATATCTTCCATGAAAAATAGAATTTAAGCAATTAAGATAGTACATAGGAGGGGGCTTTCACAATAAAAATTCCTTCTCACTCAAGTTCCTTTTCATCCACCCTCCAATTTTATTACTTCAACCACAAAGATTCTACTTTGCTAAGATTTAAAATAGATGCATGGGATTCTTCATCCACTACAATGGAATATATTTTAAATGCTCTATTTCACTTTGAATAAGCCCTCATAAACCACTCTCTTATACTTATTTCATTACCATTAGCCTGAATTTTAACATATACATGGTGGTCTAGAGGACATAGGCTTAAAACCATGTGCAAAGTAATGGTCTTATTATGGATCTCCATTAATAGCTCTATGAGCTTCACTTTTCTTCTTTTAGGCTTTTTCAAGGGAGATCAATGGTAGAGGGGCTTGATGCTTGTGAAATCTTATGTAATATGGTTATTGAGGAATTTCTCGCTACAAACCCATTAAGGCTTTACTCATCAAACACTTGGAAAACTCCATTATATAGCCAATGCATTTGATTTGCAGGTAAATGAAGCCTATTTAAGTATATTGGAATATCATTTCATGAACTAATATTATTTTATCAAAGAAAATAAAATTATATAAGAACATAGTGGGAAGGAAAAATACCTTCTTCTATACTAATAGTAAGAAAATGTGTTGAAGGACTGAATGTGATGATATGTGTATGCATTAAAATGCGGCCTATGCTAACACACAAACTTCAACATGGTCCTTATATGTAGATTCATCCTGGAATGAACATTGGATTGTTCATCCAAAAATTAGCCTGCAAAGTGACCTGTTGCCTACTATCTAGAGGGAATTGCTTATCAGATATCCTCTGATCCGAGGTGTTTAAGCAACCAGACCCTCTAAGAACGAAGGATTTGACAATGAAATTAAGCTAAGAATGAGTATGCAGATTAATCTAGAATGAAAGATGCAATGTAATCTAAGAACAAATAAAGAAAACTAGATTAAGCATATGCATGATTAAACTAAAATGAGATTAAATTAAGAATGAGAATGTATGCAAGAGATGTAAGCAAACGTGAGTATTAATTTCAACAGTGATTCGATGCAAAAATCTCCAAATATATCCTCTCAAAATGAAGAGATGAGGGTCTCTTAAATAGCCTTTCCTAAAATCCATCAATGGTTCAGATCAATTCAGATCAACGGTCAGGATTGAAGATGTCGTTCAGTCATAAAAGGAGATTCCCAAATTCAAGGGAGTAAACAAATTTAATTTGAGTAAAATAAGGAGTTAACTATTTTAATTTGAGTAGAAAAAGGAGTTAACTGATTTAACTCTTTTTTTGATCAATAGTGAATTGGAAATTTCCCTTTTTGAACTGAAGAGAGATTTTGGTGAAATATTTAATTTAATAAAATGAGATATGCTATCATAATTACTTTTTCTATTTAATTAAATAACTTCATCTAATTAATTAGGAATGGCTTCCTATTTAATTAAATAACTTTGTTTAATTAATTAGAAATACCTTTCCCATTTAATTAAATAATTAAATTTAATTAATCAAGATAGGTGTATTTATTAAATTAAATAAATTTAATTCCATAATACATTAGCCTTAGGATAAAATTTAATTTAATTAAAGTATAAATACTTAATAATTAAATTATAATCAAATCGAGTAGGTTTAATGCAACTAATATAAGTACATATTATAGGAATTAAATAAGAAATATGATGAATGCAGATTAGGGTTTTCTACATCTGACAATTAAGTCAAGTAGCAAATAGCAGAATGAGAATTGCCTATTAGAATAGGTCTTTAGGATTGGTCAGAAATAGACCAGAATTGGTATCATGGCAATGAGCCAATTTTGGGGTACTACATTTTTCCCCTCTTTGAATGAATGTGCGAGCAGCACGTTCAATTCAAAGAAAATTAGAAAGCATGATGCGAACATGAGATTTGTTTCAAAGGTGATGACATGGAGACCAATTGATAAGCTTTTAAGGACCTTCTCTAGAACAGAGCTTAATCCCAAGGAATCCAAGTAGAGCACCTAGATACCTAAGATTGATAGCATTTAAAAGACTATCTCCAGAACAGAGAGTAATCTTTAAGGATCCAAATAGAATTTCTAGATACCCGAGATTGAAAGCATTTAAAATGTTTCTTCAAAACAAAGTTTAACCTTTAAGGATCTAGATAGAACATCTAGATACTTGAAATTGATAAGCATTTAAAAGGTTTTTTTAGAACAAAGTTTAACCTTTAAGGATCTAGATAGAACACCTAGATACCTGAAATTGATAGCATTTAGAAGATTATCTCCAGAACAAAGCTTAACCTTCAAGGATCCAGATAGAACACCTAGATACTTGAGATTGATAAAAGATAACAAAGTCCAATCATGAGTCGTAGAATCATCCCCAGAACGAAGCTTGATCCTCAGGAGTCAGGGTTTAGACTGTCTCAATACCTGTCCATCGAACTCTGAGAAGAGTTGTTATAAGGTTGATCAATTGATGAAAAGATAAGGTAGATGGCAAAGGTGCCAGATAGAAGGGAACAAGATGCCCCAAGTGATAAGGACATAAGATGGGAATCAGATGCCCCGAGCAATAAGTATTTAATGATGTAATCATCCTGCCCCCTCGGGAGTGAAATCGAAAGATGACACACCAAAAATATGATTTGAAGCAGTACATCATGAGATATAGAAGAAATTTGATATTCAGCTGAATCTAGAAGAGATCAGAACGATCTGAAGAAGATTCAGGGTTGATTTGAAATGATTGCGAAGTTGCAAAGATCGAATTTGACCAAAAGTTAACCAAATTTTAGCCATAGTTGACTTAAGTTGACTATTTTCAAAATGAATTTTGAAAATATGGAGAATGTAAAGGTGAAAGGATTCCAAGAATCACAAAGTATCAGAAAGATTTGGGCTGCACAAGTGTTCGATCGCGTTGGTCCCCAAAATTTTTAAATGCATTTTTGAAGCTCTTAGGTGTGTCAGATTTTGAATTTGATCCTAAAAATGGATCCAAAATGGTCCAATTAGCCATGGGTGTGATTTTTGCGCAAATCCGAGCACTTTGGAAAATTTGGTCAACACGTATATAAGGGCTTGAAGGGTCATTTTAAATTCATTTGTGCTTTTGTCTTGTAGTGATTTTGAGTTCTGATAGAGACATGGCAGTGAATGTGAGATATTGTCATTTTGAGCACTCCAGACGACATAGTTGGCCAGCAGACTACGGACCACCGATGAGTCATCAATTTTCCATCTTTGTACTTTCATTTTCACGCATTTCAAGTTCATTTATGCATGTTTTTAGCATGTTTTAGTTTTGTCAATTCTTTCTTTGTGCGAGACCAATCTTTTCTTACGCGAAGATCTTCTTTCTTCGTGCAAAGAAATAGGATGCGTTGTTTCTTTGCGCGCGGCTTGAGGATCTTCGCGCAGGGCGATTTTGGTTTTGCACGAAGGTGGAGAATCTTCGCGTGAGGTAGTTTGTGTTTCTCATGAGAACATATTTTCTCGCGCAAGAAGATCTATCTTTGCATGAGGAGATCTTATTTCGTGTGAAGGATAGATTCTTCGCGCGAAGAAAGAACTATTTCACATGAAACTAAATATCTTCGCACGAGATTTCATGAATCTCGCATGAAATTTAGTGACAGTTTTGCAATTTTGCACTTAGAAATTGTACTTCATTTTTTTTTGATGTGTCATTTTGACTTGATACTGATCATTTGTTTGTCATTTTTTTTTGTTGTGCGTGTAGGAGGTCTTCAGAGACGTTTCATTTAGATCTCATTATCTGTCGTATGGAGAGTTATTGCGGAGTTTGGATGATGCAGATTGGGCACACATTTCTCAATTGGGTTTGTCTTCTCTTTGCCATATTCTAGCCGTGATGGTGAATCGCGGCCTTCTCACTGCGTTGGTAGAGCGTTTCCATTCGGAGATGAACACCTTTCATTTGCTGATAGGTGAGATGACGATTACCCTGAAGGATATATGGAGGATACTAAGGATCCCATTTCATGGTGCCCGAGTCATCTATGATACAGTGCCTCAATTAGGGACAGAGGCACTTTCATTATATTTAGGAGAGAGCTACCGAGAGGTAGAGCCATCAGTTGAGATGAGTTGATGCATACCTATGGACCCACACACAGGTTCGCATCCGTGCTGGGTATTTTCTTGAGCTGCTTCCAATGTCTTGACAAGGGACAGGATGGGTTGGAGTATGGATGGGGTGTCATGCTTCCTAGGATGGTTGAGGCACCCGAGATCTTTGGGTGGGGTCAATGCATGTTGGCCCATCTTTTTCATGAGATGCATGAGGTCATCTTCCACGAGAAGAAGACCATGGTAGTAGGTGTTTATGTTCTATAGATCTAGGCCTGGGAGCATCTCCCTATATGTAGGCCAATTTTTGAGGATTCTCGAGAGTCCATGGATCCCTACATCTATAGATATCGAGGGCATATTACCTAGGCCCACCTAGGTAAGACTAAGCATTGGCAGACACATCTTGATGACCTGGTGTCTATTATATGATGACCCTGGAGAGAGATAGAGGACTAGGATGATGCCCCTAGAGAGCTACCCTGGATGTTTAGTTCTTGACCACTGGCAAGTAGGACGACATCAGTCATAAAGAGATTCATGATCTAATGAGTGTGGCGGTAGTATGGCTGACCACAGGACATTTCAACAGAGTATTGTGCCTATGCCAGGGTGCAGAAGGATATTGAGCTAGGATGGCCTCCATAGATGGATACAGGACGATCCATGATAGATATCCACACTTTGGCTATTGTTTAGTGGGACTACCTGGCAGAGGTAGTAGATGCATGGATGACACCTGCATATCAAGCATTTTTGATGAGCCATCCATTTCCATGCTTCACAGATCCACTTAGGATGGCAGGGTAGGTATAGGGGTAGGGACAGGTGCCCCAACAGTAGCAGGCACAGCCACAAGTGCCACCATAGGTCCAGGACTGGGTACAACAGATACCTATTCCCCCACATCAGATGGGATCAGACCTAGGTGCAGGATGTAGTGGGATAGGACACAGTTGGTAGAGGAGGCAGAGGATAGAGGAGCAAGCCCCTCAGTAGGAGGTCCCACAGCAGCAGGTGCCTCCACAGCCACAGGTACCTCCATCGCAGCAAGCACCTCCACAGTAGCAAGCACCAGAGATGGTTGATGAGGATATGCCAGATCAATCGGCAAGTGGGGTATAGGATACTGTACAATGGTACCGAGATTGGGTTCGTGCGGCCTCTCGATAGTTGGGAGAGTTGCAGATTGCATTGGCAGTCAAGGATGCATAGCTGGTAGAGTGACAGTGAGAGATAGATCGTCAGAGAGTGCACAAAGACTACAAAGTGGAGGTTGGAGCTAGTACAGGATGAGATTCACTTCTAGTCTACTTGGGCTACATATTATTATGCTGCATACACCAGTGTCGTGCCAGATGAGACACTACAGGTGCAATGATTTTCTCAATATGCACGAGAGTTTGGAGGTGTATGACCTCCTACTAGGCCAGATATGCCACCACTGCCTCTGCTACCTGCTACCCCTGCTCCTCTTACTCCTCCTGGAGGCAAGAGTTTAGGACAGAGTTAGACGTTCTGTGCCTAATTTTTGATTTTGAGCCCTGGCTATGTATCAATTGGTGTGCCAGCACCACATGTATCATTTTTTGATCGATTGTGCTTGAGTAGCGCCCATCTTTTTGTACTAACCCATTCTTTGATATATATATATATATATAGGAGATTTTGAGCCGAGTATTCATGTGTACATGTCATTTTTTGTTTTGTTTTGCTTTGGTGTACATGAGATGAATGTTATACTTAGATAGAACACATATGTATGAACTGACATCTTATGTAGTGTTGCATGTTTTTGTTTGACAGTCATAGGTATTCCATTGAGGAGTGAGAATCGATGAACCAAATTCTTGTGTAGCTGTGGAGGAATTTGATGGATGTGGAGTATGAATAGAATTACCATCGAATTGTGTGCTAATGCAAATGAAGTATGTAATGCAAGACTATGTTAAATGCAACCCTAGGTCTAGTTACCAAGCCTCGATGATTTATCATTATTGGATATAAAATAAAGCTTGTATGTTATACAACTCCCACTGACATTGCAATCATGAAAATATGAATATAACATACGTTATTGGGATGTCGAGATTAAATGTAGACATTCGAGGCACAAGAAGCTAGAATGACCAGAACATTTTTCCCTTTTAATGTAACAAGTTAACATAAGCATCAAAGCATAAACGCTAGGATGACCTGAATGTTTCTTGCATGACAGGCACACCAAACACACAAGAGATTTCTCTTATGCTAAGTATTCAGTATTCATTCTATCCGCAACGACCCTTGCATTCGTAACCTAAGACAGAAGTGTGCTAGATATACTCACAGTGACCTGTATGTTCACTTAATAGGACGAGTATTAGTATGTACTATAGCATGAAGAGTTCACTCAAAAAAACAAGGAGAAGAACTAATGTCATTGATGTATCTGTATAAAAGAAGTCGAGGTACACACGACCATCCAATATGAGATGGAGGCTCTTATAGTGGACACCCCTCTTATAGGAATAGATCAACTTATTAAAACTAAACAGCAAACAAAAAGCAAAGAAAAATATTATACCCCTAGTCATTACTTCTCTAGTCGAAGATGGCATCATCGAGTTGCTCGAGGAGATATGATAAAGCAAAACAAAGCAAACAAAGAAAATGCTCAGCATATCCAAACAAGTATATCATTTTTTTTGAGCTCAATATTTTTGAGATTGATGTCAAGTGTCAATGTCCATAACATGCAAGAAAGAAATCTCTTTAGTAGGGTGATGACAGTAGGCAGACGCATTCAGAATGATTGGTGATTGAGGTCAATGAGGAATCTTCACGATGAAGAACCTAAGAAGGACTAAGTGACAGTAGACAGACACAACCAGGATGACTAGTCACTGATACAAAAGAGATCTTCCATAAAGGAATCTTGAGACATGACCTAAGCAATGGTAGGCAGACATAGCTGAAACAAATGGTGACCATTGCGAAAGAGATTCTATGAGGAGAATCTCAAAAAGAGTGACACTAGCGATAGTAGGTAGACGCAGTTAGAATGATTGGTGACTTTCATGAAGGAGATTCTATGAGGAGAATCTTCAAAAGAGTGACACTAGCGACAGTAGGCAGACACAATCAGAACGACTGGTGACTGTCACAAAGGAGATTCTATGAGGAGAATCTCGAAAAGAGTGACACTAAAGGGGGAATGCCCCCAAGCTGTGACAAGACTCATTCCACGGATACATGAGCAGGAAGTAGGAAAGCAAAAACATGAAAGTGACTATACAAAATAGCTTGAAGATGCATTGCAAGATGGAGCATTGGGAACAAGAGGCACATGTTTACCAGGTTTCCACCTTCTTGGCAAGTTTTTTTTTTTTTTGGTGTTACCAAGGCGCCTATTGCTAGGTTTTCACTACGGTAACAATTTTTTCAAGACTTTTTTTTATTTTCAGATTTTTTTTAGGACATTTAGATATATACAGAGAGCTTGCTGAGATTGAATCAACTGTAAAACTACTTCAGGTGGAGAGTATTCATAGGCTCTTTAAGCACTTCTCCTTCAGTTGTGGAAAGATGATAGGTGCCAGATCCATATACTGTAGTAATGATGTAAGGACCTAGCCAGTTTGGTTCAAACTTTCCCTTTTGTATTCATTGTTGTTGATTCTTAGGATTCTCTCTTAGGACGAGATCACCTAGTTGGAAGTCATGTTGCCCAATTCTCCTATTGTAGCTTTGTGCCATTCTTTGTTGATATGCTCATAGATGATCATAGGCCACTTGTCGTCATTCATCTAGCAATACAAGCTCTTGAAGCTGAGCTATCCTATAGTCATCATCAGTGATAAGGCCTTTCATGGAGATTCCCAAAGTAGGAATCTCAACCTCTATTGGAAGTAAAGCATCGGCCCCATATACCAACGCAAAAGGAGTCATGCCCATTGGAGTTCTAATGCTTGTTCTATATGCCCATAGGGCTGGATTGATTTGGAGATGCTAGTCTCTCCCTGATTTACTGACTATGCGATGAAGAATTTTGAGGATCGCCTTATTGGATGCCTCAGCTTGGCCATTACCATAGGGGTAATAAATGGAAGACCAATGTTGTGTGATCTTGAATTTCTTGCACAGTTCCTTAAGGTCTTTATTTTTGAACTGTCCTCCATTGTCAATAATGATTGAGGACGGTATACCATATCTACAGATGATGTAGTTTGTGATAAAAAAGTGCTATAGTTTTTCCATCAACAATTTTGAGAGGGACTGCCTCTACCCATTTCGTGAAATAATCTGTAGTGGTGATAATGAACTTATGTCCATTAGAAGAGGTTGGGTGAATCTGTCCCACCAAGTCAAAGGCCCATTGTTGAAATGGCCATGTTGTAGTAGAGGGAATCAACTCTCTAGCTGAAGCATGAATAAGATTCCCATATAGCTAACACTGTTTGCAGGACCTAGCATATTTAATAGCTTATTTCTCCATTTTAGGCCAGTAGTAACCAGCACGAAGGAGTTTATGAGCTAGTGTTAGGCCATTGGAATGAGATCCACAAATGCCTTTGTGAATGTCAATTAGTGAGCATTTGGCCTCGTTAGGTTCTAAACACCTAAGGAGTGTTTCGTCTAGACCTCTCCTATACAGATCGTCAGTAATAATGACATAATGTGAAGTGTTACAGATTAGGTAACATTTCTCATTCTGGGTCAAATCTTTCAGAATGGTTTGATTACGAAGGTAGAAATAGATGTGATGGTAGTGGGATGATTCATGTCCTAGAATAGAATAGATCATATTGGAATTAGGTGTGTCATAGGCTGGGTAGTGTAACGCTTCCACCAAGAACTCGTGTCAGAGATCATTTTCTAGCATTTGTAGAAGGGAGGCCAGAGTGGCCATGGCGTCAGCCGCTTTATTATCTATGTGTGGAACCTATTGGAAGGTGATGTGTGCAAAATATTTCATCAAGTCATCAATCATGCATTTGTAAGGAATTAGTTTTTCATCCTTTATTTGATACACATCATTTACTTGGTTGATGACAAGTTGAGAGTCATCGAAGATATCCAACTAATCTACTCTCCATTCAGCTGCAATTTTCCTACCATTGATCAAAGCTTCATATTCAAAAATGTTATTTGTATGAGGAAACATAATCTTGTATGCTTTGGGAAATGAGTATTTTTGTGGTGTGATGAAAAGTAATCCAACACCTGATCCTTGTTCTGTGAAGGACCCATTGAAGAACATAACCCATGTATGGTGAGTGAGTGTTAGAATTGACTCATCTAGAAAATCAATGTTTATTGGTAGAAGACACTGTATGGGTGTCTCGGCTAGCTAGCCTGCAATTGCATGTCCCTTTATAGCTTTGCATTCAACATATTGGATGTCAAACTCACTTAGTATCATGACCCATTTAGCCAATCTTCCTATGAGAGCTGCCTTACTGAGAAAGTACTTTAATGGATCTATTTTAGCCATAAGCCATGTAGTGTGGGCAAGCATGTAGTGTCTCAACTTTTGGTAGGCAAAGACAACTGCCAAACAAGCTTTCTCAATAATGCTGTAGTTTTTCTCATAAGAGACCAATGTTCGGCTCAAGTAATAAATAGCTCTTTCTTTGTTGTCATTTTCTTCCTGAGCCAACAGGATTCCCAAAGATGTTTTAGTGGCTGAAATGTATAAAAGCAAAGGCTTCCCATGCATAGGAGGCATCAGGATTGGTGGATTGACAAGATATTGTTTAATTTGTGTTAAGCTCTGCTCACAATCCTGGCTCCAATTGAATTTCACACCCTTATGTAAGGTCTTTGTGAAGGGTTGTGATTTATCCACCAATTGTGAAATAAACTTGCAAATATATTGAAGCGTTCCCTATAGTCCTCTCATCTGACTGATGTTTCAAGGTAGTGGCATGTCCATTGTTGCTTGTACTTTTTTTTGGATCTACTTCAATTCCCTTTACAGAAACAATATATCCTAACAATTTTCCTGATGTGACACCAAATGCACATTTCTTAGAATTGAGTCGAAGACTAAAATTTTCCATACGATCTAGGATTGGTACCAAATCATGCAAATGAGTGTTGCATTTAGCGCTTTTGACCAAGGTATCATCAACATAGTCCTCCATAGTTCTATGCATCATGTCATGGAAAATTGTAGTAACAGCCCACTGATATGTAGCTCTAGCATTCTTTAAACCAAATGGCATCACATTCCAACAAAAGGTTCCCCATGCACATGTGAAAGCTATTTTCTCTTGATCTTTAGGCATAACTTTTATCTAATTATATCCAAAAAAACCATCCATAAGTGAGTACATCTCATAGCTAGCCGTCATGTCCATGATCATATCAATATTAGGGAGTGGAAAGTCATCTTTAGGACATGGCAAGTTAAGATCATAGAAGTCTGTACAAAATTTGATAGACTTATCATGCTTGGACATAGGGACAATATTGGATATCCATTCAACATAATCAATTGCATGAATGAAAGAAGCCCTCAGAAGTTTCTCCAATTCGGCTTTGACTAGCAATGCAACATGAGGATGCATTTTTTGAAGCTTCTGTTTAACTGGTTTTATGCCTAGTGCTATGGACAAGTGATGCATGATAAGATCAGGATCCAATCCTGGCATGTCAGAATATGTCCAGGCAAAATTTATTTTCTTTCCTTTGAAAAAGGAAATGAATTGTTCCTTTTCTTTAGTTGATAATGACTGAGCTAGATGTATTACATGAGGATGTTCTTCTGTGCCCAGGTTAATCGGTTGTGTTGGCTCTATTAACACTGATAATCTCTCCTGAAAGTGACTACGAAGGACATCAAATATCTCATCCACAGGCACCTCAGAGAGGTTTTCACCCTTGGATACATCTTTTTCTTTTACTTTTTTTGGATCCGACATTGCCACAATGTGGTTTTAACCATTGGACCTCTTGCATTTTTTCTTTTTAATTATGTGACTAAGATATTTGATATCGGCCTTAGTCATGTTGATGCTCTGCTCATTGTTGGAAGACGTTATAGGTTTGATAGCATTTAAGTAATAGGCAAGAGCATAGTCATTCTGGAATGTGGGGACTTCGTTAGATGCATTGGGGTTCCAGTCTATAAGCTCAGGATGTGTGAGTGAGAGAGTAGTGACTGGTTCAATTGCATTCACAGTATAGTCATTAAATGCATGGACCACCAATTCGAGACCTATGGCAACCTCACCCACGGGTGTATTCAAACACCTCAAAATACTAATGTCAGGAATTGATGACTCTAGGACACTAGTTGGATCAAACCCTTGTGACCTATCCCTAGACGTTTCACTGACTTTGATTTGATTTCCATAGACATGCACTTGGTCAATGTCTTTATCAGTAGTCACTTCTGAAAGATTGTCAAATTCATATTCATGAGAATCGGTGCTACATGGTGAGAGACTATAGAACTCCCCAACAGTGATAGGGACATACTCTCCTTCAGCCTCTAGATTCTTACACAAATACTCAATATGGCATGACTAACTAGATTCTCCCTTTTCTGAATGATATTTGAGTTGCTCAGCATTGTCCTCAGAAGGATCACTAGTATCATCCACAGTGCTAACACGTGGCACGAAGTCATCTGGCTCAACAAAGAATTTAGCAAGATCATAAGGAATAAGATGAGGGTAAGAATCCTCATCCTCAGATTCTTCCTCTCGAGTACCTGACTCAGATTGTGACTCATTTTCAGATGAACTCTCAGGTACAGGTATGAATTTATTGGATCCCAAATGGAAAGGGACCTTTTTAAACCCTAGGCCCATTGTGTCACTGTTGCTTCAAGTTGTTGCTTTGATAGGATCTATTAAACCATTGTTATTGCACCCAATAGGGCCAATTCCCTTGTGACCAAAATACTTCATAAGCTTAGGACCAGGTCCATATTTCTTAGAAGTGATTTCTTGAGCTTGTTCTATTAGGTCTAATAGAGCCTCTTCTTTGTAAAGCCATGCAAAAATGGCTCTGTTTTTTACTTTCATCTTCTAAGGGAACTGTATCTTTGACAAAAGAGCCATTAAAATTGGTCTTGGGTGTCAACACGAATGGCTTCTTTGCTTCTAAGGGTCTCCCAAAATGTCAAGGGGACTCCTGAATAGATGTTAATGACAGCACTAGTTCCATGTGGTACTCTCCCATACTAGTTTCTTTCAATTTAAATGACTGCTCAATTTGTTTCAGCTTATTGTTGTGACAATTAGTAGACTCACGGTTAGTAGGGACAAAAGAATCAACAGGTTTGAGCATATTGCAAGTGTAGCTAGTAGTGGCAGGAATAGTAACTTTGGAGCCATGAAATGGGAATTTAATACATTGGTGGTATGTAGATGGCACAACGCGCATCTCATGTATCCATGGCCATCCCAACAGAATGTTGTAGGCTAAGGGAATGTTAAGCACCTGACAGGTGACATCCCTTTCGACAGGACCGACATGAATTGGTAAAGTCACAAGACCTAGTGACTTTTTTTCTACTTCATCGTATGCTTTAATAGTGATCTTTCGTCAAGGATCAACAGAGTCCTCAGAATAATCCAATTGTCTAAGCAGAGCGGTAGAAACAATGTTTAGGCCAGTGCCATTGTCAATGAGTACCCAACAAACACGTGTTTGGTGGATCATAACCTCAATGTGTAGAGGCTGATTGTGTGGGTGATTCAGTGAGTTGTCATCCTCCTCAGAGAAGGTCATAAGAGTGAGTTGTGATCTAGAACACTATAACTGGTTGCAGTCGAGTTCATCATGTGTTTTTCCCCTTTATTGGATGGACCAGCATAGGCTTTGTCCTTGTGTTGTTCAAGATTTTAAGTAGGAGGTGTAGGGCCTTTGAGCACCAATTTCACATGAGAGCGAGCAATAGTATTAGCACAGTGTTGCGAAGATGCATTATCCATGTTATTGGAAGTAGGGCCTCTTAAGACAAATTGTGAGGCCTCGCCCCGACCCATCGTAGCATAGTGATACATTACTATTATTTTAATAGTCACGACTTGAGATGTCGAGACATTATCTGATGCTTAGAACATACTTTATTATTTCATGTTGTGTGATGTTACTTTTAGATATATTTGATGATTGTCATTTAATGTTTCATGTATATGTATGTTGATGAAATTAGTAAATGTAGGATTAACACATTGATTGTGAAATCTTTATGATTAAGGATATAGGTAGGATACAAGAAACTCTGATTGATGTATGTTTCAATTTATGTGAATTTTTGATATGTATATATGTACATGTGATTTTATGGGACTACTGATGTGTGCAATGAGTGTGCAGATATTTAGCTGAGAAACCCTATGGAGGAACAAAACTGATCTCTTTGTGCTAATTTTGGAAACCTTGTTGTTTGTAATTCACATTATTTTTTGTGAGATATATGTATGTATCTTCTTTGTTCAGTGAATGTTAATGTTCATAATTATGTTATTTTAGTGTCACTTGACACTCGTAAATTGTTTATGTGCTTTAGTGTGCTGTTTAGGGTTAGTTGTTTAACCTTTGGACCCAAGTTGGTTTAGTTGGTGTTAGTTTTCTTTTGGGTTCTTAATCGAGGTTAGTCTTCCCTTAATTTGGATTAGTGTTTAATCTGCAATGATAGAGTAGTTGGTAGGTCCTATTTTATTTCTAGATTTTGTTTGGCTTTAAACCTTTTTCCTAAGGCTTAAAACATGATATAATTATACCCAAAGGGTATGGGTATGGGTTAGGGGTCTTTTCCAACCCCTAAGCCCCTTTTTTTGACTTTTGAGGTCACTCAAAAAGTCTCTTTTTGCCTTTGTGCGAAAATTGACCATGGTTGTCTTGAGTTACCTCACCTCATCTCCACTTAGGGTTTAACCATAGTGTAGGTTGAGTTAGGAGTTTCTAGTTATTGCTCCTTTTGGGTGGTTGAGTTGGAGGCTTATTTAGAGGCCTTCATTGGACTAGTTGAGGTTGTTACCCAATCTCTACATTTAGAGAGGAGTTCTTGAAGATTGAAGCAAGGAGAAGGAAACTCTACTCAAACTTGTTCATTGCCATTACCTCTTTGTGAAGGTTGGAATTCTCATCTCCCTTGTGCAAATTTCATTCTTGTTTCATGCTCATGCTACCTTGTTGTTGTTTCAATGTTTGTATGTTTGTGGGTATGTTGGGAAGCTTTGAAAACTATGTTATTTTTTTGATGATTTCCTTTCATGTTTATGTTTGCAATTTTGAGATTTTTCTTGCATGGGTGTTTTGGTATTACTCATCCTTGGAGAGGGCAAAAGTGACCAGTTTTGGGAAGGGTCTATTTAGTCAGACTCCAACCAGTGTAGAGTCTCTTCTCAGGATGAGAGGAGGGAGAAAGGGTAGGGTGTTATGGGCCCCTACCTGTTAGCACAAACTTTGTATGATTATGGTATGTTGAAATGGAAGAATGGAAGTTCTTAGTATATAGCCCCGATTGGGCATCTGTTTGGTGTTGTGCTTGACTTCTCTTGGTTGGAAGAATCCACCCTTCCCTAGTGTTGACTCATTGTGAATCATATTGTAAAAACCTTAAATGAATATGCATGTTTGGAATTGTTATTGGTCATGCTTTTGGTCACCTGATCAGATTTTGTTCCCTCCATGCGTCTTGAATCTGTTGCAGAAATTTTTATGAATCCCTTGATGAGGGTCATGAAGAAAATTCAATTAAATTGTTGTAATTTGGGATTGAACTCCTATGAAATTTTTATCTCAAAAATTTGTTGTAATGGAAACGACGTCGAGTTTTCTTCCTGGTTCTTTCCCGGCTGAGCCTTTGAATCAGGTTAGCCAATGAAATAATGGTTGAGTATATTTATTCTCATAAGATTTAATCATAATGTTCAGTTGTATGGATGCTCATCAAAATAGGATGAATAATAGATAAAGGAAAAGATTATGGGAATCTCGTTGCATTGTCATCATGTGATTTCAAAAATAAATAAATTTGTATATATATAGGTGAGAAAATAGAATTATAGATAATGTCTTGAATTGTGATATTTCAAGTTTTTAATTTGTTAATGAAGAGTAATTTGATATGATGAAACTTCCAAATGATGTATAAGTATTGGATGAATTAGGATTCCTAATTTGAGAACTCAAATTATCTCTTCTTTGTTAAATTTCCTTATGAACAAATCAATTGGACTAAGAGATTTTGTATCTCCTTAAAATTTTAATAGCACGAACACACACCTTGTATATAGTATGATTGATAAAACTTAGATTATTGGAGAGAAGGAGAAATTATAAATCTTGTTTTCATCCTTGTTAGTATGTTTGTTAGGATTCATGTAATCCTTATGGGAGAATGTACTCTTAAGATAATATAATTATAGAAAAAATAGTATGCCAACACTTAGTCTAAAATGGGCTTTAAAAATAAAAATTTGCATCTCCAGGAGTGAAAAACATCTCTGGAAAGTACATGGAGAAAAATTTAATTCCTTCTTGGACCATAGAGAATATTCTCTATATTATTCCTTTGACTTGCAATTAAAATCTAATATTAATTCAGATAAAAAAATATAAATCAATTACCTTTGAAAATTAAAATTCAATACATGGTTGTTGTTAATCTTCAACCACAAAACTTTTGCATTAATCCTTAGAAGCTAGGAGGCAAAGCTAGCCTAGGACCCTATGTTCTTTTCATATTCTAAACCACTATGAAATTCAACTCTACCCACTTAATTAATTTTTTTCTCTTACCATTTTTTTTCTCTAACCCTTAGGGCTAGGCGTGGACAAGGTACTGTGGTCAGCATGCACATAAGGCACGTCATGTCTTGGGAGAGCAATATAGTTTTTTTAAAAAAAAATTTATATCTTTCCTTCATTGCTCGCCACCCACCTTTATTCCTTTCCCCATGTTTACACTTCAGGGTTTCGCTGCCTTCACTCTCATAGGGCAACGTGAAGGGGGGACAATGCTTGTAGCACACAGGTCTTTGGAAGTGGGGGCATGTTGGGTTAGGGGTGGGAGATAGTTGTTAGGAGGCGGGGGGGGGGGTGGGGGGGGGGGGGGTTAAGAGATAAGTTAGCAGTGTTAAGAGTTAGTGGTAGGTTTAGTTAGTTAGTGTCATTGTAATTTAAATTAGTTTATGTAGTACTACTATTCTTTTACTTTAGTAATTTTTAGTGGATTTTTTATTTAAAGATAGTTAGTTAATTCCTATCAAATGTGAGGAGTGTTAAATTAGTTTAATATGAGTTAGTTAGATGTTTTTGTTTAGATGAGTATTAGTTGAGGTAGTTTAATATTATGTTGTTAAATTGTAGTTAGTATGTTTTTTTAAATAAGTTAATGATAGATGTTAGTTTAGATTAAGTTATTTTAGCTAGCTTTTAAGATTATTTAGTTTAATAAAAAGGGTAGTTAGATAGTGTTATGCCTTAGTTAGTTAGTCTTAATTTTATTTAAGTTTTAAAGTTAAGGTTTATTTAAAATTTAGTCACTTATTCTACTTATGATTAGATCAAATTTAGAGTTAGTTGTTAATTGAATTTCAGTAGGAGTTGGTTAGTTAATTACTGTGTTGAAGTAGTCGACATATTTAAAGTTAATAAATTATATATATATATATATACACACACACACACACACACACACACACACACACAAACACACACACACACATATATAATATAATATGTTTTAATTCTAGTTAATCATTTTTTCTTAGTGACTTTTCAATATCGATTAAATTGTAAATCGATAATTGTCTATGAGATTTGTAATTGAACTTGATCTAGTGGAGCTTGATTAAAATTTCTTTCTTATAATGTTAACTTTATATGAGATAAAAAATGCTATGTAATAAATGTTAAATCTATCTTAATTATATTGTTATAGAGGAAATTCAAATCTATTGTGTTAAGATTAGTTGAAATGAAATAAATGTCAATATTAGGTTAACGATTCATTCCTCCTCAAGATATGTAATTTATGACGTAATGAAGAGAGTCCTTTCTTGAAATCTATTTTATCCTTATCAAACTTAGAGCATTCAAATTATTTTAAAAAAAAATTTGTGTGCGTTTG
This sequence comes from Cupressus sempervirens, assembly GCA_028749045.1. Lineage (NCBI taxonomy): Eukaryota > Viridiplantae > Streptophyta > Pinopsida > Cupressales > Cupressaceae > Cupressus > Cupressus sempervirens. The sequence continues at coordinate 319,193,849 of CM053792.1, forward strand.
CCTCATAGTTTGGGCATGACACAAATGGTGTCTTGGGTTTATCATTATCTTGCTTCCCCTTTATAGTAATAATGTCACAGTATTCAGAATCTACAGGTTCAACCATGTGAATGACATTTTCATCATTGGAATACGTATAGTTGACCTTATTGTAGGGTTTTGGTTTTGAAGTCTCTCCTTTTTCATAAGCTGGGAAAGGCTCTTTGAACGCCTTGTGGTCCAAGTTTTTTTTATGTCCATCTACCACAAGTTTACCAGCATCAATCATGTCTTGGAATTTATGACACAAGTTTGTATACTTTCTAGTTTTGTGTCCCTTATTTTGGTGATACTCACAAAATGAGGTCTCATTCCACCATGGTGAACGTGGTTGTGGATCATAGGGATGAGGGTTATCCATTGGTGAGATAAGTTGGTGTTGTAACAATGTTTTGTAAACCACATCCAAAGGTTCTCCTAAAGGCATATACTCTCGCTTGGGTCATGTTGCCCATGAGTTTCTCAATTTTTTCCCAAACACCTTATTGTCAGGAGGAGGCTTCTCAGCATTTTTGGCCGCTTTGAGACAATCTGTGAGATTAAATGCTACTTTAGCAGGTTTTGGTGTGACATTATCAACAACCCCATCATGTACAACTTCTTGGTTCCTGTTGACATGTTTGGTTTTATCCTGTTGGAAGTGGAACCTTGTTTTGAGTCTCTTTGAAGAGTGAGCTCACCTTTCTTGACCATAAATTCTTCGATATGAATAGCCTGTGTAATCATGTCTTCAAAGGTACATGGACCTTGTAGTTGGACTCTATACCCAAAATCAGGTAAGAGGTTATCAGTGAAAATATCGAGCTTCTCTATTTCTGGGATTTTAGGGGAGTACTTAGTATAAAGTTGTCTCCACTATTGGAGGAAAGTGAGAAAAGGCTCACCAACCTTCTATTTAAGGTTGCATAGATCTCGAATATTTACAGGATGTTGAATGTTATGAGAATATTGCTGAATAAATGAATTAGCAATTTCGTCAAATGTCTTGATACCAGGAGGTAAATGTGAGAACCACTCCAAAGCCTGACCACCTAGGCTTCTAGGGAATAAACGCATGAGGTATGTTTGATTGTGTATAAACTCCATAGAAAAAGCACCAAATTCTAGAAAGTGATCTTGGGGATTAGTAGTACCAAAGTACTTGTCATATTTGGGTAGTTCTACGCCTCCTGGGAAAGGCGACATGTTTATACTTTTGTCAAATGGGAATGAACAAAGAGCATCCAATTTGTATGTCTTTTTGGGTTTCTCTTTCTCATGCATCATCTGAGCCAATTGGTCTTGAATAATTTTTAGTTGTTTTTGGAGTTTAGCGGTCTTAGTTTCTTCTTCACGTGTGATAATGGTCTCCACATCGAAATGTGTGGACAGTTTAGCTCCTTCTTGGGCAAGTTTGAGAAAGTACTTTTCTTTCTCTTCATTGAGTAGGATTCCCATGACCTTCTAAAAGTTTTTGTCTCTTCGACATTTTGCTATGTGTTTGGGAAGGATTTCCACCTCTTCTTGTTCTTCATCAGTGTCATTTTCTTTCTCTTTCTCCTTGTCATCCCTAGATTGTTCTTGATATCGACCATGACTACCCTGTTCAGGTTCATGACTAGTCATTATAGGAACTTGTTCAGTTTTCGTATGTTGTGTTTCAAAAGGGTCCATGGAGAAAGGATCATACATTGTGTTTGGGAATGCAGGACTTCTACCTATCTCAGTATCCTCTTGGAATAAAGGATTTCTAATTTGTTGCAAATTGAAAAATGTTCATTGAACTTGAGATGACCTTGTAGGTGAGGAGGACTGTGAAGATGCCTCACTAGCCAAACTGGATACAGATTGCATGGCGAAAGGTAAGCTACCTCTGCCATGATTACAACCCCTAGCATGACCACGTCTAATGTTATCAGGATAAAACATGTTGTTGCTTTTGGTTGTGACATTCATAGGCAAGGACAAGAAGCTAGAACCTGGACAAGGACTACACTAAGACTAAGTCTCAAAAAGGACAAGATAATAGCAAGAATATTGTTGACTAAGGCACATATGGTCTGATTTAAAGGCTAGAATAGCCAAACATTATGACCACTGTGACAAAAAGTATGAAAAGCATTAAGAAGAGGACAAAAATTAATTATGAGATGAGACTAGTCAAGGTATAAGATACAAGTCTTCGGTTAAGTGAAGTGTTACTATTTCAGGACTATTTGCAAATAGAGAGTGATAAACGGATGCAGAAAAGGACAGCGTACAGGCCGCAGATAGCTAGAACAGACTCAAATTGTTAATGCTGATATAAAGTCTCATGTTTGGGCAGTGCAAATATGTTCTACGAGCTACGCGAAGATGTTTTTGTCTTGCACAAAGATCAGTAACAGTGGTTTAATTTCATGCAAAATTGTTCACAGGATCGCATGAAGATGCGCAACAGAAGTTTAATTTTGTGCAAGGACAAAATGGCTTCACATGAGAGCTATATAATTTCGTGTGAGACCCAAATGATTTCATATGAAAGGATAGAATAGTTTCACAACAGTGGCTGATTTTGATAAAAATTTTGATCATTCCAATAACCAGGCAGATAAATAGGCACATAGAATAGCAAGCAAGTGATTTCAAGCACGTCTGAAAATAATGAGCAAGGGCAAAAGAAACCTTGCGCATGAAAAATCAAGTGACTTAGTTTGTGCTAATCCCTAAGAGAGCTATTTGTGTATTTTTTAAAGAGTTTTTCAATCACGCATACATCTCTAGAAAATAAAAGTTGGCCTCTCTAAGGTATTTAGTAATGGTTTGACTCTGCAAAATTTATGACTCATAGGGGTGACCTCCAATCCCAGGGCACCGAGGTTTTGACACAGTCTGAGAACTTAATCTTCAAGAGCTGCTAGGGAGATTTGACAACCCATAATGAACCACACCCATGGAGATTTCTTCGACAAGGACATTTATATAGTGGTTTTCACTACCATGACAAAAATGGCTATTACCGCTTGAGTTTCCGTCATCACAGTTTTCCCTATAGAGGGATTTTTTGCTATGGTTAACCCTCTCTAAAGGTGACCTACTCACAATAGTATACCACAAGGGGACTTATCTTCTAGATTCAAGGTTTTGACACCTTTTCACCTTTAGCCCAATCAAAACAAATAGATTAATCTGTCATGCTAAACTAAGATTATCTCTTAAAGATCTATGATATCATCTCCCTGTGATCTATCAACCTCTCCAGAGAAAGGATGCCTTAATCAACAAGTTAAAGATTCATCTATCTACGAGATGTTCAAAGTATCCTTCCCACCTACAAGGAATCCGTCTTAGAGAGGAGTTTCACTAGGAACCCACTCCCTCAAGATCCACAAATTGTATTCATGGGGGCTTAATTACTATGTGTGTACAGATGTTAATTCCTGAAAACAAATCTATCCAAAAGCTATCAAAAAAACACAAGGTGGTACACTTAACACTTTAACTAATGTGAGGTGAGTCCAAAGATGTGGAACATTTAACCCCTCACACAATCCCAAATGAGTCCACAACTCAAAAATTAGTGAGTTCTAGAAAGCACAAAAGGGTTGCCTTGTGGAGCCTTTAACGCTTATGTCCTATAGACCCCTCCCCTATTTAACATGGTGCTAAGCTTGCAACCACAAGGTGGAACGAGGGGCCAATGAATTAGTGAGTCCAATAACCCAAGATAGCTAATTAGATCTATCACTAAAGACTAAGCCTGCTAAATGAAACTAATAGAGATCACAACCTAGAATCAAATTATTCATGTGTTGTAAAATGAGAACATGAAAGAAAATACACACACAAGCTTGACACAAGAGATGTTCTTTTTAGCTCCAAATAAAGTGTTATCAGTAAAAAAGAATTACCTGGTAATCCTCGCAATGCGCTTAGTAGATTTTTACTTGTTTCTGGCAACTTTAGCAAGCTTTTCCCATTGTCTCACAAACCACTGTTATGCTATTCCAAAAAAATTAGAAAACACAAAAACACTAGAAACCATGAACAGTCAACAGAAAAACTTGAAAACACAAAAATCAATGCAAAAATTTGCCTCTATCAGCAGAGTTTCGCACGAAATTCCTTACAGTCCGTGTGAAGAATTTTTACGGCCCGCACAAAATCAAATTCAGCTCGCGTGAAGAAACAGGTATCGTGCGAAGTTTCATGCACGATGCGAAAAGAATCTTTGCACGAAGATTTTGGATCCTCATGCAAAAATGAACAATCTCACACGAAGATTCTCGAATCTGTACAGAACAGTACGGACACAGAACAAAAAAATAATTTAAAAAAATACAGAAAGAGGCCAGAAAAACTTATTTTCGGGCCCCACGGTGGGTGCCAAAAATGTATGCATGTAAATGCAGCCTATGCTAACACACACACTTCAACATAGTCCTTATTTGCAGATTCATCCCGAAATGAACATTAGATTATTCATTCAAAAATTAGCCTGCAAAGTGACCTGTTGCCTTCTATCTAGAGGGAATTGCTTATCAGATATCCTCAGATCTGAGGTGTTTAAGCAACCAGACCCTCTAAGAATGAAGGATTTGACAATGAAATTAAGCTAAGAATGAGTATGCAAATTAATCTAGAATGAAAGATGCAATGTAATCTAAGAACAAATAAAGCAAACTAGATTAAGCATATGCATGATTAAACTAAAATGAGATTAAACTAAGAATGAGAATGTATGCAAGAAATGTAAGCAAATACGAGTATGAATTCTACCAGCGATTCAATGCAAAAATCTCCAAATTCATCCTCTCAAAATGAAGAGATGAGGGTGTCTTAAATAGACTTTCCTGAAATCCATCAACGGTTGAGATCAATTCGGATCAACGGTCAAGATTGAAGATGAGGTTCAGTCATAAAAGGAGATTCCCAAATTAAAGGGAGTTAACAGATTTAATTTGAGTAAAATAAGGTGTTAATTGTTTTAATTTGAGTAGAAAAAGGAGTTAACTGATTTAACTCTTTTTTTGATCAATAGTGAACTAGAAATTTCCCTTTTTGAACTAAAGAGAGATTTTGGTGAAATATTTAATTTAATAAAATGAGATATGTTCTCATAATTACTTTTTCTATTTAATTAAATAATCTTTAATTAATTAGAGAAATTTTTCTTATTTTAATTAAATAACATCAATTAATTAATTAGGAATGACTTCCTATTTAATTAAATAACTTTGTTTAATTAATTTAGAAGTAAGTACTCCATTTAATTAAATAATTTTGTTTAATTAATTAGAAATACCTTTCCCATTTAATTAAATAATTAAATTTAATTAATCAAGATAGGTGTATTTATTAAATTAAATAAATTTAATTCCATAATACATTAGCCTTAGGATAAAATTTAATTTAATTAAAGTATAAATACTTAATAATTAAATTATAATCAAATCGAGTAGGTTTAATGCGACTAATATAAGTACGTATTATAGGAATTAAATAAGAAATATGATGAATGCAGATTAGAGTTTTTTGCATCTGAGAATTAAGTCAAGTAGCAAATAGTAGAATGAGAATTGCCTATTAGAATAGATCTTTAGGATTGGTCAGAAATAGACCAGAATTGGTATCATGGAAATGAGCCAATTTTGGGGTATTACATTTTGCCCCTCTTTCAATGAATGTGCGAACAACACGTTCAATTAAAAGAAAATTAGAAAGCATGATGTGAACATGAGATTGGTTCTGAAGGTGATGACACGGAGACCAATTGATAAGCTTTTAAGGACCATCTCTAGAACAGATCTTAATCCCAAGGAATCCAAGTAGAGCACCTAGATACCTAAGATTGATAGCATTCAAAACACTATCTCCAGAATAGAGTATAATCTTTAAGGATCCAAACAAAATGTCTAGATACCTATGATTGAAAGTATTGAAAAGGTTTCCTCAGAAAAAAGTTTAACCTTTAAGGATCCAGATAGAACATCTAGATACTTGAAATTGATAAGCATTTAAAAGGTTTCTTTAGAACAAATTTTAACCTTTAAGGATCTAGATAGAACATCTAGATACTTGAAATTGATAGCATTTAGAAGATTATCTCCAGAATAGAGCTTAACCTTCAAGGATCTAGATAGAACACCTAGATACCTGAGATTGATAAAAGATAACAAGGTCCAATCATGAGTCATAGAATCATCCCCAGAACGAGGCTTGATCCTCAGGAGTCGAGGTTTAGACTATCTCAATACCTATCCATCAAACTCTGAGAAGAGTTGTTATAAGGTTGATCAATTGATGAAAAGATAAGATAGATGGCAAAGATGCCAGATAGAAGGGAACAAGATGCCCCAAGTGATAAGGACATAAGATGGGAACCAGATGCCCCGAGCAATAAGTATTTGATGATGTAATCATCATACCCCCTCGAGAGCAAAATCATAAGATGACACACCAGAAATATGATTTGAAGCAGTATATCATGAGATATAGAATAAATTTGAGATTCAACAGAATCTAGAAGAGATCAAAATGATCTGAAGAAGATTTAGGGTTGATTTGAAATGATTGCGAAGTCACAAAGACCGAATTTGACCAAAAGGTGACCAAATTTTAGCCATAGTTGACTTAAGTTGACTATTTTCAAAATGAATTTTTAAAATATGGAGAATGTAAAGGTGAAAGGATTCCAAGAATCACAAAGTATCAGAAAGATTTGGGCTGCACAAGCGTTCGATCGTGTCGGTCCCCAAAATTTTAAAACATGTTTTTGAAGCTCTTAGGTGTGTTAGATTTTGAATTTGATCTCAAAAATGAGTCCAGAATGGTCCAATTAGCCAGGGGTGTGATTTTTGTGCAAATCCGAGCACTTTGGAAAATTTGGTCAACACCTATATAAGGGCTTGAAGGGTCATTTTCAATTCATTTGTGCTTTTTTCTTGTACTAATTTTGAGTTCTGATAGAGACATGGCAGTGAATGTGAGATATCATCATTTTGAGTGCTTCAGATGACATAGCCGGCCAGCAGACTATGGACCACCGGTGAGTCATCAATATCCCATCTTCATACTTTCATTTTTACGCATTCTGAGTTCATTTATGCACATTTTTAGAATGTTTTAGTTTTGTCAATTCTTTCTTCGTGCGAGACCAATCTTTTCTCACACGAAGATCTTCTTTCTTCACGCGAAGAAATAGGATGCACTATTTCTTCGTGCGAGGCAATTTTGGTTTCACGTGAAGGTGGAGAATCTTCACGCGAGGCAGTTCTTGTGTCATACGAGAACATCTTTTCTCGCGCGAGAAGATCTATCTTCATGCAAGGAGATCTTTTTTCACGCAAAGGATAGATTCTTTGCGTGAAGAAATAACTATTTCAGGTGAAACTGAATGTCTTTGCGCGAGATTTCATGAATCTCGCGTGAAATTCAATGACAGTTTTGCGATTTTGCACTTAGAAATTGCACTTCATTTCATTTTGATGCGTCGTTTCGACTTAATACTGATCGTTTGTTTGTCATTTTTTTTTGTTGTACGTGCAGGAGGTCTTTAGAGATGTGTCATTTAGATCTCATTATCCGTTGTATGGAGAGTTATTGCAGAGTTTGGATGACACAGATTGGGCACACATTACCCGATTAGGTTTGTCTTCTCTTTGTCATATTCCAGTCGTGATGGTGAATCATGGCCTTCTCACTGTGTTGGTAGAGCATTTCCATTTGAAGATGAACACCTTTCATTTTCCGATGGGTGAGATGACGATTACCCTAGAGGATATATGGAGGATACTGAGGATCCCATTTCACGATGCTCGGGTCGTCTATGATATAGTGCCTCGATTAGGGATAGAGGCACTTTCCATTGTATTCGGGAGAGAGCTACCAAGAGGCAGAGCCATCAGCTGGGATGAGTTGATGCATACCTATGGACCCAAACATAGGTTGGCATCCATGCTGGGTATTTTCTTGAGCTGCTTCCTATGTCCTAATAGGGGACAGCATGGGTTGGAGTGTGGATAGGGTGTCATGCTTCGTAGGATGGTTGAGGCAGCCGAGATCTTTGGGTGGGGTTAGTGCATGTTGGCCCATCTTTTTCACAAGATGCATGAGGTTATCTTACACGAGAAGAAGACCATGGCAGGGGGTGTTTATGTTCTACAGATCTGGGCCTAGGAGCATCTCCCTATATGTAGGCCAATTTTTGAGGATTCTTGGGAGCCCATAGAGCCCTACATCTACAAATATCGAGGGTATATTACCCAAGCCCACCTAGGTAAGACTAAGCATTGGCAGACACATCTTGATGAACTATTGTCTGTTATATGGCGACCTTGGAGAAAGACAGAGGATTGGGATGATGCCCTCAGAGAGCTGTCCTGGCTGTTTAGTTCTCGAGCGCTGGCAGGCAGGATGACATCAATCATAGAGAGATTCATGATCTCACGAGTGTGGCGGCAGTATGGCCGACCACAGGACATTTCAGTGGAGTATTGTGCCTATGCTAGGGTGTAGAAGGATATTGAGCAGGGATGGCCTCCACAGATGGATCCAAGATGATCCATGATAGATATCCGCAGTTTGGCTGTTGTTCAGTGGGACTACCTGCCAGAGGTAGTAGATTCACCCTTATCACCTAGAATTGCAAAACAATCCTTAATTCAGCCCAAAAATTATTTACATAGAAGTTTATGAAATTACAAAAAACTATGTCCAAAAGGGTTTACTCGTCACTTAGAGCCTCTAATGCTTAGCATCCGTTGTATCTTCAAGGTTGTAACTTGTCTGTTGGATGAATCATCGCCCGCAATTCACTCACCCTCTAAATTACTCAACATAAATTAACTTACTCAAAACTGGAGTGACTCGGCATTGACTGTCTTCTCAACACATACTATATAAAAATAACACATACTACTTATCTTGCATTATCTAACACCTTATGCTTGGCATATACTACTTTCTCAGCATGCACTTTTAGAAAATAACTAAGTGTATAGTCACTCATATGTCGAAACCAATCTGAGATTAACAATCTCCCCCTTTGACATCAGTGTCAAAAACACTTTTTCATGCATTTATATACTTAACTTAAGCATAACTCTGATAATCTATGATCTTTACTTGGATTACATACAAAATTTCAATTTTTAATTTTTTTTGAAAACCTGATGACTTATCAGCCATACCTCAAAACTTCATAAATCCCCCTAAGTTGATTGTTCTATGTTATATCTGAATTTGATACTCCTTTTGAGTAAATTTTCTTCAACTACTAGCATAGTCTATTTTTGCATTTTACTCCCTCTTTGAGTAATCTCTCTATTTATACCTCTATTCCCCTTGTTCTTCACTATCCACATTGTTTTCATTTCCTCCTTTTCTTGACACTTATGTCCTAGGTGGTACACACATTGTCTGTTTGTCCAAAAATGTTTGAAGTACCTCTAGTATTATCTTTAGTGCTGCATCCCAATTGTTGAACACCACCTCTAGTGATTGAATTTGTACATCTAGTTCTATAGGAAGGTCCACTAAGACTTCATGAGGTGAAAGATGAGCATCTTTCTTCATCATAGTTTTTGCAAAGGCTAGTTCCTTGTGCAACACCTCTATGTGTGGGGTTAACATGGATTGAATATTAATAAAGGTAGCTCTTGTATTTGCATCTTATTCATGTAGTGCAGCTATCTGACCTTGAGTAGACAAAATCCACTAAAAATATGTTTGACTATGACTAGGAGACTACTAAAGAATATTACCTATTGTCTTCAAGTCTCCTTATGGCCAATCAATAGCTCTTTGTGCTTCTTGCATGAACAAGTTCACATCTCAAATCTTTGTGTATAGAAAAAATATTTCTCTAACACCTTTTTCACATCTTCAATTTTGGCTCTAAATCAACCTCTCTAAGTGCAATGGAAATAGAAATATTTTCATCCTCCTTCATTAAAAATATATTCTCAAACAATTCCAAAAGTTTGGTGTTTGTGTCTAGGTCTGTATCACTTATCTTCTTAGCCATATTCACTAGTTTCTCAACAAAAGGTTTATTTATATTAGGCTTTGGGAGGCTAAATGCATTAATAAATATGTATTTGATGTCATATAGCACTTTTCTTTGCTTGTGCTCCCTTCTAAGTAACTCTTGATTTTCCTTCCTTGTTAGAACCTCTTGCAATATGATCATTTTTTTTATGGTGATTATTGCTAAATCAAACTTGAGAAGTTCAATCACCTCATCTAGGTTAAAATCTCCATAAGATGTACCTTCTCCAACCATAGATGCATTAGGACTAGGCCTTGATGACTATAATGGTGTAGCATCAACACTTGGCCTTTAAAGAGTTTGACTAGGAATAGGAGATGCAGAGCTTGGTAGAGTTACCAATGTTTGGATTGCAATTTGTTCCTCTGGGTTTATGGTCAATACTAAATCTTCAATCCTATCCTTCTCCTTCTCTTTGTTTTCCTCACATTGAATCTATGATTTAAGTGTAGGACTACCTTCTTGACCTATTTGGAATTGTGTCCCAATTTTCTCAACTATAAATATTTCTTGTAGTGAAGCATTTGACACCAATTAACTAACATTTGATGTCACTGGGTACTTATTTTTGTATAAAAAAATGGGAACTAGAACATGAGTGTTAGAGGTGACACCCTGGTATGCTTCTAGACCTCTTTTCTCTATAAATGCAAGGGGCACACAATATGTGTTAGTGTTTAATGCCTCCCTTGTTGACAGTTGTTTGATTTCATCTGTATTGATTCATACAAGATTAGTACAAGGTTTAGTAGCTAAATTTTTATCCTAATAAAATCCTCTTCAAATCATACTTTGTCAAAGGATTGATGTTCTGCATAGTATTATCAGAAACATCCTTTATCTTGATATTATCTTCTTGGCTAACTTGTTCCACATAAGGGTGACATTCACTTGACATGTGTACCCTAGGTACACTATGATCCTTGTGTTGCTCTTCTTTTGCTATTTTCTCTACCTCTATTTCCTTATATGTTCCTCACTCATGATCATCCTTGAAAGATGAATCATTTGTAACCTCAACTATCTCTTGGTTAGTTTTGTCCTCACCTACCTCCTTAGGTTCTTGCTAAATAGTTTTTTCTATCTGCAACCCATAGACAACCTTCCATATTTTCATTCTCTAGTTAATAAATTCTTCAATGTTATTTTGTGAAGTTTTGAAAGAGTTGTATTTAGAAGAAAATATCCCTTGTAGTTATTAATGACCTTAATCATAGATAAATGATCTAATTCTAGCAATACTCTAGCAAGACTAGTCTCCCTAATATTCCTTCCAATATTTAAACTGAATTGCCATCTTTTCTCAACTCTATCATATAGACTTTTGGGTAGAGAGTTGGGAAGCTCATTAGGTGTATTCTTGAATGTGGTCATTATTTTGTATACAAATTTCTCAACCTTGTTATTTCTATTTTAACAATTTTTTCAAACTCAACATATGTGAAACCTATCTGCATTGTTCCTAATGTTATCACAGAAGATGTCTAAATCAAAAGAGGGATAGTGGCTTAGCACTTGAAATTGACTATTTTCATCTAACTCGGTCCTCTCCTCATCTTATTTATTTGGAGGAATATAATTTCTCCTCTTTGGTGGTTGTTGCTAACTCTTCTATGTAGTAGCAATTGATCATTTTCCTTTTGGTTTGTAAGATTTATGTGTTTTATTTTTAGTATCCCTTGTGCTAGTCCTAGTGACAAGTATTTCTAGCTTTTATTCTGTTGGCCTCACAACCTTCATAGGTTTCTTTGTTGTTATCCCCTTATCTTTTCTCTTCTTCTTCTTTGCAAGCTTCAGTACTTCACTACTTTTTCTCCCTCAAAACCTTCATCATGTTCTACTTCCTCTTCTTCTTGGTCCTATCCTTGACCTTGTGTTAGTGCAAGTGGAGCTTGAGTAGGTTTCTTGTCTTCTTCATCCTCATCATCTTCCTCTTCTTCCTCCTCTTTCCTCCCTTCACCAAATATTTCTTTAAGCTTCTTCACAATCTTATTTTTCTTTCTTACCACAAAATCTATCTACAAATCTATTGTTATTTTGGATTTGGGTTTCTCATAGTTTCCTAATGAGGTTGCACCCTTGTCTACTTCTTCTACAAGTAAAGATGTGATGGCTACTAATGTCTCATCCACATTGATTTCATAGGGAAATGGCATAAGCCATCTAACCCTAGGAATAACTACTTGTACATATGTAAAGTCAGCATCCACTAGAAAAAAAACATCATCATAATATTTTTGCTACTAGTGACACTGGTATCCTAAGTCTTTGTCTCATAGACTTCTTAAATTCTTGAAAGTAACTTGTCATGATCAACTCAAAATTATCTTCAAGTTTCTTTATGAACTCATCAATTTCAACTACAATTGATCTATTGATCTTCCAAGTAACTTGACAAAATGAAGGAAATGTGTCCTACAGATAGAAAAATATACAAACCACTAATGAACTAAATTTTCATTGTGCATTATTAGTCTTTCTTATGGCTCCCAAGTTTTCTGACAACTACTAGAGCTGTAACTTGGCATGGTCATACGATTAATCCTTCTTTACTATCTTGTAGCCCAAATCCACAACCATAAAAGACACACCATTCAATATACTAGATTGAAAGAACTTGTAAACAAAAATTCTCATTGCAAATGCAATTAGGGGATCTAAAATTGTGTCAAGTTTCATCCCACATTTGCTCCATACAACCCTTGTATTCTGCTCAATTACATCCTTCACATCACTATGCATGGATGTAGGTCTATAAAGTGTAGGATACCTCGATACACATTGAATGATCCTTTTTATGATTTTGGTAGGGCCATTTTCCAACCATACTAAATGATCGTGTATTCTACTCCACACTATTTTAATCCATTCTATCTTGAGTGCATTTAGAAAATCTAGGGTATAGGTTAACCCTTTTATCTCAACAATCTTTTTTTCCTCCTTCAAAATTCCATCAGCACATAGTTTCCCATATAAATATCTAATTTCCATGTCTCTAATACTTCCAACCTTACAAATGTAACATCTTACATCTTGTATCATTAAAACTTGTGGTGGTATCATCAATAAAGTACTAGTTGGATCTCCCTTGTATGCAATCTCAACAATAGCTTGGAAGGGTGGTTATTCAATCTCATTTCTTATTAATTAAATATTTATAACTTCTTTTTCTTTCTTCCAAATAGAAGTAGAAGAACTAGATGACATATCAAATAAATAGGATTTGAGATAATTCAGACAACATAACTTGCCACACGATAAATACCTTATGAATCTAAAAATTTGTGATGAGTAGCAGCTAAATCCAGTTCACAAATACTTGAATCCTTCTCTCCAATTTACATTATGCTCTTTATTCTTTCTTTGATTTAAAATTAATGAAAATAAGTCAAAAATTGAACATATAGCTCTTAAAACTTGGCAATAAATGCATAGTACTTACAAAGTTATAAGCTCACCTATCATAGCACTTTCAACTCACTCTACTTACACATGATTTCTTTTACACTCACCAATAACAACAAGCTTAGCAAACACTATCACTTTTAATAGCTCAGCACCAACTAAATTTTTTCATGCTCCACAATAACATGAAAATTTATATATTCTTCAAAGCTCTAACTATTGGAAATATTCAAGATATGATAGGTTACTAAGAGGGGAGGGGTGGATCAGTAACCTCAAAACTTTAATACAATTCAATACTTTAATCATATATACTATTCACCATTCATTCATCTAATCTATTGTATGTATGAGAGATCAAACATTCATAACACATGTACACATTGATTTGGTGACCCAAAAACCTTCCAAATAGAAAGTAAAGCTAGGGTGGGGATGATACCTATAAAACTTCAATACTACAGTATAAAGTTGGCTTTTTAATGCTTACATTGACCACTTCTAGTGATCTACCCTATTAGGAGCACACATGACTGCTAGGTCCACCTTGTTAGAGGATTTATAAACATACAATGAAGTATGCAATTGGTTAAGAGATTTACAAAAGATTATTAAGTCTAGCTTGTTAAAGGGTTTAGAAATTGGTTCACCTATTAGGATGAAATAAAATATTTGACTTACAACTTGATTGCTAATTAGATCCTTGAAGTACAAATCACCTTTTGTGATTGATGAATCTTTATTGTTTGTTGTTGACCTTGCTAAGTATTCTACTCTATTGTTGATTCACATTTACACTTCTTAAAACATTACATGTCTATCTCGATAATCTCATGCATACATTGTAAATGATATAATACATTACATATATATCATTCCAATAATTACAATTACAAGGTCAGCTAAAACACAAGTGAACAAAACATTACTGAGTTGGCCCAATAGTAAATAACTTGGGTTCACTGAACTGACTCGATGACCTTCTGATACTCGATGTCCATTGCATTACTTGGCATCATCATGCACACAATAGAAGTGAAGGCTCAGTCCATACTAATCACTTGAAATAGTTCTAGACTCCATGACCATTGGTGACTCGGTAGATGTAGCGTTACTCAGTAGATACTCCATGCTGAGTTTACCTTGCTTTACTTGGTAAACATTATAACTTCCATGCTCAATTTACATTGAATTCTCATGACATAGTTTGACTACTCGATAGACACTAAGATTCTTGATGGATACTAAGATGCTCGTTGGATACTAAGATGCTCAGTGGATACTAAGATGCTCAATGGATACTGAGATGCCTAGAGTAAACTGCTAAACACTTCTAAGCTTGGTGAGTGTAGGAAATTGAGTGCTGAGCTTGGTAGCTATATTGATATAGATAAGTGTTTTCACTAATGGAAATAGTAACTTAAAGCCAACAATATCCCCCTTTGGTATTAGTGACAAAACACTTATAAGCCAGAACATATGTACATAACTTGACTCACTAAATTTTGGTTTTTTTCAAAATTTATCTTTCTAGAACTCTTTGTAGGACTACAGCATATACATTTCTACATATATCTTCTTGATGATGTATATAAAAAGATACTTATGTACACATGCTAGTGTACACATTCTAATTCTATTGAGTGCTAACTCTCGCTTTCACTTATATTGATAACTCTCCTCATTTATTATGCTAAATCTCTCCCCCTTTTTGACAATAATACTAAAGGACTACATATATAGTTTATATGGCTACACCAAAGTGTGATAGAAAATCTTGATGTACCTTAAGGATGGTGGCAAAAGTATTATCCCAAGTTTGCTGCAAAATTTGATAGGTGGAGAGAGCAATTTGAACTTCTGCTAATAATTGGATCATGTGATCAGCCATTGAAAAGTTTTGATCTTGGACCAATGTTTTGCAATCAGCAATATGTTTCTACATTGTATTAATGATAGGAAGGATCATGTTTTGGATGTCTATTAGTGTAGACTAGATCCTTGTTTCCTCTCTCAATAGTTCTTCCTACACATCCGCCATATATCTAATTTTGGTGTGAAGGGAGGTTGTGGAGGAGGAGTCCACCTTTAGCTTGGATGCACTTGATTGCATATAAATTTCAATCTTATTTAGATTATCCTTTATTTCTTTAGTAAAACTAGAAACATCACAAAGTTTGGAAAAAAGTGATGTTGCATTATTAAAAGAATTTTCAAAATTACCCAAAAGTGTGGACAATTCAACTTTCTTGATTGCTATCTGTTGAGAAATATTCTCTAGCACCTTGTCATCAAATTTCCTTTCAGCCTTTTCAATTATTTTCTCTTGTCTAGAAGGATCTTCATTAAATTTCTATACTACCTCTTCTAACTAAATCAAAATGTGTTGAATGGAATCTACTTCAACACATATAGCTTCTATAATTATATCTTTGGCATTCTCAATTATTCTGTACTCCTTATCTCTTTTAGACCTTAACTACTTTTGCATAGCATTTATCTGTATGAGTTGACTGGATAACCTCATCTCTTCAATGGTAGCAGTTTCAAAGTCAATCTTTGGTATCACTATCTCATTATATAAGTCAATGTCTTCTTCAATTTCCTTTCTAGTGATCAGAAGTTTTAATGGATGCTTTTGTTTGACTTCTATGATTACTAGTTTGACCTTTGGAATAGACACAATAGTGGAGACAGAAGGGCTAACAGTGAAAAATGGGATAGGACTCGAGGATTGAATGCCAATAGAAGTGCTAATCAGATAAAAAAATGAAACACTTCCCAAAAATGGTGTCACACTCAATAGAGTACCCATAGTAGTATCTAAACTGATTGGAGTTGAAGTGGATACAGATAATGCTAACAAGAACAAAACTATAGAACTTACTAGAATAGATGGAGACAAAATTGTAGAACTTACTCTTACACTAACTAATGGTGAAGGAGCTAAGGTAGCTAACTCGATAGCTGAAGAAGTGATAGACAACTCAGTAGATAAAGCAATTGGCACTTCTGTTTCAGATACCTAGAGCTGGGATGTGGCTAGTGAAGATTGGGCAATTGAAGTGACTATTGTTGTGCTCACAATTTCACTTGCAGAAGCTATCTCTATAGTAGATTTGCCAGTCTTTGGTGGAGAGTGAGGAAGGGATGCAATAACTGCTATTGCAATTCTTTCTGGGTCATCTTCATCTTTTTCTTCCTCAAGTGCTTCTTCCTCCTTGTCTTTGCTTATAGCTTGGCGTAGCTTAATTTCAAGCTCAATTCTAGCCTTTGCTTCATCATAAGTGCCAAAGGCTGGAAGCTTAGGATCTATAGGCTCATTCACTAGTGCTTCAATAATATCTCTAGTTTCATCAATATTGACCTCATAAGGAAGATATTTTAACCATGCAACTTGGGGTCTAACTGCCTGAATGTATACTCTATCATAGTCAACCATGAAGCATAGATCATCTTTGTAGTCTAAAAAAAATATTTGGTGGACTTTGGAACCTGTTGTTCGTTCTTTCCTTGAAGTCTTAAAAGTAATTATCCATAACCTTCTCAAAGTTTTCACCCTTCTTAGCAATAAAATCATTAATTTGATATAGAATTGGGGTCTCTTTTCTCCATACAACTGATCCCTTTGATGGAAAGAATTTTTGAACATAGAAAAATAAACAATTTAACATGGAGCCAAATTTATAGGGGTTATTCTTTGAGGTCCTTATGCTGTCCATATTCTTGTTCAATTGTTTCAACAATAATTTTGACAGATCAAATTCTAGATTTTTCTTCACAATCTTGAATGCCAAATACACGGCCTCACAGGGCACACTATTCAAATGACTAGAGCAATAAATCTTGTGAGAAATGATGTGAATGCTAAACCTTAATTCAACATCAAAGATAGTGCTAACCTTCAAACCTCTATTATCTTATTTAGCTAGCATTTTCTTTTGATGTTCATCCCAACCTAGGGTTTTTGTAGTTTTGGCTTTGCTAAATATGGGGAGACTAGTAATCTTATGAATCATCTTCTTGGTAATTAATACTGGCTGCTCTAACCATAGTTGACCTTTGTGAACATGACTAAGTATGTACCTAATCCACTTAATCTAGAAACTTCTTGGCATATGCGAGATATGGGTTAATCCTTTGGTCTATAGATGCTTGTGCTCAGGTTTCAAAGAGCCATCAACACTCATTTCTCCTAGGGCATTGTCCATTTCTAGGTTTCCAATCTCTTAAATAGAACATTTAAAATGTGTACGAATATCATTTATAAGGAGTATCTTTGGTGGAATTTGGGATTGAGCTCCATTACGGTCAAGTGACTCTACAATGGCCAGAACAATTTTGAAGTTAGGCACTTTCCATTCTACACCCTTTACTAGCATCTCTGAACCCTTCTTTTCCTTGCTACTACTACTACTCCCAGATGCCATCACTACTTGGTAGGTACAAGAAAAATAATTTGAACAAATTATTTGCTAGAAAATTGCTTGGAATCACTTGGAATTTTCTTGAGTGCACCTAGAAATCTCTTAGCTCTGAAATAATGATGAAGAATGAAATCAAATTGTGCACTTTTGATGAAAATTTTTCCATAAATGCTCAGTACAGATCTAGCTAAGATGACATAGTGCTAGATAGGCTATCATTCATTGCTCGATAGAAGCTTGCAGCTTGGTGATCAAAGAAAACTTTTTTTACTTTGGACCTAGCTCAGCAAGATCTTCAACTGACTTTCCTCGGTAGATACAACTCAGTGAAGGATACACTTTCTTTGATCCTTGTGTATCTAGAATACTGATTTGATCATTTTGCTTTCTTTCATTTGGAACTGCTTGAGATATCACTTGAAGATGCAGTTCCATATCCTTGTTTATGGATCTAACTGGAAATGGTGGAGTCACCCACTTCTTGAGTGAAATTGCCATCATTTGAACTATTATGCTTGGTAGATTTAGGAATCCACTGTTGCCTCATCTTCTTGTGGATGTTATCAACTTTAGCTTTCTTTTCATCTTCAATTCTTCCTATATTCAAGTAATTTTAAGCTATAAGATTGATTTCTATGCATGTATAGCATCTTACAGTAGTGTCCTTTTTCCTTAGGTGATGTCTTGCACAGTTTATACCAATATGTCCATATTCTCCACAATAATGACATCTGCACTAGGTATTGTAGTCCCATCCAAATATTGCTTTAACAAGTTGTTTAGCTGGATTGAATGATTTAGATCTACATTGGAATTCCTTGTGACCATGCTTCTTGCATTTGTGATAATTACGTTTAAATTTTGGTTTCTCCTTGCATTCATTAGCTTTATGACCATACTAACTGCAATTGTAGTATTTACCATTGAATTTACCTTTTCCATTGCTCCAAAATTTGTTTGATGTGTGACCTAACTTACCAGAATTATTGCAAGTAGGTCTTTGATTCCTTTGGGCACCTTATTTAGAGGTTTCACCTTCTTCCTTATAACCAAGACTAGATTTACCTTTTTTCTATGAAGATTCTGCTCACTTTGTTGATTTAATTGAGTCATGTCTGCTTGAAATTTCATTATCCTTTCATTGACTTGCTTTTCAATGATTAAGTCATTTTCCAAACTTTCATTGATTTTTTTTTCAGATCTTAGGTCACTTTGTAAGCTTTCATTTATTTGTCTTTTAGTGATTAAATCATTCATTAGGCTTTCATTTTTAGATCTCAGATTCATAATTTCTTCATTTGCATTAGATAGTTGATCTATAAGATCTTCATGTTGATTGGATTGATTATTTCTTGCCTCCAAGAAGTCATTTTCCTTGTTTATCTATTCCAAAACTTCACATAGCATGATTGATTGAATTTCTTGTTCTTTTAAAAGTTTTCTTACTTCTTCCTATAGAGAACCATTCTTTTCTAGGAGTTCCTTGATTGCCTCATCAGCTTTATCTGAATCGCTTGATGGTAAAATGTCTTCAATATTTTCTTCAACATAATGATGGTCATTCATTTGTCTTGCAAGTTCCTTCCTTCATTTTAGGGATTGGTAAAGATGCTCCTTTGCTTCATTGAGTTGAGCTATATCCATTTCTAGATCTAGCTTTTCATTTTCAATAGCTTTGTCAAGTTTGAATAACTCCATTGTCCTTGATCTTTGCTCAAGCTATCAAACTTTATCCTGAGAACCACAAATCTCTGATACCAATTGTTGGATATATTCAAGATATGATAGGTTACTAAGAGGGGAGGGGTGAATTAGTAACCTCAAAACTTTAATACAATTCAATACTTTAATCATATATACTATTCACCATTCATTCATCTAATCTATTGTATGTATGAGAGATTAAACATTCATAACACATGTACACAGTGACTTGGTGACCTAGGAGCCTTCCAAATAGAAATTAAAATTGGGGTGGAGATGATACCCACAAAACTTCAATACTATAGTATAAAGTTGGCCTATTAAGGCTTACATTGACCACTTCTAGTGATCTTCCCTGTTAGAAGCACAAAGGACTGCTAGGTCCACCTTGTTAGAGGATTTATAAACATACAATGAAGTATGCAATTGGTTAAGAGATTTACAAAAGATTGTTAAGTCTACCTTGTTAAAGTATGCATATATAATCTTTTTAAAAATTAAATTCTTGAAATTAATGTAAAATATATCAATGCAATATTAGTCCCACATACCTTTTGATTGCTTTGCTGGGGGTGTTATGATCACTTGATCCATTGGATAAAGTGACCTCATTTGAACTTGATATGATACAATCATCTTTTTTCTTTCATTTCTTGTTCATCTACACTCTAAAATTCTCAACATCAATCTTCCCCTTAGCCTTGTTAAATTTAGTACTAGGTTCTTTTGACCTTGCTAGACAATTCCTGTTGATGTGACTGATCTTCAAATAGCTAAAGCATGTAGCTTGACTCAACCATCTATTGTAGTCACTTTTGAAATGTGTTCTAATGCAGTTTTCAGCAAAATGTCCATACTCTTGACAATAGTGACAATTATACCTTGTATTTTAATCCCAATTATAGGGTTTTCCATTGTGTATTCCATTTGTGTGCTTATTTGATGTCCACTTAGCATTAGATCTACATTAATATGCTCTATGTTCATACTTCCAAAAATTATGGAAATGTCCTTCAAATTTTTGTGTGCTAGTAGTCTTAGTTATGTATTCATGTTCCTAATGTCCTTGCTTATTGCACTTATGACAATAACCCATTAACTTCTACTTAGGGTTCTAATTTACATTGTTGCTCTTGCAAACATTTGTTATATAACCTATCTTTCCATAATTATAACAAATGGGTTCATAGTTCATATCTTTGTTGCTTCTTTGTTCACCACTTTTAAATGATTCTCCTTCCTTAGAATTGGTGTAACCCAATCCAATAGTATCAGTGTTAGATATAGGAGATGTCATCAATTTCTCAAAGTACTTGATGGGTTCATTAGATCTATTGAAACTTTTAGTAGTTTTTTTTCTCTTTTTAGATCATTTTTGAGTTTTTTATTATGCAACTTCAAGGTTGTGATTTTAATGTCCTTAACATTCAATTCATGATTGGAAATCATCACTTTATCTATTGTATCCAATTGCATGCTAGCAGTCCTATGTACCTCTGATGTCTTCTTTTATAGTCTATTGGTCAGTATCCTTTTGTCATTTTCAATTATGGATTTTTCTTCCTCAACTTTCTTTTTCTTCTTGGTCACCTCACATAGAAATATTGATTAGACTTCTTGTTATATCTTAAGATTTCTGATCTCTTTAATAAGGGCACCATTTTTTCCTATAAGATCTACGACTGCTACATCAAATTCACTTGTGTCTCCATTTTCAAACAATTTAATAGTGTCTTCCTCATGGTAATGTTTGTCATTTTCTTCAATAGCTATCTCTTTCCTTCTCTTTAGGGATCACACCAAATCATCTCTTGCTTCATTTAGCTTATGTAGGGCAAGGTGGATTTTAATCTTCTAGTTCTCAATGACTTTTCTCAACTTGTAGACTTCCATCTTCAATATCTTACCTCAAAGCTCCAAAGATTTCCTTTTTAGAAAACTATGTTCTAAAAGAAATTGTTAGAAATACAATAGGGAAAATAAACACTAAGAGAGAGGGGTGGGGGAGGGGTTGAATTAGTCTTTTAAAACTTTATCCAGAAAAACATTCACCACACATCAATGTCATAATTTGCATATAAACTAAAATATTAAACTAATCATGTTCATCCGTAGTATGAAAATAATTAAACATTCACCACATATGACACAAGATATTTGGTTACCTAGAAACCCTCCAATGAGAAGGTAAAATTGAGGTAGGGATGACACCCACAAATATTTACTATTGCAATTATAAAGTGTATCCAATAAGGTTACAATGTTTCATCATAATTTATGATCTACCCTATGAAAGGTCTACCCTCTTAAAGGCTTAAAAATATTGTTGGATCTACCCTATTAAAGGATTTCAACACTTTATTAGAAGTGTTCCTATTTAAAGGAATTCAACTTATAATGAAGTAAGTACTTGATTAAGATATTTAAACAAAAGTCTACTAGAACTTGAAGCTTGTTAAGGCTACTCAACTAAGAGATTTTACTGATTCACTTGTTAGAATGTTCTAGCCTTGATCCTTTAGTTAGCACTTCCTTTCTAGATAACAAATCACCTCTTTTGTGATGTGTACTTGATCATCTCTAACCAAATGTATCACTTATATTCTCTCTAATTGATTTTGCAATGCATATCACAATTCATAACTCCTTAGTCACCATGAATCCTCTTTCTACACATCAAAACTGCTCTCTTCACTCTCTTACATCTTTTGTGTTTACCTTCCTTAAGAAGACCTAGGTAACTTAGGTTTAGGTAAGAATGAAAGATTGTGATTCACCCATTTTTCCACTTTCAAACAGCCCTCAATTTGATTGATTATATCTACTACATAAGGGATTCTCAATATAGATTTGTCCTTATCATCTGGAAGTGCAAAAAAATCCTCAAGTCAGCCCAAAAATGGTTCACATAGAAGTTTGTGTCATTTAAAAACACTATGTCCAAAACTCTTTACTCGGCACTTAAAGCCTTTGCTACCTGACATTCACTATATCTTCAATGTTGTAACTTGTCTCCTAAATGAGTCAGCCTTCACTATTCACTAAACGTCTAAATCACTTGGCATAAACTAACTTACTTGGCAATGGAGTGAGTTGGCATTAACTATCTATTCAACATATACTATTGTTCAACAAATACTATTTATAATGCTTGGCTTGCATTACCTAACACGTTATGCTTAATATACACTAATTCCTTGTCATTTAATTTTAGAATATGACTAAGTGTGTAGTAACTTATATGTCAAAATGAATATGAGATTAATAATTATTGGGTATATTATCCTACCTATGGTTTTAATCCTCTAACTAAGGTTATTTTATGTATAAAAATATCTATATCAACTTGATCAATACTTTTATGTTTGAGATTACTTTCTTTTTCCTTACTATATTTATCTTTACTTTAGCTATAAAGTGGCTCTCATTAAGGATATTTAAAATAGTTAGAAGAATAACTTATATTTTAAAAATATACTAATTCAACCCCTTCTCTATATTAGTTGGGACCAACAGTATCAAACAATACATCCTTTTTGTATGAAGTATAAAAACTTAAGGGAGTATCTCATGGTTTCACTACAAAGATAATTGGAAGAACCCCTGGACACCATCAAAGACCTAAAGGAAAAACTCAAGAATTCCTTGACCAAGATAAATAAGATGAAGAAAAATATTAGCAAGAGTCAAGACCTCATTGAACGTCTTGAGGAGCATAGTGGTTCAGAGGAGTCAAAAGAAGCCATCTTTGACTTGATGGATAAAAATGATGAACTAAAGGGAACCATTTCTCACTTGAACAAGGAGAAAGAAGAGCTAACCATAGAGGTTACCAGAGACCTAGCTAAAAGATACATTTTCATAATAGAAAAGGTTGAAGCTAAACCAACAAAAAGGAAAAAGGATGAGTTGAAGACAATGGAGTGAAACTATCCTAATATCGAGCAATTCATGGAACTAGTAGAGAAAGTGATCAAGCTTACTAAAGAGAAAAGAAGAAATAATGAGTGAAATTAAAAGTTGGGGAGATTCAATGAGATTTTTGAGAAAACTGACCAACAACTAAAGACTCAATGGAGAAGCAAGAGCACAACCAGTTTTGATTACCAAGATGATGCAAAGATTGAAAAGGGAGAAAATTCTAGAGAGAAGAAATTGAACAAAATAGATCAAGAAGCACATCTTGAAAAGATAAGGGTACTGCTAGACCCACATTTAATTTCTATTGTAAGAAAGGTAACACACCTAGCATGCACTTGTTTATATAGATTACACCTATTCAATAGTGCAACTATGAAGGGTGTTGCAACAAGTGCCAGCTCTACAACCATACTATACAATAATGTATTCATCATTTTAATAAGAAAATATTATATAATTTTTTAATGATTGTAACAACTTGTATGGACATAAAGACTTGAAAATTTCATAACAATAGATAGATAAAATCAAAGGTCTCCCAAGGGAACAAGTCCCACTAGATGGGATAGGTTTCCCACACCAATTTCTATGACCAGTGGAAATAAAGGTCATCCTACTACTTAATGCAAGATGATGATGAACTTGATAAATAGAATGGGACCATGTAAAGGTAATGGTATGACCTATCACATCATCCACAATATTGGTTAGCTTGAAAGAAGATGAAGATACAATAGATGAGAAGGTGGTAAAGCCCTAGTCAAAAAAGAGAAAAACAAGACCGTGGAATAAGTAGAGAAGGAATTTTTGAGCAAGAAGATGAATAGGAAGGAATTAGTTGAAGAAAAGCCTAATGAGGTTGAGAGATCAGTGGGTAGTGGTGAGACATCACAAATACACTAAGCTATTGAATCTTAGACGTCTTAAAGATGATAAAAGAAAACAATAAAAAATGTGTCCCCTAGTCTAAACACATAGACATGCAAACAAGGAAATGATTTTTTGATGCTAAGAGAAATAGCAACCTACTAATGGAAGATCAAGAAGTGGAAAAGGTAACCACTATAGAATGATACAAAGAATTAATGACATGTACTATGGTAGGTAAAATCATATTTTGATCATTGTAACCCTAATGTTACAATTTCTTGACATAAATGTGAGGATTGAATCATTGGGTAGTTTTCATCATTGAAATTAATTGTACTTTTATAATGAAAAATACTAAATATCATAGGTGAATTTTAAAAGGAATTACTTTCAAGAAGAATCATCCATAGTCTTGCACCAAAGCTAATCTTTACACATTAAAGAAAAATGGAAAAAGAAATCAACAAGGTGAACTTGATTGATAGGTGTCAAATAATCCATCCTAAATAATAGGTAATCATAGTGAAAGGAAAAGATGCATACAATGAAATGATACTAGCACTATTTCATGATGATGTTTAATCACAAAAGATGTAATTGCATATTTGGAGGTTGGAAACCAAGATATCTAGACAACAAAGGATACATGAGTTGTATATAAAAATTTTCTCAAAAGGAACCCTAAAGAACAAGTACAAATATTTAGAGAGTTCCATGCTAAATAAAGCAATAGACATACCAAATTTCTTCCATGAAGAATGGGTAAGATTCATATTGTAAAAAATCTATGAGAAAAACATATGGTTGGATCAACCATATAGGATCACAAAGGCCCTTATGGATAGGGTAACTAGTTTCCAAGAATCTAAGATTGGCCTATTAATGATATTCATATCAACAAGATAAGAATGCTCAGTAACTCAAGGGAAGAAAACTTGGGATGAAATGGATTGCACAATAAATGACATCCCAAACCCTAAGATAAGGTTTGTGGCCATGGTTTTGGGTTACAAAATGTGCCACAGCAGTAAGAAAAACTATATCCCTAGTAACATTGCATATGTAGCAGTCTGTTTTATCATCAAGAAGTAAGAAATTGATTTGTATGGATATGTATACAAGTGGATAATGGAGAAAACATGAAAGATCATGAATGATCAAAATGATCAAACCATGAAATTTAGATCTATATTGGTATGTATGATTTTGTATTTGACAGGAGAATTCCCTAGATCTCATCACATCAAGTGGGGTTAAGACCAGCTAGTAATTGTACTAATTTGTGAACTATGCAAAAAAGTTAGAAGGAAAGGGTAATTTCATTCTATGGGAATACTTTAAGGGTTTCTAGAAGCAGATAACTCAGAGAGAAAGGATAGCCATAAGCTTGGTGGAAATCTTC
This sequence comes from Cupressus sempervirens, assembly GCA_028749045.1. Classification (NCBI taxonomy): domain Eukaryota; kingdom Viridiplantae; phylum Streptophyta; class Pinopsida; order Cupressales; family Cupressaceae; genus Cupressus; species Cupressus sempervirens. The sequence goes on from CM053792.1 coordinate 319,219,626, forward strand.
AAATACCACATTTATTTCCTATCAAGAACTAAAAAGTGCATTGTGAAGAAGGAAGTGGAAAAACCAAGTACAATAATTGAGTGAGATACATGACCTGAAGAAAGGAGACATGAAATTCCTAGACCTCAACTAGAGGAAGATGTTTGAAAAGAAGAGAAGTAGGAGTGACAAATATAAATTAAGAGGAGTCAACTTCACATAAGTCAAGTGAAGTGGGAAATCCTAAGGCCTAAGCCAAATAGGATGAATAGATGGTGGTTTCCCTATTGGTTACACAAGTTGATAAAAAAATCACAAAGGATCAAGTAAGGTCACTAGAAGGTATGACTCAAAAATAAATTGATAAAATAGTTATGAAAACCACCATCACTATCAATTCATTACCATAAATGGATAAATATAAATGGAATCAATCACCTAACTGGTGCATGAGGTACCTGATGAAGAGCCCCTAGTGAAAATGTCTCTAAACATTTAAGAAGAACTAGAATTGCAGCTAAAGGGAGGTGAAGAGTCTGAAGAAGAAGAAGAGCTATAGGAAGTGGAGTGGGATATTCTGTCTAGGGCTACATCTTCAAGGTCAAGACTATTTGAAAGGAAACATGGTCATATGAAAAGGAAGAGAGGACCAAGCATGCCAAGGATGATAGGTTGAAAACACTCTAAGAAGAAGAGAAAAATAGATTGGTACATGGGAACATATTTTTCATCATCATGTCATAAAGATAAACGATAATTCTATGAGAATGATATTGACACAATAGAAGGAAAAGAGACCCTAGATACCATCATTTTAGTAAACAAGTCAATGATCAAACATATGAATCTAGAAGAAATAAATGAGTATAAACAATAGTTGAAAATGCAAGGAGAATTGGAGAAGAAACAATGAGTGAGGGCACTAGTAATCTCCACATCGTTTGAAAATATTAAATATAACCAAGAGACCATTGGGGAACTAGTAGCAAATAAGTTAGAAGTCAAAATGGTATATAATAAAAATCTATTAGAATAATGAAAGACCACTCTACAAGAGGTTAAAAATAAAATAAGAGAAATTTTTTAAGCCTTAGAGCTAGTCATGAAGAAAATGTAAGATCCATGAGATTTTTCAAGATTAGAACATAAGATACATAGAGATCACTAGGATAACTACAAATATTAAATCACAACTTTAATATTGTCATTGATTCCATGAATGACTATTTGTTCAAAATAAAAGGGGTAATAAATTATTCATCAATTAAAAGATGAGGAAGATAATAGAACTATCATGGTGAAGAAATTAAAACACAATTTGTAGAAAATAACAAGCATAAACCAAATGCATATTTGCAATGCTGACACACTAGCTTCGTAAGGACTAGCCAACACACTAAACAAACTTGAATCACTATAGATAGACATCAAGAATGATATGAGTGCATTCATTAAATTGAAGGTATCATGGGATACTCATCTTTCTAGTGTGTGAAATCAATATAGATATGTATTTGAAAAAATGTGTCCACCACATAGGACCCTTTGTCATTGATGACAAAAATAGGGAGAATATCATAAGAAATCAAATGGGAGAGTTAGTATAGTAAGGGTAACATCACAACCAAGGAAGGTGGATAATAAGAAAGCTAATGTGGGGGGAAATAAGAAAAATATAGGAGAATAGCATTAGTAGAGAGAGAATAGAAGAAAGGGGGAAAATATAAAAAAGGGGGAAGAGTAGGAACAAGGGGAGAATAGACAAAGTAAATGATAGAGAATCTTAATACCAAAAAATGAAGTAGAAAAGTGGAAAAAATAAAATAGAAAGGAATGAACTGAGATGGGAACATTGTTATATGTATATAAAAAACCCCAAGAGAACTACAAAAGGCAACAAATATGAAGTAGCAAAAGAATATTTAAAGTCATGTTAACAAGTTCCAAAGAATCTCATTACAATACTTAATGAGAATAGATAAATATCAACTTATTTATCTATCCATAGAAGGGTTTAATAAACGACTAAGAGGATTGGAAAATTATAGAAAACAAACATCTCTTGATGATTTATTTAAAACAACTCTAAATTCAAAAACCTTGTTAACAAACAAAAATCGCTTGAGAAACCACAAAAATTAATTACATGATATAGATGAAATGCATAAGAAGGATTTTTTGAAAAAAAGTATTTCCTTTGCAATGGGAGCTTTGAATGTAGGCACATATGCTTAGCTAAGAATGCCCAAAATAATGAGAATATTTGAGAAAGAAGTTATGTTTTTAATGTAAAGAAACATGGGAACATGGACATAAGATAGTGAAAATGAGTCAAGCTCTTTAAACATAAGAAATAGTAGACTTATAAATAGAAGGAACATCATCAAATCAAATAAAGTATGATTAGGAGAATATCAAAAACATCTAATTAGGAGATGGAAATCAAATCCAATGGAGTTTTGAGGAAGTTTGACCCTAGTTACAATAACAATTCAAAACTATCATTATTGGAAAAGTACAAATGATTTTTTTTATATAATATAAATTTGATCATTATTTCTATATTTAAGAGAAAAAAAACCATCTCAAAAGAGATCCAGACATATAATTAAAAATTATTAGGAAAGCACCCTACTACTATCCAATCAAGGGAGAAATTCTAGGGAACCCTATTGTAAATATATTTTATATGGAGTCCAAAATCATGGGAGAATAATGAGGGCACCCATATTTCAATAATAATTAAGGGATAAATGCTAATAAAAAACCCTACTACTTTGTGATAAAAGGACAATAACTAGGACAAACTATTATAGTACTAGTTAAGAGAAAAACTACTTAACCATACCCTAAAGAAAGAAGTGCTAGGAAACCCTATTGTAGTTCTATCTAAGGGAAACAAGATTAGGGAACCATTGTGGTAAGAATGCCTGTAAGTGAGTATATGAGATATAAATAGAAACAAGCATCTAACTAACTAGACCACCTTGTATGGATGCCCAACACCTGTCACTGAGGCCATGGGGGTAAAAGTTACAATCTTGGTCTTAGTATGTGATTGACCTGGACCATTACTCAATTTTCTTGAAGCTTATTTATAAATGTAGGTCTTATGTTCAATTTTTGGTTGTAGGCTTCATAATCAAAGAATAAGGAAGGAGTAGATTTTGGGCATCATTTTCCTAATCCCCGATCATTCCAAATAGTAAATTATAGCATTTAATCAAGAATTTGTTCACTGTTTGCATACATCATATATGATTTGTATCTACATGGATTCATATTTTTACTTCATGTCTTCTCCATGTCTTCATGAATTCATATCTCAACTTTAGGTTTTCTATATGTCTTCATGCATTCATGTGTGTACTTCATGTCTTCTCTATGTCTTCATGTAGTCATGTGTCTACTCCATGTTTTGTTTGTGTCTTAATAAGCCAATATGCAAGCTTTGCATTTTCTTATATTTTACTATATATATTGACTATCCACGAAGAGAATTGAATAAATTGTCATTGTTTGATGACAAGAAATGTTAGAAAGGTTGGACTTTCATAACCCTTTTGAGAATGAGAACCAACAATTATAAATGATTAGAAAAAAGATATTAGATATTAAAATATAATAATCCTATATTATGATAAATATATAATTAGGATCTAATGAAACTATCAATTATAACACATACACACATATACATATACATATTCATACATATATATTATTGATGTAACCCAAACCATTCAAAGAATAAATTAGAAAATGAAACAATATAGAAGTTTTAGAACACCATAATTCTTCACTAAACTTTTGCAACTCTACTCTACGTCTACAATGAAAGAAAAAACTACCTATTACAATTCTAAAAATTATCATATTTTGTATATTTTTGGGAAAAATAGATTTTCCCATTTTTTGGTAATTTTTAAAACTCATCCTGTGAATCTCATTTTTTCCCAAGAAAAGCCCCCAACTAAGGCAAGATAAATTTTCAACTAATAAAAAAAATAAAAAATCCAATTTTAGATTTATTACAAAAACAACTTTCTAAAAAAACTAGAAAACAAATGAAAAGCCAAATTTGGAGGTCAAGATGACATTTTAGGTTCCCAATAAAATGATGAAATGACAACCTATCAAGTAGAGCTCAACTAGTAATTCAAATAACTACTCCTCACACAACTGCCTATAAAATTTCAGCCAAAACCCAAATCAAAGTCAAATGTTATCACCCCTGGAAGTAAATCTCGACCAAAACCCACATCTAAGTCAACAACCTCGATCCTTGGATGCCCCTACATCTTTCTCCCCTACTTGAATAGAACGTAGCTCCTATAAATTTTGATCCTCAAAATGCTTCCATTTAGGCTCATCTAGCTTTTGCAAATCTCTTTCTATAATCTAGGTGCTATATGTCAGTGCTAATCTTTCCCACTACACAAGACATCTATTTTAGTCACCTAAACTAATCTAAACAATCTTCTTGACTAGAATCTATGCAACATTTTCCCATTTCTTGATGGGGATGGTGTTTTTCTAGTCGATCATGTCTTCCTTTTCAATAGAGGCATCACCACCATGGAAAGTATATAAATTAGAAATATTAAACATAAGAGATATATCAACACCACTGGGGAGCTCTACCTCATAAGCATTATCATTAATCTTCTTCAAGAATGTTGTAGGGACCAATTTTCTTATATTTAAATTTATGATAAGTCTTGATAGGAAAGCTCTCCTTTCTAAGATAAATCATCACTAGATCATGTGGGCTAAAAACCTAATACCTTTGAGTAGCATCTATGGAATCTTTGTATTGCTCATTTCTATCCTATTAGAGCTACTGTACAAAAGGTTCTCCATAGTTGCTAACTCTATCACCTAAGAGAAGCTACAACAAATCGAGAACACCATGAGGACTATGACCATAATTCTTGAAATGGTGACTTACTAGTTGATCAATTCACTAAGATGTTATAAGTAAATTCTTCCTACAGAAATGCCAAATCTCATTTTTTTGGATACTCTCCAACAATACATTGCAATAGATTACCCAAACTATTATTGACAACTTTTGTTTGTCCATTAGTTTGTGGATGGTAAGTACTACTAAACTGTAGCTTTGTTCCCATCTTCTTCCATAACGTCCTCCAGAAATGACTCAAGAACTTAGTATCTCAACCAAAGGTGATCATTTTTGGCACCCCATAAATGAATAACTCAATCACCCTACTAGCATCACTAGTTTTCTTAAAAGCAATGAAATGATCCATTTTTTAGAATCTTTCCACAACTACAAAGATAGAGTCATTACCTTGTTGTGTATGTGGTAGTCCCAATACAAAATTCATAGTCAAGTTTATCCACATTCTTAATGGTATTGGTAATGGCATGTACAATCTGGTTTTCTAGGAGTGCCCTTAGGCTACATGAGAAATGTGACACCTTTCCACAAACTTGGTAATATCTCACTTCTTCTTTGGCTAGTAGTACTTATCTGCCACCAAAGCTATTGTTTTATGCTTCCCAAAATTTTGAGCCATACCACTGCCATGAAATTCTCAAATAATATTCTCCTAAACCAAGCATACAAGAACACACAACTACTTCCCCTTGAATAAGTAGCCATCTTGCATTTGATACTCACCTTGAATAGTGTGTACAAGCCCAAATACTAGATTCTTCAATTGATCAACAACTTCCTTAAAGTCACTATCAGATTCATACAAGCCTTTGATTGCATTGAATCAAGCCACCTCTATTTCCATGATGGTCAAATAAAAAACTTACATGCTCAAGGCATCTACAACTTGATTTTGTTTCCCTAGTTTATGCTTCAGAACAAAGGTGAACCATTGGAGGAAAGAGACCCACTTTGCATGTTTGTGTTCAATTTCTTTAGTCTATTCAGGTATTTTAGAGCAATATGGCTCATAAATAACATACATTTTTTGGCTACTAGATAATTCTTCTAGTGCCTCAAAGATTGTACAATTGCATGGAATTCTATATCATATGTAGAATATTTATTTTACACATCAATCAACTTTTCACTAGAAAAGGCAATGGGCCTACCCTATTGGATGAGTACAACACCAATTCCCACATGTGAGGCATCATAGTCTACATCAAATACTTTAGTAAAATCTAGTAGGGCTAATATTGGAGCTTTAATGGCCTTCTTCTTTAGGTATTGAATACTCTCTTCAGCGTCTCTTTTTTTCATGAAAACTCCTAACCCTTAGTGTAGTCTGTTAGAGGTGCTACAATGCTACTTAAATTATAAATGAGCTTTCTATAGAAACTATCCAAGCCATGAAAACTTCTCACCTCAGTGATACTATGTGGACTACACCATTCAAGAATAGATCAAACTTTCTCTAGATCCATCTTGACATTGTCTATAGAAATGAAAACTCCTAGAAAAACTAAGCTTTCTTGCATGAACCTACACTTCTTCAAGGGTAAAATCACAAAACCATGTCACCCTTTTGTAAAGGAAAAGGCTAACAAAAGTATAACTATTCACCTTCAATGACATAAAATTGGTATTATTATTCGGAATTTGGAAATGAAGTAACTTACTAAAATATGTAGAAATGGATAAATTTTAGCATTATAATTTTTACTAAATATATGGAATAAGAATTGATATATTTTCCTAATCTTTATAGATAAATTTTCTAAAAAACATTTGAAATTAGGGGTCTAGTTCGCACCAAAAAAGTATATGCAAATAAACATATTTTTCTTGAATCTTAGACTATGTTATAGATCACATATATATCTAGATCAATAAAAAATAAATATCAACTTTTCAGCTATATTTTCTCTTTTATAAGGACTGAAATTTCAACTCACCTAAAATCAATAGTTTTCATCTCCCACCACATTTTTGAAAACAAATCTATTCCAACTAGGATAAAAATTATACAATCTAGAAGAGGACTCTCTCCCCTAGAATGTCATATAATTTTACGATTTTTTTGATATGATTTAATATTTTTTTCTATCTCAAAACTGATATCTTTTCAAGAGTTAAATTATGTGGTTGTGGATTTTTTTAATTTCAATATACTATATCTAATTAAAACTCTATGAAATATACATGAGAATATCCTTGAATCTTAGCTCTATAAAATGGTGTTTATATGTTATTAAAAAAAAGTCATAAAAAATAGTAAGAGTTATTGAAATGCCACTTTTATGAAATAATCTATTTTCAGTGATTGGATACAAACTAGTATAAACATGCATTTAATAGACATTTCCAATTGGAAAATTGTGATACCATCTATATATTAGCCAAAATGAATTTATCTAGATTATATATTTTTAAAAAATTGAATTTTAGATAGAAATACTCAAATTCAATCATTTTGATAAGTCAGCCTGAAAGGTGACACAACTTTGTACTTTTACCCTCAAATTAGAATAGAGATTTTCTCTTCTTAGTACCACCAATATGATCCTTAATTGTTGTATATGTTCTTCCCTTCCATTACTAAATTTTTTTATATGATCATCAAAATAAACTACTAAAAACTTACCAATGTAGGAACACAACGAAGTGTTCATGAGTCTCATAAAAGCAATAGGTGCATTGGATAAACTAAAAAGCATAATGTTCCTTTCATATAGACCATCCCTAGTTTTGAAAGCCATTTTCCACTCATCTCCCTCTTGGATGTAGATCTGATGGTATCCATTTCAAATATCAATATTAGAGAAATACGTTGCTCCAATAGGAACATCCATCATGTCATCCAAACATGGGATAGGAAAATGATACCTGATGGTTATCCTATTGATGGCTTGAATTTATGTGCACATCCTCCATGTTCCATTTTTCTTTGGACTTAATAATGCTGATACAACACAAGGGCTCATGATTTTCTATACCAAGCCTTTTTGTATGAGCTCAGTCACCTATTTGCTTAGTTCTACATGATGTGTTTGACTCATTTTGTATGCTACTTGGTTGGGAAGACTTACTTTTGGAATAATATCAATATGATGTTGGATATCTCATTTTGGGGGAAGTCCATCAGGTATCTCCTCTAGAATAAAATTTCAATATTCTTCTAATGGTGTAGCTACTTTTGGTGGTATAGTCAAGTATTCCTCTTTCCCCTTTTGTGCTACCAATGCATAACAAGAACCTGTTAGATTCATCTTCTTGATAAGTTTTCTCTCAGATAGTATACTTTCAATTTTTCCATCAACCATGAGAGGTAATAAGACTACCTTAGATCAATCCTTCAAGAAGGAGTAACCATTTTTTCCCCATTATAAATAATCTTTCTATCATACTATCAACTCCTGGATGACCCAAGAGGACATGGCATGCATCCATAAGAATAACATCACACCATAGCTCATCCTTGTAGACCTTTCCTATGGAGAATTCAATGAGGCACCTCTTATGTACTATGACTTTGCTTCCTTTCTTAATCCATGCAATATGATAAGGACAAGGGTGCTTTTCACACTGGAGATTTACTTTCTCCGCCATTTCTTTAGAAACAATATTCTCACAACTTCCGCCACCAACAACTACTTGGCATACCTTTGCTCCTAAGGTACACCTTGTCCAAAATATGTTGGTTATGAGTGATGAATCAGAAATGCCTTTGTCTTCAACATCCTCTTTGGCTGGAATAATCATCAACCTTCTCATCATGAGACTTTATCCCATATCTAGAAATACTTCTTTTTAAGATTCATCGACAGCCTAGGCTAGGTTCACTCTCCATGGCCCCCCTTGATTTCTAGCCTACATGTTAAATTTGGAAGACTTGAAAGCCCTATGTCCTTCTTCTCCAAACTTAAAAAAAATGAGAGGCCTTCTCTAGTTTTCCTAGTCTCTTCCACTTTCATAGCCTCAACCTCTCTGAAACCCCCATTCCTCTTTCTTGATTTTGAGAATCTTTCCTAGTGTCCATATTTTTTTTTTAGATCATATAAAACTCTCCCCCTGGTCATTATTAGAACCTCCCAAAAATGGGGTTAAGGTAGCCCTTTGAACACATCTATTCCTCTAGTTATATTTCCTATTCTTCTTTTCATCATCCTTCAGAGCTAATTCTAGGCTTCCTCCATACTGTTAACATGATGCATGCTTAGTTCATCTTGAATAGATAATTTTAGGCCATTGACATATCTACTAGCCATCTAAAAATTATTATTTTTATGCTCTATGTGCATGGATAGCTTGTTGAATTCATCTGTATAGTCTTGCACTGAGAACACATTTTGCTTCAAATTATAGAATTTGAAAAAGAGGGTTTGTGAATAATACATGGGTAAGAATTTTTCTCTCATCTTTTTCTCCATCTTGATCCGCATCTTAATCTTTTTTTTTTTCATTTCTAGTTCATTCATTTTGGAGGTTATCCTACCATAGCATTTCATGTCCTTTTAATTTAGTGCATTCAAAATTCATCTTTTTTTCTTCTGTCACATGCTTCTATTCCAAAAGTTTCCCCATCTTGTTTAGCCAGTCTATTAGTTCTTTTGTCTTAAGACTACTAGAATAGTATGACTAGCATAGTATGAAATGTCAATATTTATTTCTTCACTTCTTCCTTCTAAAGCCTTGAGAACTCTATCTTCATAGCTAATTTATCCAAGTCTTTTTTCTACATTTTCTCCCTCTTCATCAAATTCATTTCCTCTTTCTATTCGTTGATTATCTTGTCACTCATTGACTCATTCAATCTCCCTCTACATATCTAGGTCCAATCTTTGCATTGGCTTGACACCTCATGTTCCTCTTCTTCTTCCTTTCCCATCCATCTTACTATTCTAATACCAAATGATGTAACCCAAAGCTTTCAATGAATAAATAAAAAATGACACAACACAAAAGTTTTAGATCACCATAATTGTTCATTAAACTTTCACAACTCTACTTTAACTCTACAATGAAAGAAAAAAAATACTTATTACAATTACAAAAATTACCATATTTGGCAAATTTTCAATATTTTGTTTTTCCATTTTTGGTAATTTGTAAAACCCATCCTATGAATTTCATTTTTTCACAAGAAAATCGCCCAACTAAGGGAAGACAAATTGTCAACTAATTAATGAAAAAAAAAAAAAAAATGATTTTAGATTTATTACAAAAACAACCTTCTAAAAAATTGGAAAAAACATGAAAAGCCAAATTCGAAGGTCAAGATGAGATTTCAAGCTCCCAATTTTTTTTTGAAACACCAACCTATCAAGCTAAGATCAATCAACAATCCAAGTAATTCCTCACACAAATGCCTATACAATTTTGGCCAAAGCCCACATAAAATTCAAAAGTTATGACCCTTGGAAGTAAATCTCAACAAAAACTGACATTTGAGTCAACACCCTTGACCCTTTGACACTTCTGTATCAATTATACACATAGATATATATGTAGATCTATATATGTGTGTCGATCCATATATATGTGTATGTATATCTATGTATATGCATGTATATATATACATACATATATATATGTATGGATATATGCTTGTATATATGTACATGTGTGTGTATATGTGTATGCATACATAGGCATGTATGTATACACCTACTCACACATATGTATGCATGTGTGCACATATATAGATATGTATATATTGTTGAATTGATGGTCAAATCATTTTTTATTTATTGACTAAACAATTAATCAATTTGTTTGGTTACATTGCTACCAAGACTCATAGAGAATACTGAGCTTTGTAGTGTTAACCAAGCTTATCATTGTCTATCGAGCTAGTCATGTTAACCAAGAACAATGAAGGTAGTGTTGACCAAGTTGTAGTTTTAGTCAATCTCTTCAATGTAAACCAAGTTCTCTAGTGTTTTCTAAGTCACCAAATGCTAACCAAATTTGTGCCTACTCCTAAGTGATGAATGTGGACCAAGCACCAGTGTCAACTAAGTGTTAGACCATACCAATTTGATAGTGTTGCTCAGTGTCAAAATATCACCCAAGTGGTCTTCAAAACTTGAATATCAGTAGTAAGCCAACTTAGTGAAGATTTTTTGAATTTGGTATTGTAGCTGACTCTAGAAAGTAATTAATTTCATTGGTATATACATAATACATCTTATCATATCCAAGTGTGAATGAGTAACAAGTAAGAAGTAGAATGAATGCAAATTAGAAGACAAAGGATACAAGTAGTGTAAGGAAAAGAAGTCTTATCCATCACATAAAGGTGATCAGTTTACATCAAAGGAATGTCATATAGTAAGCCAAGTTGTAGAAGAGAGATCAACTATTGGTTCATCCTAATAGGTGCATTAGTCAAATCCTTTAACAAGATGAACTTAATAGTCTTATGTTGAATGTCCTAACTGAGTACATACTTCATTGTATTATATAAATCCTTTCACAAGGTGTACCTAACAGTCCTTATTACTCCTAATAGGGAAAATCACCAAAAGTAATCAATTATAAGCCTTAACAAAGAAAATTTATACTACAATCATAAAGCTTGTGGGTATCATCCCCACCCCAGTTTTCCTTTCTATTTGGAAGGTTCTTGGGTTGCCAAATATTGTGTCAAGTATTATGAATGTTTTATTTCTTTTAGTATTTGATTCATGCAATTAGATTATAATATCTTCTTAAGGATTAATTAGTGAAATAGGTGAAAGTTTTATTGGTTCTTAATTTAGCCCCCCTCTTAGTGACTTGGACCCATGTGTATTTCCAAAATATATATTGTTGGAAATATAAGAGGAGTAACTTAGAGAGGAGGGGTGAATCAGTTACTAGTAAATTTATCCCTAGATTTTGATGTGAAAGGGTCAAAATTGTGACCAAACTTGGTCAAATAGATGACTAAACCTGTCATCGATCTTTCTTAGTCAATTTTTCATCACAATCATTATGCATCAAAATTTTGACTTCCAAAAGGTTGACTTACCAAATGAGAGGTTTGTCAATTTTTTTAGTCCAACATAAACTCTTATTTTGTCATTTGTGTCCATCTCTAGTCAAAATTTTGATGTATACCCCTTGACATTTTTGACAGTGAAGCCAAATGTTTGATTATGAAAATGACCAAGTTGTGACCAAGAACCCTTGAACCATCATCAAAATTGTGACCAAGACCCATTAAGTTTCTACAATTCTACCATACATTCAATGGAATAGGGAAGACATCTTCATTGAAATTGAGACCAACACTTGCTAGAAATTTAGATGGGTTGTGCCAATTATTAGAAAAGCTTTGCTCTCATAGGAGCCTTCTGAACTGCACAAAATTTGATTCTAAAGCATAATTGCTTGATGCATGAGACTTAAGGAATCATGCACCTTTCTACATCCACACCATTGTTTCATTCATTACACGATTTATTTCATACAAAAAAATAAGGAGGAGGAAGAAATGTGCACAATATCTTGAGTCTCCATCGAGAAATTATGCTTTAGAATCAAATTTTATATAGTTTAGAAGGCTCCTATGAGAGCTAAGCCTTTGCAATAATTGGCACGACTCATCTAAATTTTGGTTCTTAAGTCACCATTGCTTGTGAAGACTTGGTATATAAGCTACCTGCGAATGAATTGTACTTTGAATAGAATTAGTATGAAAGGAAAGAAATATTTTTATGATATCAACTCAAAAAATGGACATATTAAATATGACCAAACAATCTAAATTTGAAGTACAATAAAAATGAGTTCTAAAAATAGAAAAAAAGAGCAAAAAATCAAGGATTGAAAGTTAGAGCCAATATTAGAGATTATTAAATAAATAAAAATTGTTTAAATTAAACAACCTTTAACAAAATTATAGAAGATTAATTTCTCATTCTTGACAAAGAGATATTGGTTCCATACAAGGGAAAAACCAATGGATAAAAAAACTGAATTGTTGCAATGAGATTACTAATATCCACCAAGAGTCAAGCCATAAGAACCATTGAAGCAAGGGCCACATTTTAAGAGGAGGCATAAACAAAATCCACCAATAATCTAAAATGGTTTATGAATTGAGAAAAGAAATATATGCTAATAAATAATGTGCAAAGGGTTATTCAAATAATCTTTGTACAAGATATTTTAAATGTCATTTAAATTTATAAACAATGTAATTTGGTCAATGAAGAATCAAAATTCTATATATTAATGTGACTTTAAATAAAAAAGCTTGTTAAAAATTGAGGGAGTAAATGTTGGTTGTATGCTATTATCCATAACTAATTATTAGTAAAACTTATCATATAATTGGAAAATCTTTATAAATATGTGATTGTTTCTTAAATATGTAATGAAATATTGATTAATTAGATTAGTTAAGAAGGTATGTAAAATTTAGAGATTTATAATAGAGCTAATCAAGGAGATCAAATATTAGTTTTATATACATCCTTAAGAAGGTTGGATAAAATGTTCCAAGTAGATTCTCAAACTATTCAAGTTTCAAAGGTAACAATAACAATGTTGTATGTTTTGATGATTTTCTATATTTTAGTCATCATGGCATTGTAAGCTGATCGGATCACCACTTGATGCTAATTGGATCAACAGTATTCATGCCAATGCTTTTGTGACTAGTCTTTTGGATTTATAATTATGTATGTTGATTGGATCATCAACTCCTTGTTGTATTACTCATTGGTGTTTGTTTTATCTATCAGTTTTGGAAGATTCAACAATCTAGATATACAATGTTTGAGTAGATGAGGTGTGATCACTGAGTCTATTTATTTCTCACTCATTTAGTGCATCATTAAAAAGAGACCAGAATGAAAGTGCTCAAATAAAAATTCATTACTGCTTACTTCATAATGATGAGCTTGTGCTCTCAAATTAGATAGCTTCTTCACCATCTCCTCAGATGGAATATTTGCTTCATCCAAAATTCTCATTATTTCTAAATTAATTAATTTATTTTCTTCAACATTATTGTTACATTGGGAGTTTCTACAATATCGTCATTAGAAGGGGTAGCTAGTGGCTCTGTACTTACTATAGGTGCTTTTCCCTTATCCTGAACATCAAATTGTGAGAGGAATATCAATAAAACTATCATAAAAACTCAAAAATTGTAAATAAAATAACATAATAATATAACATTTTCCAACTATCTAATTTGTACAATTTCGATAAAGTTTACTCTTGCTGAAGAATGGGTGGGAGTAGCATCCTCATGGCCTCTATCATGTGTCGGATCCATATCATCTTGTCACAAAGATGAAACATAAAAACTTCAACTAACTGAAAGCAATAGAAAGCCAAAAAAACTTATTAACAAAATGGTATATATTACTTACAACCATCATGATAATGTGATTTAAATGGTAATCTATTAGCAGTTCTTCCCTTGTAATTATTGATTTTATTGCACAAACCAAAACTTCATTCCCCTCACACATTTCAAATATGCAATTGGGTTGGTTACTAGTTGAGGAAGGTTGTGTACTATTTATAAAACCTACAATATTACCTATTGCTTTTGGTCTCCCATCAATGTACATAGCAAATCTTTTACTCAATCATTTTCTTTCTATTGTATATAATTAGATGATAGTGCATACCTATGCATACTTTTTTTTTATTGAACAATTCACATCCAATCATTGTAATTGTAACATGGACCAACATACTTGAACAATTTGACAATTTTTTTGTAACATACCTTTATCTCATCCATAGAAAATAGGCCCAAACCATGTAATGAGGATGGAGCAATGCGATATATCCTCTCATTAACACAAAAATTTGTGTTAATTGGAGGTAACTCATTGGGTACCCATTCTTTCTCAATGTGTATACACCAAAAGGGCACCTTGATGCCACCTTTGGTCTCATCATCATAAGAACATGGCCCCCCATCAGTAAGGAAAAATTGCATGCATTTATCATTTTTTTTTCTAATCTTTTGACCTCTAGTTGATCTCCCTATTTTAGTCGTACTACATGTAGAGCTTTCATCTAGCATTTCCTCATTTCCCTCATTCAATGTAGACAAATTTGAAAAGTAACTATTTTGGTGGGTCCTACAATCCATCAAATGGAAATTTGATAATATTTAAATAATATATAGAGAATAATCAAGTCGTGACTCATACATGCAGTTCTTCTTTGTCTATACATGAGAGATATAAAATGTAGTAAGTTGAAAGTGATTATACAATTATATTTCTATACAGACCTTCTTTGTCTATATATACATTATATGATTATATAATATGTCTATTTATAACATATGTGGTCAATGATAAACAAGAAGAATATAAGAAAATTATGTCTATTTATTGACTTATACCTGTTGATCCATGTCACTATGCATATGTTAATCATTTATCTTAAGTTAGCTAAAAATTACATGATACATGTATGCTACAAATAACTTAAAAGAAAACATGAAAAATATGCAACATCATAAATATGAACAAATTTACCTTATATATGGAATGCAAGATCGTCAATAGAAGGGGTGACGATGGCTATAGTCAATTGACTATTTGCAAAAAGGGTGATAATTAGACCTAATATAAACAATGGTAATTATAAACAACATATGTTGTAATCATTAGAATTGAACACAATAAATATTTAATCAAATTTCCTTCATATGTTAATCATTTATCTTAAGTTAGCTAAAAATTAGATGATACTCGTATGCTACAAATAACTTAGAAGAAAACATGAATAATATGCAACATTGTAAACATGAACAAATTTACCTTATATATGGAATGCAAGATTGTCAATAGAAGAAGTGACGATGTCTGTAGTTAATTGACTATTTGCAAAAAGGGTGATAATTAGACATAATATAAACAATGGTAATTATAAATAACATATAATCATTAGAATTGACCACAATAAATATGTAATCATATTTATTGCATATGTTAATCATTTATCTTAAGTTAGCTAAAAATGACATTATATGCATAGGCTACAAATAACTTAGAAGACAACATGAACAATATGCACCATCATAAACATGAACAAATTTACCTTATATATGGAATGCAAGATTGTCAATAGAAAGGGTGACGATGTCTTTAGTCATTGATTATCTTCTTCTTCATCATCCTCGTCGTCATCATCATCATCATCACCATAATCACCATCATCATCGCCATCATCATCACCATCATCACCATTATCATCACCATCATCACCATCACCATCATCATCATCATCACCACCATCATCGTCATTGTCATCACCATCATCTTGATCTTCATCATCTACTTCTTCATCATCTTCAATATCTTCTTCTTCCATAACATTATACTTTATTGACCTTCCTCATGGATCATGTCTAACAACAAATGACTAACCCTATTAATGTGGAACCTCTAAGTAAAACACTTGCTCACATTGGCTTGGAAGAACATAGGGCTCATCTCTAACTATCTCAAATGACCTTGTATTAATCATAGCAAATCTATTATCATGTTGAATAAACATTCTATCTAGATCATTTGATTTAGTCATAACTTGTACCATTTGACAACAAATAGAACCACTTTGAAGGAATTAAAGTTTTGCTCAATTATATCATCCAAGATGCCATAGTATTGATTTTGAGATTGTTGAGGATGTATGTCATTTCTAGATGATATATTGGTGACCTCAAAAATTGCAGTTATCCTAGAATCACAAGTTTTCTTTGTGTCATCCAACATTTTTATCCAAAATTTGTGGCCATGATAGCACATAGCTTTGTGGTGCTTGACTTGCAATTTTTGAAGCATGTGTAAATTATTTTCATCATGAGTTGATACAAAACATACATCGAGTTATGATCATTAATAAATTTCTATGTACCTCTCCACCTTTTAAACCCTTTACTAAATCAACTACCATTAGCATAACACTAAAATCTCTATTATGATGAGCTTTCATAACCAATGAAGCAACACCTTCCCATGTTAATGAGTAACCATTTTGTTGACATTGTTCAATCCATACCATCATCAATTCAAGATTGTTCGCAATATACAAATGTATTGCATCCCACTCTCGACCACCAGTATAAAAATAAATGCACCAATTATAAATAACTTATATTGAAGATTTATAAGAATTAACTAACTAAAATAACATCTTAGATTTACCTCTCAGTTTCCTTGATATTACCTTTTCCCGTCAAGTGCTTCCCTTTGAATTTGTTAATTGAGTTGGGATCCCAAATACGATCTACATGGATCTTTGTTGCAAACTTAGAAAGATATTGACTAATGTACACCATGGTCTGGTATACCATATATCCCTCCACCATAGAACCCTCAGAATGTGCTCTCTATCAAACCAAGCCTTTAAAAATTTGAAGTGCCTCTCAACCATCCACATTTACTTGGTTGGTATAGGTCCACACAATTCAATCTCCTCAACTTGATATATGAGGTAGTTTTCTTGTGCATTGAAAAAAATTGGAGGTAGACACTTTTGCATTTCACAGATAAGAAGAGGAATTTTTCTCTTCCAATATTTTATATCTTCTTTATTGATTTCTTTAGATGACAACTACCTCATGTATTTTCCAAGATCATAAATAACTTGTTTGACATTGTTGGTAAAGTGGTGTGGGAGAGATAGAGGTAGAACATACTGCAATATTTGTAAAATGATCTTGTCAATATTTTATAAGAGAATGCAATTAAAACTACATGTAGTCTACAAATATATAGTGAATACAAAATAACATGAATTACCTTAATAAATGTATGCTAATCGTGTATTTTCAACTATGGCCCAAATTCATTTTTCTTTGATATGAGATAATTTATGTTCATAGAAAATTTTATGGGAAATCATATTTTTTTATGACTTCTTTTATAGCATTTCTCTACTACTCTGACAATAACCAACTAAGGGCACTTGTATCAATCTAGTCTCCATTGTTTGTTGATCAAATGCCATTTTTCATTGCATGGTTGGATTCTTCAATGTCACTACAAGTTTTGACAATTTAGTCTTTGTCATGCCTCCCATCCAAGATTTTCCATAATGTCTATGTTACATTCTTTCCAATATGCATAGGATCAAACAAATGCACAATTGGGAGTTGCTCATAGTATGAAAACCTAGTAAATTGTGTAGGATAAATTTTTAGTCATTTTGGAAGTTGGTCATTGATGCCTTGATGACCTTCAAAAGAATCAATTACATCATCAGTAAAAAAAACACAATATCAAAATATAAATTTAATACAAAAACCATCAGATGGAATGACATTACCTCAATGATTTATTTTATTGTGTGCCAAATTCCATAGGCGAGGTGTCATTCTTTGTGGCTTTGACATAGTCTCTTCTTTCCCATTGAAAATATGTTTTTAGTAATTTGGTACTCATGATTTCTGTGCAGAAAGTGTCTATTCTCTTTGAACACCTACTTTATTAAAAAAATTGAATGATGAGATTTTTTCTTTGGACCACAAACTAGACATGCAAATTTTCCTTTTGTCTAAAGACCTACAAGATCATGTATAATTCGATTAAATGTGTCAAATTTCTTTGTGTTGTCACTATAACATACCAAAAAAGAGGTGTTAAGAAGAGAACATACCATAAAAATGTGTTAGCCCAGGGGCATCATGTATTTCCGATACAAGCATTGCATGAAATTGAAATTGTCTTTGTCCTATTGGTCTATAGATGTCATACATAGTAACCCCATTCCATAGCACCATCAACTTGTTGATAAGGGGTTCAATATATACATTGATATCTTTAACATGGTACTTACCTAGTTGAATGAAAAAAATATTACATAATTATTATGACCATTATGATGGATTAGTAATAATAAATAAATTTAGATAACAATTAAATCAAAAAATACCTAGAACAATCACTGTCAACATATGTGTTCTCTCTTTATGGAAAACCAAGGGGGTATGTTGTTGTTGATAACAAAAATAGGCCACACTGAGTAAGTAGATCTCATCTCTCCAAAAGGATTGACATAGTCTACTACCAATGAAAGCTTGAGAATATGAGTTTCTTCTTTAAAGTGTGGTCATTTTCCCTCTATTTCCTTAAATTTTGAACCATCTCTAGGCATTCACATAATGTCATCTTGACTTCTATTTTGTGCATGGTAATCCATACATTGTGCCAAGCTATTGCACCTGAATAATCATTGCATACGTGGAATAATGAGAATATGCCAAAGAACCTTGTGAGGCACCTTTTTTGTTAATTGATTTGATTGATATCTACCAGTATGACAAATAGGGCATTGTGTTGCAAATTTATGTTGTTTATGATATATAATATGATCTTCAAACATGCATGTATTGTTTGATATTCCATTCCAATATCTTTCATGATGGTAGATAATTCTCGATACTAGCAAGGGAGAATGTTTGATGGTGGTAACAAACTCTCATCTATCAACCTATGACCAAAAATATAATTTGTTAATTTCAAGAATATTAATTGCTACATGAACCAAATGTTAAATGTAAGGGGACTATGAGTAAAATAATGAAATAAGATTACATACCTTAATATACATGTCATTGCTACATTAGATAAACCATTCATAACCTTCAAGTTCCCCAACAACAATATAGCAACAAGAAGAGTTGTTTCAGAACCTTCAAATAGGGATTCATGTGTCTTTTCAAGTATAGGTACATCAAGTTTTGCATCAAGATCACCATCATAATCATCTTGATCATCATGATCTTCATCATTGTGGTCTTCTTCCATGGTATCATTACTTTCTACTTCAATATTCACACCTCCATGTTCCCTCATTTGGAAATTTGTATTCTTTGAATTGTCATGGTCCATAACATGAAACTCAAGGATGTTGACCTATATGAAAATGATGACCTTATATTAGCCATGACCATGATGTCATTATCAAATCATGTCTTATGTAATTTATAAATTATTAAAATACATACCAATGGACGATATTCATTTCCCCCTTCAATGTGATCATGTTGCCTACAATGTTCCTCAACTGTTTTGATTAGATATCTTTGAGTCTTTAAGCCCTTACAATTTTTGCAAGGACAATAATGTTTTCCATCACCTTTTCTTTTTAAGTTAGACCATAGCCTAGAAATTATCTACCTATTCTTTTGTGTGTTGATATCATCAGACATGGTCTTTCTTGAATGGAATGACCCATTGGTGGAAGAAGGATGATTTGTTTGCAACTTGCAAATGGAGTAGTAAGAGGAAGACACATATAGAAATGACTACTAAAGAGAGATAGATAGAAAGAGGTATAGATAAAGAGATAAAGAAATATTAAAAATGAAAATAAACAAATACTTAGTTGACCTTCCATAACTCTACCTCTATGTATTGCACTTGCTACATACAAGCACATATCCAATCACCTAAATCTTGGAACCAAATGGAGTCAGAGGATCAAAATCATGTTTCAATGCTAATTGGGAAATATTGAAGTCAATAATGGCAACTTTTAATAATCAATTTGATTTAAAAGTTAAATGTCCTAGAAGTCCTAGTAAGGACTTAGGACCAACATATTGTATGGGTGGCCCATAGTGCCAAATAGGGATCTAGATTGATTTGATGGGTCAATTAGGTCCTAGGATCAAATTAGAATAAATATTGATAAGTTAGAACAAGAAAAAAATCAATAAAACAATAGTTAGAAAAAAATAAAAATTTATAGTAATAGTAATATGCAAATTGGAGGGAAAATGAGTTTTAAGGCATAAAAAAAATTGTAAACACTTATAACCAGTTGAGGTCAGTTATGGAAGTTGGAAAAAATATTATAAAAAACTTTAATGCCTAGAAAATGGGGATGGTACGGACTAGTGAAGTATTTTGTACGGACTGTGAGGAAGAAGGGAATAAAAAAAATTAAGGTTTTCTTGCATTCTTGATATCCATTTGATGTGCTATTGATTCTAAATCATTTCTATGGCTCAAGAAGATTGCATTTGATCATTTTGAATCACATTCATCTTTCTTATATCAAATTTTGGCAAATTATATTGACTGGTCTATTACAGGTGTTGGGGTTTGCATTGATTTGGAAATATGAATTAAGGATTCACCCCTAAAATGTGATTATTGTGACTTGGGATGAATCCATGACTTGTATTATGATAAACTAACCTTATAAAATGAAAGAATTTAGGTTATCACCTTGAGAAGTTGATTTGTATGTTGAAGGATTGAATTTGTGGAAGGATTCCTTAAGGAAATGCTTGGTTGGGAGCAACAATCATTAATCTACCTAAAAGAGTTATAGTTTTAATGAATTTTATAGTCTTTTGTTGTCCTATGTATGGTGAATCAATCATTGGTTAAGCCTAGAAGGGCTTGGAGAGGTTACATTGAGGAGGCCCTAGACTTAAGGGCTTGTTGAAGACCAAATTGGGGCTTTGGTAGTTGCAGAGACCTTAGGGTCATTTTGAGTTTATTTGTATTTTTTTAGAGTCATATTAGAAGATTGTTAAAAGTTTCATAGTCAGGGGATAAATATAAGTTATAGTTGCTTTGTTAAATGACCATCTTTTTTGAATTGTTGTCACCTATTCACCACCTCTCTCTCTCTCTCTCTCTCTCTCTCTCTCTCTCTCTCTACATCATGTAACTTTAGAAGGATTTCGTGGAATCACTCTTTCTATAGATAAATATGTGTTAGATACAAAAATAGTGGCTAGTTAGGAAATAAAATTGGGATTCTTGATATGAGATATGCCCTCTAAATGAATTTCTTAAATAAATATTGATATTGAGGGTATGATAGAATCAAACTCATTTATTTCCTCAACATATTTAGGTAGAAGGGTTTCTAGTTGAGTATCCAATAAGATACCTTCTTTTTTTTTTAAAATCTTCTCCTATATCTTCTTCTTTTCCTTTTTAGAGCTTCTTTCTCTTTCATGCAAAACCAAGGATTTTTCTCTCCTACTACTAGGTTCTCCTCATGCCAATTCTATCTATTTTGATTCATCTGTAGTCCTTAATATTGGACATTGATGGAGGAGCCAAAAAACATGTTTTGATTGTTAAAATAATAGAGTTACTATTATTTTCTATTTATCCTTCAACACCACTTCTCGTTTCTTCTAAATTGTTGATAACTCTTGAACTCTTTTAACTTTGAACTACTTTTGGAACTATCACTATTCTTGTGGAAAAGTGGTAGGCACAATTCCTATATAACTAAGGTGAAAATTAGTATGAAATTTAATGGTTGAGTGGAAATAGAAAATATCAATTCAAAACCATGTAGCATATTCAACAATATCCTATTGTAAAGAAAAAATGTATCAAGATTAACATCAACACTAGAATATAAATTCACATCTTTTATAAATCTAAAAAATATGATTCTTAGTATACCATTATGAAGCATAAGATCACCCTGAATAACATCATCTACTCAAAAATAGAGAAAAAACAAAAGGTAACCACAATATTTACTCATAATTTGAAAATCAAGATCACAAGTGCATATCTATCAATGTGATGGGGACATAACCCAAGCATAGAATGGACACAAAAGGAAAGGGAAAACTTTATTAACTATGAAAATATGCTAGTACACTTAGTACAGAGAAAAAAAACTCCATAACATGCCCTATGGGCTTACAATAGCATAAATCTAGAGATAATTTTCTCTCCCAGTACCTTCTCTCAAACTCCACTCCGAACTACCTCTTACAATCCCCGAAATGTCCTTAAATAGACCCCAAAGGGTTAAGGATTAGGAATACATTCTAGAAAGTTCTAGTTGGCAACCACCATTGATGCAGGAGCATCCAGAGGTATAAGGGCAATCCTATGTCACCCAAAAAAATGTACTTAGACTTAGTTTCTGTTTCATGTCTTTACATTTTTGGATACCCATTTGGCTCAAATAAAGGTTCCAACTCTCATAGTTCAACTATCAGTACGTTTGAAAATCCCTAAAAAATAGGAGCATGCAATTTGGCCACCATTTTGGTGACCTAGAAGGTGTGTTTTGGCCAGATGAATGTAATTGTAAATTAGAGCATTCTAGAAAAAGAATCAGGTGAAAAGGCCCCACGGTTTAAAAGTTATTGCAAATTTTCAGGTTTTGGAGACCTCCTAAGAATGCTTCAAAGTCAGGTTTGGGGCATTAAATGACCTTGAAAAGGGTCAAAAAATGGGGGACGAGCAAAGTTGGTCCACAGGGCTATAGAGCGCTTTGAGAGCTTTCCGAAAATGTAAACGGTTCGTCAATCGGAGCTACGGTTCAAAAGTTATGCGTCCTGGAAGTTCGGCTACCGTTTCTGGATTCTTCTAGATTTGCACCGACTTCTAACGCAGCTTTTGGAACCTTCTATTTTGTCGGTGGATACCTACTAGCACTTTCTAGAATGTACTCCTAGTCCTTAACCCTCTGGGGTCTATTTAAGGAGATTTCTGGCATTGTAAAAGGTAGTTGGGAGCAGAGTTTGAGAGGAGGTGCTAAAAGGAGAAATATTCTCCAGATTTATGCTATTGTAAGCCCTTAGGGCATGTTCTGAAGATTATTTTCTCTGTACTATTTGTACTAGCTTATTTTCTCAATTAATATAATTTCTCTTTTCTATTGTGTCCATTCTATTGTTGGGTTGTGTCTCCATCAACCACCAAAATGGAAGGCTCCAAAAGTCACTTTAGAAGTCAATACAAAATTAGAAGAATCCAATAATGGTAGCCAAACTTTCAAGAGGCATAACTTTTGAACCATAGCTCCTATCAATGAACCTTTTACATTTTTTGAAAGCTCTTAGAGTGCTCTATAGCTCTATAAACTAGCTTCACTCATCCCCATTTTTTGGCCCTGTACGAGGTCATTTAATTCCTTGAATCTGACTTTGAAGCATTCGTAGGAGGTCTTTAGAAACTGAAAAATTGCAATAACTTTTAAACCGTGTAGCTTTTTGACCTGATTCTTTTTATGGAATGTTCTAAATTACAATTTTAATCCTCCCTCCAATTTACACATTCTAATTCACCATAATTATGGCTCAATTACATAGTCTTATTTTTTTAGCATTTACATGTATCCTAAGGTGCTTAAATACTTTAATCCAGAACACTGATAATGGAATTGTGAGAGTTGGAACCTTTATTTGATCCAAATGGTTATCCAAAAATGAAAAAAAACATAAAATAGAAACTATGTCTAGGGACATTTTTTTTGGTGACATAAGATTGCCCTTATACCTCTGGATGCTCCGGCATTAGACACCCAGTGTAGATTGAAAAGTGACCCTGTCACTTTATGAATGGTAGGGGAAATTCCAAATGGAAAACCTTAGCTATTGATATGCAAGTTGAGTCCTCTATTGATCATCCTTTCCACTTAACCAAATACTCTTCATACTGCCTATTTCTGGTACTCTTGCCCACATGACTATCCAAGATCTCTTCTATCTCCTCCTTCTTAGAAGTAGGAATTGGACATGGCTCTAACATCAACTCCTCATCTGCACCACCATCATTATAATCTATTAAGTATGCAATGTTGAAGATAGGAGAAATATGAATTCCATCTGCCAGCACCACCTCATATGCATTTCCTAAGTCATGTTTCTTCAGAATTTTGTAGGGGCCAAATTTTTTCATCCTCAGCTTGTTGTAAGTACCTATTGGAAATCTTTCCTTTCTTAAGTGTACCATGACTAGATCCCCTACTTGGAACTCCTTATGTGTTCTCCTTTGATCAGCCCTAGCTTTATACTATTAATTCTGTAATGCCCCGCCAAGCGATACAAAGAATTTTACTAAATTTGCCACACAAATTTTTTTTTTTAAACATGAAAGATAAAACCATTCATATCATTCGCAGAAGCAATAGTAACATCCAACTGAAAGTAAACATAACATACATAACAAATTACATTCTTTAAAGATCCCTTAACGTTGTATCACATCTAAATTAACTATTCATTTAACATCCCATCCTTATGAAATAACAATGATACATCCAATGTACTTAAGCAGTATACAAGTGTCCTTTTGTAATTATATTTTAGTTTAGCTCAATCATCCATTGTACATATCACAGAGTATGAAAAGCTTAAAAGAATAAACATCCAAGTAAATAAAGTACATCATCATCATCTAATATTAATCCATGATGCAATAACATAAATAAAAATCACATATCATACATGATACATCATCATAAAAGATGTAAACATCCATCACAAAAGATAACCATATATCACAAACATAAATAACTAAGTCCACGGTTCCTCCCAACTGTAAATAGAATCATTAGACCATCATAGATCCTAGCCATCCCTCCGTGCATAACATTCAAAAGCACTGAAGACATCATCGGTATTAACATAGTAGAGATGTCACTCCTAAAACATCCTACTAACATGCAAAGTAAAGCATAATAAATCATCAACTAACATATACAAAGTAAAGAAAATTATCAATATAAGAAACATACCAGTAAATGCATCCATCATAAGGTATATTATCTATCATAATGCTCTAAGAAAATAATGAAGAATAAATACCAACCAAGGATACTTCAGTGACAGTGTCTCAGACGGATCTCAAATGATAAGAGTGAAAATAAACTACCACCCAACCGCATGGAACCTAAGTGGTCCACTCCCACTGTGATGAAGAAATAATCTCAAGTCCCAAACAAGATATCAATTCACGAAGCACAAATCTCTATAAGTCCAGGAATCCTAAAAGTATACTAACTCAAAGGTTTCATCACACAAAACTAACATCTAATTCCTAGAGGCACACAAAGACATGTAGGAAACTTACTCTGCAAGTGGAAAAGTGTTATCACAATTATCACGTACAAGTTACCTTGGTAGTTAGCTAAACTCCACGGGTCCATACTAATCTCATGCGGCCACTAGTATCCTCTCATACTAAGGAGGCATACTACAGAATGCACGGTCACAACCATGCTTTCTCACTATTACCATCCTAGCCTGTACAAGCACTCAAGGCATGGGCGAGAACATTAACAATTATCTTTTTAGGTTCATTTAATCCCCTTTTAGTGTGTAAATGTTATCACTTATTAACCAAACTTACAATGAGTTACCCTGGCAGCCACTTAGGGCCCCAAACCGCATTGCAAGCCACTTCCTAACACTACAAGTAGATTACCTACCCTAAGCTCATGGAATCATAAATCTCAAAATCATAAAAGATAATCTATAATAAAATTATCAAATATGCATAAAAGCATCAAATATCCATCATAAGAATCATCAAATCTCCATGAGCATCTGAAAAAGCATCCATAGAAAATCATGACCACAACAGTTCTCTATTGGCAACTGAAGGCATCACTGATAATCATAAGTATCAATTGGTTCTCAATATCCAAAATATATCTCAAGATAAATGGTTCTCAAGAAGCAACTAAGAATATCTCAAAATCATACTGATCGAAGACTCCAAAAATGGTTGAGTCAAACATGTCACAACATAACATCATCAAGCAATAAATCCATATTTTAGTCCCATCATGGTGACTAGAAAATAATTTAAGGATAACTGATCGATGACTCAAAAATGATTAGCCCAAGTGTCTTATACACATACCTCTCAACTTCACACATGAAGATTGATGAACAATAACAATCAGTAATACTAACATTTCATAGAGCATACGATCACATTACCATGGTTGGGCTTATAAAGATCAAGATCAAATAAAATCAACATGCCTTCACATCTCATAACCCCGAGCCTCTGGTAACAACCTAGGACTAGTCAACACTAGTTAACCCAAAACCCAAAATAAGAAGCATATAGAATACACGATGCAAACACATGTTTTGGTTTACTAAATTTACATAGTTGAATAATCTGTAATGGTTTACAGTTTTCTGTTCACAAGTATACTTCAAGTGTTTTAAGTTTCATCATTTGACCTACAAGTCAACCCAATTGTTTCTCGATAGCATTACCCTTCCATTATTAAGAATTACATTCTAAGAATAACTTAAAGATAAATATTCACTAAATTGATCATCATTGACCTTAATTAAATTGTCCTTTATATTTAACCATGATCCTTATTCTAATTGATTAACCTTTCAACTTCTTTAGGATCATTATTCGTTATATTATAAGAAGACCAATTATCATTCTTCGAATAAGAAATTATAACATTATTTATCTCAATCCATTAACATAGGTACACCATCCATGACCTGTTAGCATCTTATTAGTTTTTCAATTAGAAACTTAATTAAGTATTACTAAAGTTGGAGTCTTTGAATTTAATCGTCACCATCATTGACAACCATACAATATCTAAAGTCATAATTCAAGTTATAAGAATAAGACCTATCAACTACAATATAGATAATCTACAATCTTGTTAAAAGACTTATATCAAATAAATCTCTATTACATAACTTAATTATTAATTAAATCTAATTAACTCTCATTAATTAATTTAATTAATAATTGTATAACCATAGCAACATTTTAATTAACATCAGTTGACTAATAACTAACTAGAATTCTGTAAGTTAAAAGTCAACTATAATTCAATACTCAAATGATCATATTAATAATTCAATAATAAGAATCTTGTTAATAATTAATAACAAGCTATATTGGAAATCTTATTAATAATTCTATACTAACCAAATTCATCACTCTTCAACAAAGTTCTCATTTATATTTTAATAATAACAAGTTATTATAAATTCCCAATTCCAAGTATTATTATCTCAAATAAGTTTCTCTTATGTACGTTGATTCAGTTAATTGATACTCTTCCAAATTATTAACCAATTCAATTTGATTAATATCTTTTACAGTACTTCAATCATTAACTAATCTCCTTTAGAGTAACTCTGTTCGTATCAGTTGATAACTATTTAAACTATTTATACTATTATTAATTAATAGTTTGTTAGACCCAACAAACATTAATAAATAATAAACTTATCACAACTATAAATAATCAATATAGAGAACTTTTACATAGAACTTCATTAGCTAACTCTTAATACCATTAAGGTATTCAAACGTATTAACCAATAACATAATAATTCAATCTTAATCCAATATCATTTAGAGTTTTTAAATTTAAATCAACATAATATAAATTATCATCTTAAAATTATTTAATCAATATTAAAATCAACCATTAGACTCCGTTTTCTAATTGTTCTAATAATATTTTGTCTATATAAACGTTGTTTGAAAGAGATCCCTATCACAAACCAATAAGACTCATTGTAGATTTTAACATGAATAATCTTCAAATTCTTAACATTATCATCTTCATTAAACAAATCTAAAATTATTTAATATATATTAAATAGTATTCACTATACATTATAAAAAATCCACTATATAAACTATATTAAAATCTTTTATTTTTAAATTTTCTCTCATCCAATAACATAGATTGACTACTAATTAATTACACTTCTACTATTAATTTATCTTAATTAAATTTGATTTAATTAGATTAGATAATAAACCATATAAAAGTAATGCATATTAATAAGAAAAGATTTCAATAATATTTTTAATTCATTCCATGCTTTGATATATTATTTTTGTGAAGTTAAGCATAAAAAACTTTTGGTTATGAGAAATAGAGAAATATTTGTCCTTGAATAAAATGGTCTCAGTACGATGGTCATATCTCCCTAATGAACAATTGGATCAAGCTGAAATTGAAATATGTTGGAGAGGGCCAAGTTGCGCCAATTCTGACAGGAGTGATCAAATAAATTTGATCCCGATAAAAAGTTATCAATAACTGAGTTCAGGTCTATCCAAGAGGTAACGTCAGAACAATTTGTGATGAATTAAGAATTTCCTATTAAAATAATTGTTCTCTAAATTTAACCATAAAAGGGTTTGTTCATATGCATCTAAAAATATAATTGATAGAAAGATTACATCAAATCATTCAAATTTTCAACTTAGAATTTCTATTTTAATTCCAAATCTTGTATTTCTAATTTAATATAAATTCAAACCCAAACTCGATTAAACTCTAATTTCTTTCTCATTGGAACTAGGGTTTTTCTATTGTTTTCTTCTCATCCAAATAAAATATCTAGATTTGAATTTCAAATACAGAGAGTATTCAGACACATAAAATAGATATGATGAAGACAGGAAGAGAGAGAGTGCAAAGGAAATATGAGAATATCACGAGTGCACCTAAACACTGATGCTAATTTGCCATGCCTCAGAAGTCCATAAAAAGTACCTTCCTTCTCCATCATTCACAATTCTTCCAAGAATTCAAGTTGATCAAATCCCTCAAGTGGTTAGAAGAGCTAGAAGGAGCATAGAAGCAAGTAGAAAATATATGAGCATATGAATCTTCTCCCATGCATGTAAGCTTTGAAGCTTCTATTTTTTCCTTTAGCTTGTAGCTTCCATTAAGCTTTTTATTTAAGCTTCTATGAATGTCTGAATATCAAGAGCTCTCAAGAAACTTTTGAAATGCTTTTTGAAATCCTTGAAAGGTGTCACCAACTAAGCATGGGTCTTTTCCAATTCTTTTTCATGAGTCATAGAATTGTAGACACCTTGTGCTTAATTGATGCACTAACTCCCGTGTTGTTGACACATGTTAATTCTCATGCAAGCTTATAACTCCAATTTACTTTTTAAATAATCTTTATTTAAATTTTATAACTTTCATTTTAATTTTTATAACTTTTATTATTATTATTTTATTTATTACTTTATTATTATTTTATAATTATTATTAATTTTAATTTCTAGTTTTTTTTAATTTAATTCCTTTTTCCCAATAGTTCACATTTAATTAATTACAATCAAAATATCAAAGATCATGATATTTTATTAATTTTCTCAAATAAATAATTTATTAATTAAATCTATTTATTAAGACTTAATTAAAGGAAAATTCACCATAGACCTGCAAGATAAAATATGAAAATCCATCATAGAACAAATCATACAAAATAAATCTAAAGGGTTAAAAATCACGAAATATGTTATCCGACACATTCGGTGGGCATTCAACTAAGATACTTGTCCTAATTTTTCAATTAGAAAAAATGGCTCAAAGGGTTGAAATTTGGATTTTAAAATTTATCTCCCCTCTCTTATCATTGAGATAATGTGATAGGGTATGCTCATCTTGGCAATTCAGGAAAGTCGATACCCGGTACTTGCAACCTGCATAAAAATCATGCATGTACAAACAAAATATATACTAAACTAAACAGACAATGGTAGGAATTGGTGCATTGTGTAGATCCTGACTAGCAGGTGACTACGACTCTCTTCCTTAACCACATCAGACACACCATACAAAAGAAAATACGCAAGGCAAACATGCACACCATGCAGATGCAAGTATGGGGTAAGTATCCATAAGAAAACACATATGATAATAAATCATCTTACTAATCATCATTAATAATTGAAAGCAATGTAATAATCATCATCAATAATTATGAATACTAAAAATAATCATTATGCATACATAAAATGTAGAGTCTAAGTAATCTCATCACATAATAAACTGAATCCATAGCACAATATCTGATAATCTCGAAAGAATGCTGCTAACCAACAACATAAAACTAGTTCTAAAAGAGTTCAGCAATGATAACAAAATGTGAATCAGGGGCAAGCACTACATCCACCTCCCCTAGGATTAGGCTTACTCTTAGAAGCCTATACGAATGAAAAACTAAGATACTCATTATGTGGGTCCCATTGAACCCTTTCCCTCTGTAGGGAAACATGCTTGCGCTGTGGATATTACAACACCCTTAGAGTAATATGATTCTGGTTTAATAGTAAACCAAAAATTATATCGATCCAACATTCATTCTTTTAACAACTACTAAAATAGATCCCTTAATTCATTTTAAACAAGATCAACTTAATGATTGCAAAGATAAACAGAGGTTTACTACCTTACAACATAGATAAAAGATACATGTTTTGTAGCTAGAATGAGTTTCAATTTTTAGTTTTGCCTTCGTTTAGATTTTCAGTAAAATTTTTAGTTTTGAAAGCTAAGTGTTGAAATATAAAAAAAATATGCAAGTAACATTTTTAAGTTCTATTTCAGTTCACCTAGTTTCAAGTTTTCAGTTTGGAAAAGATACACATGATAGTTTTAAATTTTCGTTTTATTTAACTAGTTAATAACTAGTAGCATTCCAATATATCCAGAGCTCCCAATGTTGAAACTAGACTCTGATACCAAATGTAATGCCCCACCAAAGGATCCAAAGAATTTTACTAAGTTTTCCAAACAATTTTTTTTTTTTAAAACATGAAAGATAAAACCATTCATAACATTCACGGAAGCAATAGTAACATCCAACTGAAAGTAAACATAACATACATAACAAATTACATTCTTTGAAGATCCCTTAACATTGTATCACATCTAAATTAACTATTCATCTAACATCCCATCTTTATGAAATAACAATGATACATCCAATGTACTTACACAATATACAAGTGTGCTTTTGTAATTATATTTTAGTTTAGCTCAATCATCCACTGTACATATCATAGGGTATGAAAATCTTAAAAGAATAAACATCCAAGTAAATAAAGTACATCATCATCATCTAATATTAATCCCTGATATAATAACATAAATAAAAACCACATATCATACATGATGATGCAGAGCCACACCTTGGAAAACTCAGGAGGAATCAGTCACTCAACTAAGTTGCTTCAAGGGGCATCTACAACCATTGAAAACTTGCACAAAGACAAAATGAAAAAACATTCCATATCTCTCCAAATTCGATTTTTTTTCTTACATAGCCGACTGGCTCTCTTATAAAACTAATTTTCTTTTCCTAATTAAAGGATGTGAAAATGTTTTCTTCTTATTTTAGAAAAGAAGAATGTCTTCTATCCAAAAAAAGGATAAGAATCTGAAACGTTTTTTCTACCAATATTAGATAGTCGTTTTCTAAATCAAAAATATTCTAAAAACTTCCTACTACCTATTATTGGATTCTAAAAATCATTAAACACTCCACCTATGAACTAAAAAAAACTATTCTAATTTAAGATCCACACACCTGGTCCTAGGTGGCTATATCTAGAGAGCTTATCGAACTGCTACTCTAGGTATGCCACCACATGTAGGACGTTATTACAAACTTCAAAAACTAAAAGAATTTAAAACATAACATTAAATTTCTTATTAAATTTTCAACAATGTTGCCTCCTATAGCATTTTTCTTCTCTGCCACTGCAGCATACTCCCCTGTAGAATGAATCTCAAGTCCTCTTGAGATGATGTGTTGTAGAAATGAATCTCATTCTTCTTTCAAACTTTCCAATTTATTTGAACTAAGATGAGCATATCTACAAGAAAAATAAAAATAAAATCCAACTTCTCCACCTTGTAGCTTTGATTCTTTAATGCTATAAATGTCACAAAAAATTCTCCAACATGATTCACTATACATGAAATTTGCATCCCTGCATAAACGTTATTAGAAGAAAATATATCATCAACATTAAGATTATTTGAGTTCTCTTTTTGAATATGAGCTTCCTTATACAACATGTAATGTGCATCATATCTATCTTCATCAATAGTAACCATAAACTTATCTGCTTCTTGACTATCAACCAGTTTCACATCTTGAATCTTAAGAATTGTATTTATCTCTTCTTTTTTTATTAAACATTTATCATCATCTTCTATAGTAATCTCACTTTCAAATATCTCTTTCTTATTACAACTTTGCTCAAGAATAATAACAGTATTGCACTCTTTCCTTTCTTCTTCAAGTTGAGTTTCCGTACTATCGCCATGCCTTTTCCATTCTCCCACAATGGCTGCAAATTTTTTTCATAAATCAGATTCTTCTTTAGAACTTTCTGTTACACATTCCTTAGCTTCATCTTCATGCCATTCCTCTTGAAATTTTTCTTCATTATGCATATTTAAGGCTTCATCAGTTGCCTCCAAAATCTTTTCCATAGGAGTACCTTCCAACATTGTATTCTTCTCTATTTTCAAAGGACATGTTACTGTTCCAACCACAGATTGTTTGCATTCAAATCTAATAGGGCTTGTCTTGTTACTGCTCTCGTCAAGAGATACTTGCTGCACTTCTTGTTGCTACACTTTGTGTTCTTGTTGCACTTCTTTCAACTTAGCTTTATTCTCTTTCAACTTAGCGTCATTCTCCTCAAGTCTCCTTCTCAAATTGTTTATCTCCTCTTCTATCTTGCTTAGTTCTTCTCTTTGTTTTCTCCTTTCTTCTTTCTCTCTTTTCTTCTTTTCCTCTATCTCCTTTTGTTTAGAATCCTTTCTGTTGGGCCCATTTTCCATTACACCAAAAGCCATGGCTGTTAGTGAACATGGAACACCACATAATTAACCACCTGTGGGCAGGAGAGCACGTCGCATCACCCAACAATCTCCCCTTCGACGCGCATACCAGGTGCTTACACGGGTCAGGAAGGCACCAGAGAGATTTGAACCCATGACCAAGCCAAAACCAGGCTCTGATACCACTTGTAAGGAAACTTAGCAATAAAGAATATAACCATTTCCACATAACCCATAATAGATCTGAAATAAATACAGAATTAAAATTCATATGCAAGAGAATAGACAACATACCCATAAAATGTGACACAAGATATACCCTAGGAAACCCTCATTGAGGGAAAAACCCAGCCTCCAAAAGCATCCATCATCATGTATTATTCAGCAAAAATACCATTGCCATACAACCATGGAAGCCTTCATGGCCATAGGCACAACCGAGCAAACTATGTGAACAAGCATGAATCCACACATCCCATGCCATGCTTTCAACCTTCACAAATGCTCCCTTGGCTAACCTGTCAAGCCTTGTCCTGCTTGACTCTTGCCTTTTGTCTTCTCCTTGTCACACTCTCTCTCACTCTCTTACAACAACTACCCTTGTGGCTACTTATATAGTAGCAAGTCCCATAAAACCACCAAGTGGTATTACATAAACCATGTGCTAAAACCATGTGCTACCTAACCCACAGACCCCACATTTAATATTGGGCATTTAATTCTTTTCCCCAATATTAAATAATTACATGAAATATTTTCACAATGTTACAATACAACTCATCAAGAATATTCCATGGGAATCTTTACATGTTGCATGTCCATCTAGGCACAACATCACATAATAAAATAAAATAATAAAATATAACAATATTATGCAATGTGTGCAACACCCATTATCTCAACACTTTCTCTGTCGATACCTTCTAAAAAAATACAATAAAGCTGCTTCTTTTTGTCCCATCAATCCTCAGCTAGGTTATTTTCTTCTTATCTAGTCTCCTGGACTTCTTCTTAGACTATTTCTCTCAATCTTTCAAAATCACAAAAACATATACACAACTACTTTTTCCCAAACCTTTTGCTGAGCTCTGATACCAAAAATGATGCAGAGCCACACCTTGGAAAACTCAGGAGGAATCAGTCACTCAACTGAGTTGCTTCAAGGGGCATCTACAACCATTGAAAACTTGCACAAAGACAAAATAAAAAAACATTCTATATCTCTCCAAATTTGATTTTTTTTTCTTACATAGCCGACTGCCTCTCTTTTAAAACTGATTTTCTTTTCCTAATTAAAGGATGTGAAAATGTTTTCTTCTTATTTTAGAAAAGAAGAATGTCTTCTATCCAAAAAAAAGATAAGAATTTGAAACATTTTTTTCTACCAATATTAGACAGTCGTTTTCTAAATCAAAAATATTTTAAAAACTACCTACTACTTATTATTGGATTCTAAAAATCATTAAACACTCCACTTACGAACTAAAAAAAACTATTCTAATTTAAGATCCACACACTTAGTCCTAGGTGGCTATATCTGGAGAGCTTATCGAACTGTTACTCTAGGTATGCCACCACATGTAGGACGTTATTACAAACTTCAAAAACTAAGAGCATTTAAAACATAACATTAAATTTCTTATTACATTTTCAACAATGTTGCCTCCTATAGCATTTCTCTTCTCTGCCACTACAGCACATGATACATCATCACAAAAGATGTAAACATCTATCACAAAAGATAACCATATATCACAAACATAAATAATTAAGTGCATGGTTCCTCCCAACCGTAAATAGCATCATTAGACCATCATGGATCCTAGCTATCTCTCCATGCATAACATTCCAAAGCACTAAAGAGATCATTGGTATTAACATAGTAGGGATGTCACTCCTAAAACATCCTACTAACATGTAAAGTAAAGCATAATAAATCATCAACTAACATATGCAAAGTAAAGCAAATCATCAATATAAGAAATATACCAATAAATACATTCATCATAAGGTATATTATCTATCATAATGCTCCAAGAACATAACGAAGAATAAATATCAACCAAGGATACTCCAGCCACAGTGTCCCGGACGGATCTAAAATGATAAGAGTGAAAATACAATACCACCCGACCGCGTGGAACCTAAGTGGTCCACTCCCACCATGCTGAGGAGATAATCTCAAGTCCCAAACAAGATATCAATTCACGAAGCACAAATCTCTATAAGTCCAGGAATCCTAAAAATATACTAACTCAAAGGTTCCATCACACAAAATCGACATCTAATTCCCAGAGGCACATAAAGACATGTAGAAAACCTACTTTGCAAGCGGGAAAGTGTCATCGCAATTATCACGTACAAGTTACCCTAGTAGTTAGCTAAACTCCACGTGCCCATACTGATCTCATGCGGCCACTAGTATCCTCTCATATTGACGAGGCATACTACAGAATGCACCGTTGCAACCATGCGTTCTCACTATTCCCATTCTAGCCTGTACAAGCACTCAAGGCA
The DNA here is from genome assembly GCA_028749045.1 of Cupressus sempervirens. Taxonomy (NCBI): domain Eukaryota; kingdom Viridiplantae; phylum Streptophyta; class Pinopsida; order Cupressales; family Cupressaceae; genus Cupressus; species Cupressus sempervirens. Next base: position 319,255,396 of record CM053792.1, read on the forward strand.
TGGGCGAGAACATCAACAATTATCTTTTTATGTTAATTTAATCTCCTTTTAGTGTGTAAATGTTATCACTTATTAACCAAACTTACAATGAGTTACCTTGGCAGCCACTTAGGGCCCCGGCTCCCATTGCAAGCCACTTCCTTACACTACAAGTAGATTACCTGCCCTAAGCTCATGGAATCATAAATCTCAAAATCATAAAAGATAATCCATAATAAAATCATCAAATATGCATAAAAGAATCAAATATCCATAATAAGAATCATCAAATCTCCAAGATAAGAATCATCAAATCTCCATGAGTATCTGAAAAAGCATCCATAGAAAATCATGACCACAAGAGTTCTCTATTGGCAACTGAAGGCATCATTGATAATCATAAGTATCAATTGATTCTCAATAACCAAATATATCCCAAGATAAATGGTTCTCAACAAGCAACCAAGAATATATCAAAATCATACTGACCGAAGACTCCAAAATGGTTGAGTCAAACATGTCACAACATGACATCATCAAAAAATAAATCCATATTTCAGTCCCATCATGGTGACTAGAAAATAATCCAAAGATAACTGATCGATGACTCAAAAATGATTAGCTCAAGTGTCTTATACACATACGTCTCAGCTTCACACATGAAGACTAATGAATAATAACAATTAGTAATACAAACATTTCATAGAGCATACGATCACATTACCATGGTTGGTCTTATAAAGATCGAGATCAAATAAAATCAGCATGCCTTCACATCTCATAACTCCGAGCCTCTACTAACAACCTAGGACTGGTCAACACTAGTTAACCCAAAATCCAAAATAAGAAGCATATAGAATACACGATGCAAACATATGTTTTGGTTTACTAAATTCACATAGTTGAATAATGTGTAGGGGTTTCCAATTTTCTATTTGCAAGTATACTTCAAGTGTTTTAACTTTCATCATTTGACCTACAAGTCAACCCAATTGTTCTCCGATAGCATTACCGTTCCATTATTAAGAATTACATTCTAAGAATAACTTAAGGATAAATATTCACTAAATTGATCATCATTGACCTAAATTAAATTGTCCTTTATATTTGACCATGATCCATATTCTAATTTATTAACCTTTCAACTTTTTTAGAATCATTATTCGTTATATTATAAGAGAATCATTATCATTCTTTGAATAAGAGATTATAAATTTATTTATCTCAATCCATTAACATAGGTAAACCATCCATGACCTATTAACATCTTATTAATTTTTCAATTGAAAACTTAATTAAGTATTACTAAAGTGTGAGTCTTTGAATTTAATCGTCACCATCGTTGACAACCATACAATATCTAAAGTCATAAGAATAAGACCTATCAACTTCAATATAGCTAATCTACAATCTTGTTAAAAGAATTATATCAAATAAATCTCTATTACATAACTCAATTATTAATTAAATCTAATTAACTCTCATTAATTAATTTAATTAATAATTATATAACCATAGCAATGTTCTAATTAACATTAGTTGACTAGTAACTAACTAGAATTCTGTAAGTTAAAAGTCAACTATAATTCAATGCTCAAATGATCATATTAATAATTCAATAATAATAATTTTGTTAATAATTAATATCAAACTATATTGAAAATCTTATTAATAATTCTATACTAACCAAATTCATCACTCTTCAACAAAGTTCCCATTTATATCTTAATAATAACAATTTATAATAAATCTCCAATACCTAGTATTATTATCTCAAATAAGTTTTCCCTATGTACGTTGATTTAGTTAATTAATACTCTTTCAAATTATTAACCAATTCAATTTGATTAATATCTTTTACAGTACTTCAATCATTAACTAATCTCCTTTAGAGTAACTCTTTTCGTATTAGTTGATAACTATTTAAACTATTTATAGTATTATTTATTAATAGTTTGTTATACCCAAAAAACATTAATAAATAATAAACTTATCACAACTATGAATAATCAATGTAGAGAACTTTTGAATAGAACTTCATTAGCTAACTCTTAATACCATTAAAGTATTCAAACATATTAACCAATAACATAATAATTCAATTTTAATCCAATATCATTTAGAGTTTCTAAATTTAAATCAACATAATATAAATTATCATCTTACAATTATTTAATCAATATTAAAATCAACCATTAGACTCCATTTTCTAATTGTTCTAAGAATATTTTGTCTATATAAACGTTGTTTGAAAGAGATCCCTATCACAAACCAATAAGACTCATTGTAGATTTTAACATGAATAATCTCCAAATTCTTAACATTATCAACTTCATTAAACAACTCTAAAATTGTTTAATATATATTAAATAGTATTCATTATACATTATAAAATGTCCACTATATAAACTATATTAAAATCTTTTTTTAAAAAAAATTTCTCTCATCCATTTACTTAGATTGACTAGTAATTAATTACACTTCTTCTACTATTAATTAATTTTAATTAAATTTGATTTAATTAGATTAGATAATAAATCATATAAAACTAATGCATATTAATAAAATTCTAATAAGGAAAGATTTCAATAATATTTTTAATTCATTCCATGCTTTGATATATTATTTTTGTGAAGTTAAGCATAAAAAACTCTTGGTTATGAGAAATAGAGAAATATCTATTCTTGAATAAAATGGTCTCAGTACGACGGTCATATCTTCCTAATGAACCGTTGAATCAAGCTGAAATTGAAATATGTTGGAGAGGGCCAAGTTGCGCCAATTCTGATTGGAGTGATCGAATAAATTCGATCCCGATTAAAAGTTATGAATAATTGAGTTCGGATCTATCCAATGGGCAGCGATAGGACAATTTGTGATGAATTAAGAATTTTTTGTTAAAATAATTGTTCTCTAAATTTAACCATAAAAGGATTTGTTCATATACATTTAAAAATATAATTGATAGAAAGATTACATCTAATCATTCGAATTTTGAACTTAGAATTTCTATTTTAATTCCAAATCTTGTCTTTCTAATTTAATATAAATTCGAACCCAAACTCGATTAAAATTTAATTTCTTTCTCATTGGAACTAGGATTTTTCTATTGTTTTCTTCTTATCCAAATAAAATATCTAGATTTGAATTTCAAATATAGAGAGTATTCAGACACATAAAACAGATATGATAAAGACAGGAAGAGAAAGAGTGCAAAGGGAATATGAGTATATCACGAGTGCACCTAGACACTGATGTTAATTTGCCATGCCTCAGAAGTCCATAGAAAGTCTCTTCCTTCTCCATCATTCACAATCCTTTCAAGAATCCAAGCCGATCGAATCCTGCAAGTGATTAGAAGAGCTAGAAAGAGTATAGAAGCAAGTAGAAAGTATATGAGCATATGAATATTCTCCCATGCATGTAAGCTTTGAAGCTTCTATTTTTTTCTTTAACTTGTAGCTCTCATTAAGCTTTTTATTTAAGCTTCTATGAATGCCTGAATATCAAGAGCTCTCAAAAAATCTTTGGAATGCTTCTTGAAACCGCTGAAAGGTGTCACCAACTAAGCATGGGTCTTTTCCAATTCTTTTTGATGAGTCATAGAATTGTAGACACCTTGTGCTTAATTGATGCACTAACTCCCGTGTTGTTGACACATGTTAATTCCCATGCAAGCTTATAACTCCAATTTACTTTTTAAATAATCTTTATTTAAATTTTATAACTTTCATTTTAATTTTTATAACTTTTATTATTATTATTTTTAACTTTTATTATTATTATTTTATTTATTACTTTATTATTATTTTATAGTTATTATTAATTTTAATTTCTAGTTTTCTTTTATTTAATTCTTTTTTTCCAATAATTCACATTGAATTAATTACAATCAAAATATCAAAGATCATGATATTTTATTAATTTTTTCAAATAAATAATTTATTAATTAAATCTATTTATTAAGACTTAATTAATGAAAAATTCACCATAGACTTCCAAGATAAAATATGAAAACTCATCATAGAAAAAATCATACAAAATAAATCTAAAAGGTTAAAAATCATGAAATATGTCATCTGAGACATTCGGTGGGTATTCAACTCAGATACTTGTCCTAATTTTCTAATTAGAACAAATGGCTCAAAGGGTTGGGATTTGGACTTAAGAATTTATCTCCCCTCTCTTATCATTGAGATAATGTGATAAGGTACACTCATCCTGGCAATTTAGGGAAGTTGATATCCGGTACCTGCAATCTGCATAAAAACCATGCATGTACAAACACAATATATACTAAACTAAACAGACAATGGTAGGAAGTGGTGCATCGTGTAGATCCTGACAAGCAAGTGACTACGACTCCCTTCTTTAACCACATCAGACATGCCATACAAAAGAAAACACACAAGGCAAACACGCACACCATACACATGCAAGTATGGGGTAAGTATCCATATGAAAGCACATATGATAATAAATCATCTTACTAATCATCATTAATAATTGAAAGTAATGTAATAATCATCATCAATAATTTCGAACACTAAAAATAATCATTATGCATACATGAAATGTAGAGTCTAAGTAATCTCATCACATAATAAACTGAATCCATAGCACAATATCTAATAATCTCAAAAGAATGCTGCTAACCAAAAACATAAAACTAGTTCTAAAAGAGTTTAGCAACAATAACAAAATGTGAATTAGGGGTAGGCACTATAGATTCATCTTGATAATGTGTGTCTGGACCTCCTCATGTAGGTGCTTGATATGTTCAGCAAACTCTTCTACTTCAACACTTGTCCTCTCCCCTTGCTCCATCTTCTTCTATTTTGGTGGAGTCCTTGGGCTACTTCCATATAGAATTTGGAATGGTGATTTACCAGTACTCCTATTTATAGAGTTATTATAAGCAAATTTCTCTTGTGGTAGAATCAAATCCCATCCTTTGGGCTTATCCCCAACTAAACATCTCAACAAATTGCCCAGACTTCTATTTACCACTTATGTTTTGCCATTAGTCTGTGGATGATGTGTGGAACTAAATTTCAAGTCCGTTCTCAAATTCTTCCACAATGTTCTCCAGAAATACTCCACAAATTTAGTGTTTCTATTAGAAACTATACTCTTACCACCTCTCCAAAAAACAAGTCTACAATATGGACAACATCATGAGTTTTATGGCATGGAATGAAATGTGTCATTTGGGAGAACCTATCAACCACCACAAATATTGAGTCATTACCCCTTTGTAGCCTTAGCAATCCAAGAACAAAATCCATACTTATGTCCTCACATGGCTTTGATGGAATAGGAAATGGCTGATAAAGTCTAGTATTGTGACTAAATCGCTTGGTCACTTGAAAAACCTGACAACTCTATACAAACTTCTTCACATCCTATGAAACTTGAGGCCAAAAATAATGTTCTCTAAGAATCAAAATGGTCTTATCTCAACCAAAATGTCATGCCATCCCTCCAGTATGTTTCTCCTTAATCAAATTTTCCCTCATGGAACTCTTTTGAATTCGCAATTGACTGCCCTTGAACAACATACCATCCTAAATCAGATAGTCTAACCACTTAGTTCTATCTATAGCAATAGGTTCTTTACAAGCTTTCCATGCCTTAGCAAAATCAAGATCCTTAGGGTACAGATTCTTGAGTTCATCAAACCCAACTAGTTCAACTTGCATTACTGTAAGCAACAACTGCCTCCTACTTAATGCATCTGCAACCCTGTTAGATTTTTCACTTCTATGCTTTTACACAAATGTATAGCTCTGCAAGAACTCTACCCACTTCATATGCCTCTGGTTCAATTTACCTTGGCTATTTAGATACTATAATGCCTAGTGATCAGTATATAAAACAAATTTCTTTGGCAATAAATAATGCCTCCATTTTTTTAAGTCCTGAACTATTGTATAGAACTTTTGATCATAAATAGAATACTTCCTTTTCACATCATTCAATTTTTCACTAAAATATGCAATAGGCTTACCTTCTTGGCTTAATACAGCCTCAATAGCACTACCACTAGCATCACAATCCAACTGGAACACCTTGCTAAAATTAGAAAGTGCCAACATAGGTTGTTTTGTCACCCTCTTCTTCAGCAATTCAAGACTTCTCGCAGTTGTTGCAGTCCATTTGAACTATTTTCTATCTCCTCTTATATTGTCAGTTAGGGGTGTACATATGCCACTAAAATTCTTAATGAACTTCTTGTAGAAGCTAACTAGACCATGAAATGATCTCACCTCAGTAGAAAAATTTGGAGTAGGCCATTCCAAGAAGGTTTTTACCTTCTTAGGATCCATTTTGAGACCTTTTGGTGATACAACAAACCCTAGGTAGACTAACTCTTTTTTAGCAAAGCTACACTTCTTCAAATTAATTAACAGTTTCTCTTCCCTCAACCTTTCAAGGACACTAAAAATATGCAATAAATGTTCTTCCAAATTCTTCCTGAAAATTAAAATATCATCCAAATAGACAATAAATTTTTTTTCCAAGAACTTCTTAAGTACCTCATTCATAAGCCACATGAAGGTGCTTGGGGCGTTCTTCAATCCAAAGGGTATGACTAGCCACTCATAAAGACCCTCCTTGGTCTTGAAAGTAGTTTTTCACTCATCTCCTTCTTCTATTTGTATATGGTGATAGAAACTCTTGAGATCTATCTTTGTGAAGTACTGAGCTTCACTCAAGCAATCCATAAGATCATCCATTCTTGGCAAAGGAAATCGATACTTAATGGTTATCCTATTTATAGCTCGAGATTCCATACACATTCTCCACTCTCCATCCTTCTTTAGTGCTAGTACTACAAGTACTACACATGGACCCAGGCTCTCTCAAATCAAACCCTTCTTCAATAGCTCTTGAACCTATATGTTTAGCTCCTCAGTTTCAGTAGGAGTCATCCTATGAGAAACTTTGTTAGGAAAACTAGGTCCATGGATTAAATCTATCCGATGATTGATTTTCGTTACTGGTGGCAATCCTTCTAGAACATTATCAGAAATGATATCTCCAAACTCACTTAATAAATTTAAAACTTCAAGTGGTATTTCACTACTACCTTCCTTATCTTTTCTCAGAATCAAAGCATAGCACATACACTAATGTTTCATGCCATCTAAAAACTTTCTTCCATCAACAAGAGAGATCCTAGCACTATTGCATACCTTTTCACCTTCCTTTACCATGGGCTTTAGTTTGTGGCAAAATCCATCCTTTGTCAGAGAGTATGTGTTTGCATGACCATCATGTACTACATGCCTGTCAAACTACCACAGTCTTCCCAACAATAGATCGTAGATATCCATTGGAATAATATCACAAAGAACTTTATCATGGTAACTCCCAATTTTGAACTTCACTAAACATTGTTCACTTACTAGGACCTTATGATCATCCTTCACCCAAGTGATCCAATAGGTCTAGGGGTGTTTCTCTCTCTTGAGCTTTAGCTTAGAGACCATCTCTTCTGACACCAAGTTATCAATAATACCACTATCAATGATCACATCACAACATTTATTCTCACATTTGCACCGGGTTTGAAATAGACTCCTCCTCTATCTCAATTCAATCTCACCACTTAGTAGGACCCTTTGATTTACTAAAGTCTCTCCTCTTTTTGCATCCTTTGAATGTGATGACTGTACATCCTCATCCACATGAGCAACCTTAGCTTGGCTCTTAGCTCTCCTATTTGTCCTTCCTTGTTGTTGAGGGAATTCAATGGAACGATGACCTTGTTCATTGCAATGAAAATAAGTACCACAAAAACCTCCTCTTCCTGAACCTTTTCCATGTCCTCTTCCTCTTCCTCTCTGATCTCCAAAGTTTTGATCACGGTAGCGATTGAAATCCTTGTTCCTCTAGTTCCTACTAGTACCCACATCTTCATTTTTCTTTTGGGTCTCATTTCATCCTCCAAATGACCTACCACTACCCTTTTCTCCTTGATCATGCCCTCTTTGTCTCCCTTCAAACATTTTATTAAGCTTCTTTTCAACTCGTAGGAAAAATTGGTATGCCTCTTCAATGCTAGTCATTCTTACTAGACTGAATTGCTCTTTGATGCTAGGTCATAACCCACATATATAATGAGAAACCTTCTCCTTATTTTATTCTACATACCTTGCTCTAATCAGCAGTCATTAAAACTCCTCTGTATATTCCTAGACTGATTTTCTTGCTTGCTTTAACCCATGCATCTTCTTAAACAAATCAAGCTCGTAGTCAATAAGAATGAACTGCTTCTTTAGTTTGTCCACCATGCAATCCCACCTTGTGATCTTCTCCTTTCCTCTTCTATTTCTTTCCAATTGAACCTCTTGCCACAAGATTTTTGCATGGCCTTTCAGTTTGTCCTTTGCAAACTCGACCCTATCTGGATCCCTGATATACTTATACTCAAAGTACTCTTCTAGTTCATTGATCTAGCTGATCAACTATTTGATTTTAGATTTCCTAAAAATACACCCACATCAATTGTAGGTCTTTTCCCAAACTTAGTAATGGCCCTAAAAGGTCTCTCCTCTACCTGATTTAGAACTTCCCCTTCAACTTCCCCTTTTGGTCCAATTTTTTCTTCTTCATTACCGTCCTCACTTTCGTCACCTACACCAACATTTCTTCCTCTATGAAACTCCTCTTGCAATGCTTGAACCTGCCTTTCAAGGGCTCTAACCTCCCCATGATTAATAGCTTTGGCCCTTCCACGATGCTCTCTTCATGGAGGCATCTTCTTAACTCAAACCCACCACCACAGAATCCTGGTGCAAACTGCCTCACATTCGATGCTCTGTCTACACACTTAGGATAACCTACTCTGATACCACTTGATGGGGACACAACCCAAGCACAAAATGGACACAATAGGAAAGGGAAAAATTTATTAACTATGAAAATATGCTAGTACAGAGAAAAAAGACTCCATAACATGCCCTATGGGCTTACAATAGCATAAATTTGGAGATAATTTCTTCTCCTAGTACTTTCTCTCAAACTACACTCCAAACTACCTTTTACAATGCTAGAAATGTCCTTAAATAGACTGCAAAGGGTTGAGAATTAGGAATATATTCTAGAAAGTGCTATTTGACATCCATTGCCAAAATGGAAGGCTCCAGAAGTCACTTTAGAAGTTGGTACAAAATTAGAAGAATCCAAAAATGGTAGCTCAACTTTCAGGAGGCATAACTTTTGAACTGTAGCTCCGATCGATGAATCATTTACATTTTTGGAAAGCTCTCAGAGTGCTCTATAGCCCTATGAACCAACTTCACTCATCCCCCCTTTTTCAGCCCTATAAAAGGTCATTAATTGCCTCAAACCTAACTTTGAAGCAGTCTTAGGAGGTCTCTAAAAATTGAAAACCTGCGATAACTTTCAAACCATGAAGCTTTTTGACTTGATTCATTTTTTGAATTGTTCTAATTTATAATTTTAATCCTCCCTCCATTTTTCACCTTCTAATTCATCATATTTATTCCTCAATTACATAGTCCTATTTTTTTGGCATTTATACGTATCCCAAGGTGCTTAAATATTTTAACTAAGAACACTAATAGTGGAACTGTGAGAGTTGGAACCTTTATTTGACCCAAATGGGTATCCAGAAATGAAAACACATGAAACAAAAACTATGTCTAGGTACATTTGTTTTGGTGACAAAGGATTGCCCTTATACCCCTGGATGCTCCTGCATCACAATGAAACTCCCAAATAAGATATAATTTGCTAAAAGCATAAAGTGAGAAAAAAAATTGAGATTTAAAATTTTCTAAGATAATTAATTTGTATAGTCAAATAGTTCAATTATATGTTGTATTATTTCACTAGTTAATAGTGCTATTATGGTCCATGATAGACTTATGAAGTCTAAATTGTCAACAGTTAAATAATTCATCACGAAGTACTACAGTTATGAAAAATGCTACATTTATTTTAGTGTAAGAATTCCAAAATGATAATACTGAATATAGGATGCAATTAATGATATAGACAGGTCACTTGTAAGAGTACCCTATTCCTTTATAGTTACTCTCTTTTCTAATGTTTAATGTGAATATTGTAGGAAGTTTCAAGGCTAGTGTTATTCCTATCAATTGACACAACTTTTGCAAGTTCATTTGAGGAGTTGGAGTGCTCTACAGAAACACAAGTTGATGATTTGATAGTTTTAGATTTAGTTAGTACAGAGAAAATAGACTTTGGTGAAAGGTTGGATGTTACTCTCAATCTAAAGTACATGATAAAGATTGTTTCAAATGAGTTCATTGATCAAGTTTGGATGTGTTGGGAATATGTCAAGAAATAATAGCATTCCAATTATAGATTTTGACCTATAGAAGATAGACAATCTGCTACACAAAATTCAATGTAGTAGTACAACCCATTTTACATGTCACACTATAAGTATGGTACCTCACCTTTAGAGCTATTTTTTTTTTCCCCTTTTTTACATATCACACTATTAGTATGGTACCTCAACTTACAAACCCTCCTATTTAGGCTCTCATAACGAGGGCTTCCTCAAACTATGCCTTCGCCTAATCAATGACTATTTAAACAAAAAGGTATCATTAGAGAAGTCTTCCCCCAATAAAGGATGGAAAGAACAATGTAAACAGTCAAATTATTTTTCAAATTTTGTTTCTTAGCAAACTACCCATTCCCATCCTTGCAAAATAGAAAACATTTTTCTATTTTTCAACTCTTTATCAAATCTTCAAACGAGGGTTTCAATTTTACTTAAATAAAGGTAATTTTGTTTTGTTCAAGTCAAAATTTCATTTATACATTAGCAAGTATCAAATTTGGGCTTCGCCAGTGATTGAATACCTTTAATAGTGGGAGTGTTGCAATCTATGCTTGAAATGCTATAATAAAATGCTACAATATATGCTCAAAATACTCTCAACAGTTTGAGTTTAGGGCTGCAATAGAAATCTAAAATGCTCCAAAATGTTGCACTAGAAATCCGAAATGCAGCTTATGAGTGTAATTAATAATGTCTTCATAACAACATGTGGATTAAAATGGAAAGACAAATTTGAACTTTTAATTCAATTTAAGTATTTTCAAAATTCTCAATAGTTTCTCAAGAAGTTGCCAACTTCTCTCCAATATTTGTCAAGAATTTTATTTTTTCCCTCATCGATAAACAGTAAAAAATTATAATTTGTACTATGGTTCAGACAATCAAGTATGGGTATGTGCAGGATCATGGTGTGCCAAAAAGTGGCAATCTAAAAAATATGTAGTTCTGAAATGCCTCAAAGAATTTCAAAATCTATTCCCACTTTTTTCCCACCCATCATGATACTAAATGAAAAAAATTAATACCTTTATAATTCCTACCATATCTTTCAATACCAACCTTATATTGTCATCTTTAAAACATCCCGAAAATGTGTTTTTGGCATGTTGTTATGTGTTTTTTACTTCAAGCATGTAGCTGACGACTTTTTTCTAAATAAAATTTGATGTAATGAAAAGGGTTTCTTAAGAATGTTCTTAGCTTTTCATAAATGTAAGTTTTGTCAAATTACGAGTTTAGTAAGTAATTATTACTTATTTTCTAATGGAGTTAGCTACAAAGTTCTGATTGACATACTGGTTGAAAAATAGCTATAACTTTCAAACCGTATAAGATTTGTGAAATCCAAAAGATGCATCACATTCTATGCTTTTACTACTATAAGAAAAAAAAAAAAAAAATTTATTTTTGATTTTTGTTGAACTAGTTAAGGTGGTTAGACACGGGAATTTTTTAATTCTGAAAATAGTATAGTAGAAAATTCATAACTATTTATTTATTTGGAATAAAAATTTCCAAAAATATGCATCACATCCGGGCATGAGTCTATTTTTTATATCTAAAATTTTATTTAAAAATATTATCATTTGATTATGATTAAGGTGGTCGGACATACACCTACTTTTTTTTTTTGCCCTAAATTTTTTTGTAGTATTGCATTAAAATCCAAACTTTTGACCAATCAAATAATTTTTTCTCCAAATAAGGCCTTGTAGTTTAGAAATTAGATTCAATTTCCTATAGATTATTTTCTTACAAATTTTTGATATAAAGTCCAGAACCATTTTAAAATTATGTGTCAAGTTGACATAACCCTGATTTGCTGGTTTTTCACTGCCACTTAAGGCCATAGTTTGGTACACCATGATCCTGCACATACCTGTATAAGGGTATAGATTCTTATAATTCCACCTATCACCACAAAATCACCTATTTGTACAATCACTCTTTAAGGCTTCACCAATCTCCTAGATGAGTCTTCACCTTCCAAGCAATTCATGTAGGCCCATCGTAGGACCTATCAACTCCAACTTTACAAAGGCATTTCATAAGCATGAATCAATCAACTTAGAAAAACTATCTCTAAGGTTACAAGCTTCATTACCAATTCCCAGAAAGAGAAATTGTAAGATAGGCCTAAAACAAACCTATAATAGTTAGGCTTCCATATTGAATTTTTGGACCTTAATTCAAAATTATTCCAAAATACCTCCAAACAAAAATTGACTTTTAGACTCCCAATTCAAAGTACTTCAAGATTACAAAGTTTAGGTTTTCAACTCTTTTCTAAGTTGCTAACGCACAAAATCCTAAGTTAAAGGGTTTTAGTCCTACTAATTAAGGCATATGTTAGTTCAAGGTTCTAGGGCATACCCAATGTCAAATCTCCATTCCCATAGAAAATTTCATATGCATCCTAATTTTCATCTTCACTAAATCAATGCCCTTCCTACTTCCAAAAAAATTGATTAGTAACGCTATCCAGGTTACTCACATTAAAATGCCCAATATCAACAAATTGAATTAGAGTTGGAGATGGTGAGTTGCATAATTGTTGAGTGTATAACCCTATAATACATTGGGCTACCTCCCTCTCTGGAAAAGATCTCCATTTCTCTATGGTTCAAAGTTGAGATAGCCATTTTGTTTTAAAACCCTAGGTATAGTCTTTACTGATAACCAGGAGCAATAATTTTATGTAAAAGCTCTTAAAAATAACAACTATTAATAATTGTTCTCAATCCGTGCAAAATGAAATACAAAACTTGTACAATTCCCATTAAAATCAAGAAAATATGACCAATTTTCAAAGAAAACAATGAGTTACAAGCTGCAATAGAGAGAGACAGAGAGAAATCCTCATGCACTTATCTCCCTGGACATGTAGAGTGGCTTGTTCCCCGCCAACCCTGTCCCCAATTCAAGTAGTAGGGGTATGCACTTCTCTCCTTGGCCAATCAACAAATATATATCTCCAACCCTAATGACCTTTTACTCTATAGGTGTATGTGGGAAGAAACTCAGCAAGTGAAGATTGGATGTCTGTACCCAGTAAGCGAGAGGATGTAATTGCTCAACTAGTCAACAATTTTTGAAATGCTCAAAAGTGAAATGCAAAATTATGTTTGGAACTTTTTTTTACATCTTTATGTTGACATGTTGGTCACAATTGAGGCCAACAAAAAATAGAAAGCATTGATCACAATTGTGACCAACACGGGCATGTTATTAAAAAAAAAAACAAAAGTTTCCTTTATAATGCGACCAACCATTAAGAAATTTATATTTTGGTCAAAATTTATGGTTAAATTTATTAGTGGATCCCTTAGATTTCAATGTAAATCAAAACTCTGATTAAATTTTATTCTCTTGTAACATGGAAAACATACATGCACTTAGTTTACACTAGCAAATACTATAACTTTCCAATAAATAAATACACTAATCTTAATGTGATTAAACTTATGATTGACTTACTTGCATACACATAAAAGAGATAGCATGAACACAAGTGACACCAAGATTTAGCATGGAAAAAATATTTTGGAAAAACTACCAATTGCAAGGTATGTGCAGGATCATGGTGTGCCAAAAAGTGGCGATCTGAAAAATATGTAGTTCTGAAATGCCTCAAAGAATTTCAGAATCTATTCCCAGTTTTTTTCCACCCATCCTGATACTAAATGAAAAAAATTAATACCTTTATAATTCCTACTATATCTTTCAATACCAACCTTATATGGTCATCTTTAAAACATCCCGAAAATGTGTTTTTGGCATGTTCTTATGTGTTTTTTACTTCAAGCATGTAGCTGATGACTTTTTTTTAACAAAAATTTGATGTAATGAAAAGGGTTTCTTAAGAATGTTCTTAGCTTTTCATAAATGTAATTTTTGTCAAATTACGAGTTCAATAAGTAATTGTTACTTATTTTCTAATGGAGTTAGCTACAAAGTGTTGATTGACATACTGGTTGAAAAATAGCTATAACTTTCAAACTATATAAGATTTGTGAAATTCAAAAGATGCATCACATTCTATGCTTTGAATAGTATAAGAAAAAAAAAAAAAAACTTAATTTTGATTTTTTTTGAACTAGTTAAGGTGGTCAGACATGGGAGTTTTTTAATTTTGAAAATAGTATAGTAGAAAATTCATAATTAATTATTTATTTGAAATAAAAATTTCCAAAAATATGTATCACATCCAAGCATGAGTCTACTTTTTATATCTAAAATTATATTTAAAAATATTATCATTTGATTATGATTGAGGTGGTCAGACATACACCTACTTTTTATTTTTGCCCTGAAATTTTTGTAGTACTGCATTAAAATCCAAACTTTTGACGAATCAAATATTTTTTTCTCCAGATAAGGCCTTGTAGTTTAGAAACTAGATTCAGTTTCCTACAGATTATTTTCTTACAACTTTTTGATATAAAGTCCAGAACCACTTTAAAATTATGTGTCAAGTTGACATAACCCTGATTTGTTGGTTTTTCACTGCCACTTAAGGCCATAGTTTGGTACACCATGATCCTGCACATACCCTGCAACTAGTTATTGATTTTAACTCTTCTAAAGTGGACCCTATTAGGAGCCAACCCTATTAAAGGTTACAAAAAACACTGTTAGGTGTGACCCTATTGGAGGATTTAATTTCACCCTATTAGGAGTGGCCTTGTTAGAGGTCTTTAGACACCTCAAATAGAAATTCCACCTTATTAGAGGTTTTACAAATAGCAGTTAATCCAACTCAGTTAAGAGTTTAGATGACTTCTACAATGGTTAGAAGGTAACAATGAGATGACCCGATTTCTAATTCAATTGAATTGCTAATTAAAGATCTTAGTTCTGGCTTGAATACTTGATCATTCTTGATTGAAAGTATCTTTTGAGCTCAACAAGGATACTTTGCTTGTCCTTCTAATTTGCTTCCTCTAGGAATCATCAAATCTTCTGTTATGTTCCCTACATTTAGTCCTCAACTTGACCTTATATTTATATTTTACATATTGTCAAGTTAGGTTGAATACAACTTAGAATACTTAATATTCATCTCCATAGTCAGCTAGAACTAATAATAAAATTTATTGAACTCAATATGCTAAAACAAAAAAATCCTTTGTTAGTTGACCATGCTCTGTAGACACAAACTATGAAATGATTTTCCTATGTTAACCAGGTGAACTTTGTTAACAATACATACTCTCAAATTTCCTTTGCTAAACAAGTGAGGTAAGTAAACATTGGTTCCATGAAAATTTTCCTTCATCAATTGAGTGAGCTCAGTTAATAGTCAAATTTTGCAAACTTTTCTTTGACAACTAAGTGAACTTGGTAGACACTGTTTTCTAAACTTGGAAAAATCTAGAATGCTCAATAGAGATAGGAAATTGTCTTCATTTCTTGAGTGAGCTCAACATACACTGACTGATAATGATATGACATTTTGAGTAACATCAAAGATAATAAACAATTAATCAATTATTTTTAGAAATCTCCCTCTTTGGTATTGATGGCAACACAACATGTCATAATACAATGAAATTTTTTGAGAAAGAATAAAGTAAGGAACATATCCTTAGTTTCATTTTGATTTTTTTCCAATAGAGCTCCCTCTACCTTTAGTTTCTCCCTCTGTTAGCAAAACTCAACATCTTCTTTTGATAGAAAACTTTCCTTCTTTGATATCATACCAAGTTATCCTTCTTTAACATCTCGAAAGTAATTAAATTTTTGTGAAATATGACATCAAATTTTTCCCTCTTTGGCATCTCATTCCAAAGACAATATTAAGTTAATATCAATGTAGCTCATGGACTGATTCATTTGTAATGTGCCTTGTCAATATTGCCTCAACTATTTGATTGTCAACATGCTCTAGCTGATGAATCACCAAATTGTATTTAGTGAGCTTCATTTAGGGGAATGACCCCTAATGTACCTCTTAGATAAAAAAAGCATCCTTAGGTAATGTCTTAGTGAATGTATCTACAATTTTCTCTTTATTATTCACATATTCCAATCTTACCTCTCTATCTTGTACCAATTCTCCAAGAAAATGATATTTTATAGAAATGTTCTTTGTTTTGGTGTGCATCATAGGATCCTTGGATATATTAATTGCACTAGTGTTATCATAGAAGATAACCACTAGATCCTTGATCTCTATATTCATACCTACCAATAGTTGCTTGAACCAAACAACACTAGAACAATTAACTATTGCTACCACATATTCTTCCTTTGTTGTGGACTAAGAAATACAATTGTTCTTCTTGCTTGTCCAAGACACTAGTATTTTACCAAGAAAGAATGTTCCACCACTTTTGCTCTTTTTTTCATCAACACTTCCATCCCAATCAGCATCTATGAATGCTTTCAAATCCAAATTGTCTCTTTCTTTTGTATCATAATCCATAATCTTTGTTACCTTTTAGATATCTCATGATTCTCTTTATTTGTATCATGTGATTTTCTTTGGGATTTGTTGAGAATATCGCCACCATATCAACTGCTAATGCAATATCAAGCCTTGTATACACTACATAGTGCACTTCTCCAATCATTTATCTATATGTGGTTTGATCTATGTCTTTGGAATTATTATTTTTGGAAAGCTTATGTCATCATTTCTTGTAAATAAAGTGTCATCCATAAAGATTTTTGCCAATAAAATATTCTTGTCTAGTCCTTCTTTGATATATAGACTACTATTATCATTGTTTCTTTAAAAATCAATCTTTATCATGTACTTATGGAGTCTTTCATGCCAAGATCTATGAGCTTACTTGAGACCATACATCTCTTTGTGTAATTTTTAGACCATTTCCCTTTTAATAGGATCTTCAAAACCTTTAGGTTGTTCTATGTAGACTTCTCCATCAAGAATTCCATTCAAGAATATAGATTCTACATCCATTTGATAAACTTTAAATCCTTTATGTGCTGCATATGCTAGTAAAGTTATAACACCTTCTAATCTTGCGACGGGAGAAAAAGTTTTACCATAATCAATATCTTCTTCTTGAGAATAACCTTTACAAAGTAACCTTGCTTTGTTTCATGAAACTTTTCTCGTCTTCATTTAGCTTATTTCTAAATACCCACTTTATGCCAATTACATTTTATACTTGGGTCTAGGAACAAGAGTCTGACTAATATTCTTTTTCTATCTATTCTATTTCTTCATTCATAGCTTCAATCTAGCTTCCATTATCCAAAGATTCTTTAATATTTCTAGGTCAAATTTAACAAGCAAGAATGCACTTTTCAATTGGCTTCTTGTCATTAATCCATCTAACTTGTCTCTAATGGTAAGATCAGGTGCATGGTAGCTTTTGACATATCTTTCTTACATAGGTACTTTGGATTTATAACATGTTCCACTAACCTCTTCATGATCTTCTATATCAAGACTAGGTCCCACTGTTTGTGACTTGTGTCCATTTGACTTGGTTTGCTCTGGCAATAGCTTGATAGCTTTTGACTATGACTTAGGTCCTTCAGACTATGACTTGAGTTACACTTGTTAGAACTCGGTAGCTTTTGGAGATTTCAGGGACTTGGGAGGTGAGGCCTGCTACATTCCAAATTGATTTTACAATGTATAAGGTTCATAATAAAGAAACCTTCTATAATCCTTAGGTTTTCTATGCACTTTCTCATATGTGCACTTTCTATAATCTTATGTGTAGTTAGATTCACACACTTGTATGCTTTACTTCTACAGGTGTATCCTTGGAATATGCCTTCATCATCTTTGACATCAAATTTATCTTTCATAGATTCCATCAAGATATAACATTTACTACCAAATACTTTCAAATAACTTACATTATGTTTGTATCCATACCATATTTCATAATGAGTTTGATTGGAGTCTTTCTTCAACTATAATTTTTTCAAGGTATGTACTATAGTACTAATTTCTTCCTTCTAATATTTGATTGTAACACTATTTTCTATCATTAAGGTTCTTGCACAATCCATGATGGATCTAGTTCTTTCTTTCATCTATACCATTCTATTGAGGTGTACCAGGGGCCAATACTTGTCTTTTAATTCCTTTTTTTAATGTAGAATCCATTGAATTTATTGAAAGTGAATTCACCACCTCTATTTGATCTCAAATATTTTAGATTATTTCTAGTTTCTTTCTCTACTATTGCCAAATACCACTTAAACTTTTGAAAAGCTTTAGATTTTTCTTTTATATATATTACAGTAATCATTCTAGAATAATCATCAATAAATTGACTAAAATACTTATCTCCACTATATCTCTCTATTCTAATAGGTCCACATAAGTTTGTATGAACTAGCTTCAATACTTCTTCTCAATGATAGTCTCTGCTTTTGAAACTTGTCTTTCCCATCTTACCAATTTGACAATTTTTGTATAGACCCATATTAGGTTTACTTAGACTAGGAATGTTGTTAGTGTAAATAATTAATTATTATTACACTTTACTTAAGTTAACTTAGGTTAAATGAATTCTTTTATTATTTATCTTATAGGCACCTAGGAGTATGTGAAGTTATATGAGTTGTCTTGTTGACAACATAGGAGTTTGCATATTCATCTAAGTTGTAATGTAGACAACATAGTTATTCACACTCAAATTAAGCACATCATGTCTACAACATATCTTTATGAGATACACCTATGTAAGCTTATCCTCTCATCATCCCACAAAATCCTATGCTCAATTCAAGATAATACACTCTTGTTGGACATGTGCTTAGTTGTGAGGCTAATGACTTTGCTAACTCCTAGTCATTCTAGATGCCTAGGCACTTCTAGTGTGCATGTACATATGATATTCTCATTATTGTTATTCTGATCATCCATTATTGGTCCATATTGTACTAGTGTTTGAACTTCTTGATCTTGGTGTTATTTTTTCCTAAGACAAATTCTTACATGGTATTAGAGCTATACCCAATTCTTAAATGGTATCATAGCTAAGGGGGCTTGTCTTCACATAGCCATTAGAGACCATTTTTGCTTCACCTCTCAGAGAGCTACAATTAAGATCCAAAATATTTGTAGCTATTGGGAGAATCTAAAGCCAAAGTGAACCTCACCATTATGTTTGAAGCATTGATTCAGTGAAATTTGACTATAAATTTTCCTACCCTAGGATATAGATAAATTTGAGACAATTTTTTTTTGCAAATTGGAACTCAAAAGCCTAATTTGCAAAATTGGTATGATCTTTTTGTTGGAAATAATCAAGACTAACTAGGTTAATGAGAGGGGAGGGATGAATTAATTCATCAAATCTACTGCATGCATGAGAAACTGAAAGATAAACATTCATGTCATATGAACACAATATTTGGTGACCCAAAAACCTTTCAAATAGAAAGTAAAAATAGGGTGGGGATGATACCCAAAAAAATTCACTACTAGAGTATAAATTCGGCCTATTAAGGCTTACATTGACCACTTCTAATGATCTACCCTATTAAGAGCAATTTGGACTGCTAGATCTACCTTGTGAGAGGTTTTACAAACATACAATGAAGTATGCACTCTATTAAGAGATTTAAAGAAAAACTATTAAGTCTACCCTATTAAAGGATTTTGAAAACTAATTCACCTATTAGGATTAAATAGTAGATTTTACTTACAACTTGATTGCTAATTAGATCCTTGAAGTATCGATCATTTATTGTGATAGATATAACCTTAGTGCTCCTTGTAGACCTTGCTAAGTACTTTTCTCTACTACTGATTCGCATTCACTCTTCTCAAAAAATTACATATCTATACATCCATATACTCATTCATTCATTCATAGATTGAAAATAATACAATACATTACATACATACCATTCCAATATTTACAATTACAAGGTCAGCTAAAACACAAGTAAACAAAATATTACTGAGTTAGCCAAATAGTAAAAACTTTGGTTGTATAAGTTGACTTGGTGAACTTTTGATACTTGAAATCCACTGCATTACTCGACATCATCATGCACTTGGTAGAAGTAGAGGCTCAATCCATACTAATCACACAACATAGCTTCAAACTCAATGACCATTGGAGACTTGGTAAATATAGTGTTACTTGGTAGATACTGAATACTTTGTTTACCTTCCTTGCACTTGGTAAACACTGCTCATCCAATCACTCGGTAGACACTGGCTTCTCATCACACAAATTGATGACTCAATAGACACTATGAAGCATTGTGACCACTATCTACTCAACGAAAACTATTGGAATGCACACTGTCTATATTCACTTGGTAGCTTCTGGAATGCTTGCTAAACACTAGGGATTGAATGAAAGGCTTGGTAACCAGATAGAATTGAATAAGTATTGTCACTAATGACAAAAATAACATAATTCCAACAATCTCCCCCTTTGAAATTAGTGACAAAAACACTTATAAGCCAAGACTTATGTACATTGTCATAATAATTTTTGATTTTTCAAAAATTATCTTTGTAAAGCTGGTGTATATATATTTTCTTATATCTCCCCCATACATAAGACATAATATATACATAGTCTCCCTTCCATTATGTACATATATCTATCTATTCTCTCCTCCTTTGTCTCCACATATCTCTTACTCCTCCTTTTTGACAATAATGCCAAAGAATTATGCAATATATTCAAATAGAGACACCAAAATGTGAGAGAAACTTGGAATGTACCTTGAGAATAAGAGATAATGTCTTATCCTAGTTGTCTTGAAAAATTTTGTAGGTGGAGAGTGCCACTTGAACTTCTGCTAAAATTTCAATCATATTATTTGCAATAGAAAAATTATTATCTTGGACCAATGAATTTGAATATGCAATATGTTTCTGCATTGTGTCCATGATTGGAAGGATCATATTTTTTATATCTATCAATGTGGACCTGATCCTTGATTCTTCTCTTAGTAGTTCTACTTGCATATCTGACAAAAATATAACCTTAATTTGATGTGCTAAGCTAGAGCTAGCGTCAAGTTGCAACATTTGAGCACTTGCTTTCATATCTACATCAATCTTATTTAGTTTCTCTTTTATCTCCTTGGTAAACTTGGTAACATCACAAAACTTAGCAAAAGGTGATGTCACATTGGTGAAAGAATGTTCAAGTTTTCTAAAAATTAAGGATAGCTCTACTTGGTTTATGGCAATGTGCTAAGCAATGTGCTCAAGCACTTTATTACCAAACCTTTTCTTTGCCTTTTCAATTAGCTTTTCTTTACCAGATGTGTCCCCATTGAACTTATTGAATACTTCTTCCAATTGTAGAAAAATGTGTTAAGATGAATCCACATCAACACGTATAGCCTTTGTTATTATATTCTTTACAGTCTCAATTATTTTAGACTCTCTATCTCTTTCCTCTCTAAGTTATTTCTGTTCCAAAAGCTGACTAACCAGTCTTATTTCTTCAACTATAGCAACTTATCCAGATCTAGCTTAGGAATTACAATTTCTTTGTCCAAATCAATATCATCATCAATTTCTTTTCTGATAAGTAGAAGTTTTAGAGGTGTCCTTGGTTCTACTTCTGACATAACTGCCTTGGACTTAGAAATAGAAACAATTGCAGAGATAGTTGGACTTGCAGTAAAAGCTTGAATAGGACCAACTGAAGGAAAATTTGTAGGTGTGCTAAAAGAATCTAAAAGTAATGTGTTACCCACAATTGAAGTGATAATAGGTGAACCACTTACTAGAGCACATACAATAGGAGCACTAGTAGAAATATTTACAAGTGATGTACTTACAAGGATATGCAAAATTGAAGTTGACAAAATTGTAGAACTGGATGCTTTACATACTATTGATGTAGTTGACTCAGGAGCTGATGAAGAGGAGGGTTGTAACTTGATAGATGAAGTGGTAGACACTTCCATTATTAATAGGTAGAGCTAAGAGGGAGAAAATAGTGACTGAATAGATGATGTGTCTATTGTAGTTGTGATCACATTTGTTGAAGCTATCTACAACCTAGATGATGTAGTAGTCTTTGGTGGAGAATGACAAAGGGAGGCTATAACTTGTGCAGCTATTCTCACTTGATCATTCTCTACATCTTCCTTATCTTTCTCATTATCTTCTTCCTCTTTCTCTTCTTCATCATCCTTGATCAACTCTTGACATTCCTCAACATCAATGGTAACACAAGGTGTGTTATCTTCTTCCTCATTGTCACTACCATCATCATCATCCTTGATCTCTACTAGATCTTCACTAGGCTTATGCAAATGATAGATGTTTTTCCACATGCTTATAGAATCTCTAACCACATGCTCAATGTCTTTGATCAAAATTAAACATGTATAGAATCTAATCATCATTTTATCTTCGTTGGCTTTCATGGCTTCCTTAACCTTTGTATTTGAAAGACTCGGTAGCAATTGCTTTAGTGATTGCTCATATATGACTTTTTCTTTTTGTATAGTTGATTCCCACCTTGGCTTCAATCTTGCCAATAATTCATCAGATATTTAAGAGGCAATTTGATCAAGGGAATATTTCCATTTTCCCATTTTATTGAGTACTAGCTCCTTAATTTTCTTCTTCTCAGCATCTGTTCTAGTTTCAAATTTTAGTGCCTTAAAGTTTGTGATGCCTGCACCTTCTACTATTTGTTTCAACCTTTCTTGGAAGGTGAGTGGGGGCTTGTTGAACACAACTTCACTAACACCTTTATTCTTTGATCTCCTTGTAAATATAGTCTTAGAAGCCTTGGGTAAATTGGTAATAATTAACCTACCCTTCCTTTTCACAGGCTCTACCTCCTTTTTAGATTCTTGCTCTTCTTCTTTTGATTCTTCTTCATCCTCTCCTTTTCCCTCGGTAAGCATGAGAGGGGAACTTGTAGTTTTTAACTTGGCTACCTTCATCTTACCTTTTCTTATAACCTGAGGTAACTTGATTTCAAGCTCAAATATGGCTTTGGCTTCTTCATAAGTTCCAAATATAGGTAGCTTTGGGTCTACTAGCTCATTTACTGGGGCTTCAATAATATATTTTGCCTCATCAATGTTAACCTCATATGGAAGAGGTTTCACCCATACAATTCTACACCTAACTACCTAGATATACACTATATCACAATTGATGGGGACACAACCCAAGCACAGAATGGACACAACAGGAAAGGGAAAATTTTATTAATTGTAAAAATATGCTAGTACACTTTGTGCAAAGAAACAGACTCCAAAACATGCCCTATGGGCTTACAATAGCATAAATCTAGAGATAAATTCTTCTCCTAGTACCTTCTCTCAGACTCCACTCTGAACTACCTTTTACAATGCGAAAAATGTTCTTAAATAGACCCCAAAGGGTTAAGGATTAGGAATACATTCTATAAAGTGCTAGTTGGCATCCACCAACCAAATAGAAGGTTCTAGAAGTTGCATTAGAAGTTGGCACAAAATTAGAAGAATCCATAAATGGTAACCAAACTACCGGGAGGCATAACTTTTGAGTCGTAGCTCCGATTGACGAACCATTTACATTTTTGGAAAGCTCTTGAAGTTCTCTATAGCCCTATGGACCAAGTTCACATGTCTCCCATTTTTGGGCCCTATTAAAGGTCATTTAATGCCCCTAACCTAACTTTGAAGCATTCTTAGGAGGTCTCCAAAAATAAAAAAACTGTGATAACTTTCAAACTGTGGGGCCTTTTGACCTGATTCTTTTTTTAGAATGCTCTAAATTATAATTAAATTTATCTAGCCAATTTATACCTTCTAGTTCACAAAAATGATGGCTCAATTACATACTCCTATTTTTCTGACATTTACACATATCCCAAGGTGATTAAAAACTTTAACCCAGAACACTAATAATGGAACTGTGAGAGTTGGAACCTTTATAATAGTAGTTCTTAGCTATATGACCAAGTTTAGTGCATGTATGGCATCTTACTATTGTATCCTTCTTTCTCAATTGATTCCTTACACAGTTTATGTCAATGTGTCCATATTCTCCATAATAATAACATCTACACCAAGTATTGTAGTCCTAACAAAATATTGCTTTTACAATTTGTTCAGCTGGATTGAATGGTTTAGACCTACATTTAGATGCCTTATGACCTTGTTTCTTGCATTTGTGACATTTACCTTCAAATTTTGGTTTATCCTTGCATTCATTAGCTTTATTACCATGTTGACTACAATTGTAGCATATTCCATTGAATTTTTCCTTTCCATTGCTCCAAAATTTGTTTGATGTATGACATAACTCACCACAGTGATTGCAAGTAGGTCTTTGATTCCTTTGGGCACCTTGTTTGGAAGATTCACCTTCTTTTTTTGTATCAAAGTCTTTCTTTACCTTTTTGCCTAAAAAGATTCTGTTCACTTTGCTAATTCAATTGATCCATGTCTACTTGATATTTCATTATCCTTTCATTGAGTTATTTTTTAAAAACTAGACCAATTTTCAATTTTTCATTGATTTTTCTTTTAGTGATTAAATCATTCTTTAAACTTTCATTTTCAGATCTCAGACTCATGATTTTCTCATTTGCATTGGAGAGCTAATTGATAAGACTTTCTTGCTGAAGGGATTGACTTTTAGTTTCATTATTTCTTATCTCCAAGTCATAATTTGCCTTATTCCTTTGTTCCAAGATTTCACACAATCTTATTGACTATATTTCCTGGGTAAAAGCATAGATCTGTGTCACCGTTTGTGATACAAAAACCTATTTTGGTCAAATCTCATTTCTCTATCAAAACTCAATTTTAAAAAAAAACAAAAAATACCCTTTTATAGATTTTAGATTCAATATGATCATTATATAAATTTTTGAGTGTTTTGATTAGTTATCATATGTTATAATCTAAAAATATTATAAGTCGATATTTCAACATTTCAGAAGATGCTCTCTCAAAAAATGAAAAAAATAGTAAATCATATCAAAAAAATTAAAAAAATAAATTTATCACTAGAGGAGAGAATCCTCTTCACGAATATGTAATTTTTTTTCAAGAAGGTATAGATTTGATAGGGAAGTTTTGACAGGAGGAAAAAAATGTTGGATTCTGACAAGGTCAAACTTGAGTACTTATAACAAAGAAAATATACATCAAAAATAATTATTTATTTTTTTGTGCACTAGCTATACATGTCATCTATAAAATATTTTCAAATCATAACAAAAAAAGATGATTTGCACATACTTGTTTGACAGGAACTACATCCTATATTTTTTTACAGTTAAAAAAGGGACTTCAAAATAAAATAAAATGAATAAATTCTTAGTCCAAAAAATAATAAAAATCATAGGCATAAAATTCATACAATTCTACACATTTTATTAGTTTACATCATCTTCATATTTTAAATGCAAATACCATTTTTTTTGTCATTAATGTTGAACTGTCACATTCTGATATCACATTTCTTTATAAAAGGTGACACATGTTTGTGTTTTTACCCTCCTCTTCTCTTTTCAATTTTCTTACCTCTTCTTGCAAAGAGCCATTCTTTTCTAGGAGTTCTTTGATTTCCTCATTTGCTTCATCTAAACTGCTAGAGGGGAAAAAATCTTCAATCTTTTCTTTAACATACTAATGGTCATTCATTTGTTTGGCAAGTTCAAGGATTGGGAAAGGTGCTCCTTTGCTTCCTTGAGTTGAGCTATGGCCATCTCCAAATCTAGCTTTTCATTGTCAATAACATTGTCAAGTCTAAATACCTCCATTATCCTTGATCTTTGCTCAAGCTATCAAACTTTATCCTGAGAACCATGAAGCTCTAATACAAATTGTTGGAAATAATCAAGACTGGCTAGGTTACTAAGAGGGGAGGGGTGAATTAGTAACTTCAAAAGCTTTAAATTAATTTAGTACTTAATCCGTTCATCATTAATTCATCTAATCTACTGCATGCATGAGAAACTAAAAGATAAACAATCATGACACATGAACACAATATTTGGTGACCTAGAGACCTTCAAAATAGAAAGTAAAACTGGGGTGGGGATGATACCCAAAAAACTTCACTACTACAGTATAAAGTTGGCCTATTAAGGCTTACATTGACCACTTTTGATGATTTTACCTATTAAGAGTAGTTTGGACTACTAGATCCACCTTGTTAGAGGTTTTACAAGCATATAATGAAGTATGCACTCTGTTAAGAGATTTAAAGAAAGACTATTAAGTCTATCCTATTAAAAGATTTAGAAAACTGATTCACTTGTTAGGATGAAATAGTAGATCTAACTTACAACTTGATTTCTAATTAGATCCTTGAAGTATAGATCACCTCTTGTGATAGATATAACGTTACTACTCCTTGTAGACCTTACTAAATACTCTACTCTATTGCTGATTCAAATTCACTCTTCTCAAAACATTACATATCCATACATCCATATACTCACTCATTTATACATACATTGCAAATGATATAATACATTACATATATACCATTCCAATATTTACAATTACAAGGTCGACGAAAACACAAGTAAACAAAATATTACTGAGTCAGCCAAATGGTAGAAACTCAGGTTCTCTAAGCTAACTTGGTGAACTTTTGATACTTGACATCCATTGCATTACTCGACATCATCATGCACTAGGTAGAAGTAGAGGCTCAGTCCATACTAATCGCACAATGTAGCTTTGAACTCAGTGACAATTAGAGAATCAATAGATATAGTGTCACTTGATAGATACTG
The DNA here is from genome assembly GCA_028749045.1 of Cupressus sempervirens. Classification (NCBI taxonomy): domain Eukaryota; kingdom Viridiplantae; phylum Streptophyta; class Pinopsida; order Cupressales; family Cupressaceae; genus Cupressus; species Cupressus sempervirens. The sequence continues at coordinate 319,282,405 of CM053792.1, forward strand.
AATACTTTGTTTACCTTGCTTGCACTTGGTAAACACTGCTCATCCAATCATTTGGTAGACACCGGCTTCTCATCACGTAAATTGATGACATAGTAGACACTGTGAAGCTTAGTGACAATGATCTTCTTAGTGATAACTACTAGACTACACACTATCTATATTCACTCAATAGCTTCTAGAATGCCTGATGTGAATTGTGAAACCTAGTTATCACTAGATTTCTCAGTAACCATATAGAATTGAATAAGTGTTGTCACTAATGACAAACATAACATAATACAAACACTTTTAGATCTATGCAATTAATTTTCAAATCTACATTTCTTTATTTACATCTTTGTAATTTCTCTATAACTTTTTTGGATTTGTATCTATGAATTTTTTTGACCTATCAAGCCTATAGAGGAGCATTTATTGTGTAGGAAAACTAGACAATCAAACCCTATTATCCCGTGGTTAGCATTAATTCTCTATAGATACAACTCATTCTCCAACCAAAATATTCCACATAATCGATGACATCTTCCTTCAATTGATGTTCACAATGCATTGTGGTGGGCTTCATAAGCTTTGATGGCCTTCAAGCCACTTCACTATATTTGGCTCATTATTTTTTAAACAATCATAGGCGCCAAAACATGGTGCATGCAAGATTAATCCCCAACACAGCCATCAAGAACATACCCTACTAGCTTCTCCAATCACTAGTTAGAACTTTTGGCACTGCTATTCTAACCTCCCACCAACATTGAACTCTACTAGTGATGATATGCAACCTCCTGCCAGTGCCATGTCTAATGACTCCAATGCCAAATCAGCTCTAATGAGGATCTACCACATTAGGTGAGTTAGCTTCCATTACAGTACAATTTACCACATCTATAGACACATGGCACTAGTATTTTAGACCCCAAAATAGTCTACAACATCTACCTCCAATGCAAAGTTGGATCCCTATCATGGTCATGTGTTTGTCCATCTTAGCCATATGACTTGCATAGTTAGTACTAACTGTACTACCACATAAGCTAGGTGGGCTTTTTTTTTATTGACATCATCTATTTACTATCTTAAAATTGATGGTCATTTAACCATAACAAGCTGGCCAAACTGTACTATCATGATAGGCATTTGGACATCAATTTTAACATAGTGTTTTCCTAAGCAAAACCCTCACCTTATGCAGTTTTGATTTGATAGTCCAACTTTGGGAGGCCATATCTTATTTATCCAAACTCTAAATTAGGTGTTCTTTTTTTCTTTTAGGCTAAAATTTTCTAAATATTTTAGTGGTGTTATCATTTTCTAGTTTCGGTGGACAAATTTATCAAAAACTTCAGTTTCTGGTGACTATAAGTATCCAATCCTACTTTTTGCAACTTCAAATGCTCCATATGTGCTCATTTGGACACATTTTTAGGTTCCATTTTTTTGAAAGTGTATAATTTTTCATCTACTTGCTAGACCTATAATTAGATTTTAGGCTTGTGTGGATAGAAACACCATTTTAAGAAATAGATCCTTGTTTGCATTATATTGCTTTGATCAAACTTCAAATTTTTTGTATATCTGAGCTACATTGCTAAGTACCAGATTTGAACTCCAAGAGGAGGTTGTAAACAAAAAAATCAAAAGTCCACTTTTGTCTATTTTGACAAGTGGCCTATTGTAATTGCACTAAGTATAAAGTGCCTAAAGTATTCATTTGAGGGGGTTCTTTGATCAAGTGAAAAGTGGGCGGTGTATCTTGTGTTCTTGTGTCTCCTTCATATTGTGCTCTGTCTTTTGCATTATGGGTTCTTTTTCTAAGTTAACACCACATAATTATGCTGCCTGGAAAGAAAAGATAAAGGATCCATTAGTTGAAAAAGGTTTACTGCATTATGTAACTAGTGTAGAAAAGAAACCTGATGATGATGCCAATGAGTCTCGTAAAGAAGACTTTGCATTAAAACAAGAAATGGCCTTAGGAACCTTATTAAAGAATATCTTAGATTCTATTAGGTATCACATCAGGAACCTTAATAATCTAATAGAAGTCTAGAATAAACTTGAAGCATTCTATGGGATAGTAAATGAAGATATGGCCTACACAATTGAGGACAATCTTCTCGAATTGGATCCTAGGAATGTTGACACCATCAAAGATTATCTTACCCAAGTAGACATGTATAGGGAATGATTTAAGGATTGTGGTAAACCCATCAAGGATGGAAAGTTGATCAAACATGTGATGACTCATCTTCCTTTTGAATATGGCACTTTTGTTTTCAGTTATAATACTCACAAGTTAACAATAGATAGTGCCTTCACTAAGCCTTCATTTGAGTCAATTTTAGGAAATTTGGTCGTAGAACATGAAAATTTAGTATGGGAATTATCCAATCTTCCAAGACCAAAGCCTTAGTATCTAATCAAGGGAATCTAGGTGGTAAAAATTCCAACAAGAAGCAAAAGAAGTGGAAGGCTAAGCCACAAGATGACACACAACAATCTCCCTCCTCACATCAATCTTCCTCTACACAAAAATATTCCTCAAAACAAGCAAGTCTTTTTCCAAAAATACTAAGAAGGGAAAAAACTTCAATAAAAGAGAGAAGAAAGCCTAATGAGGAAACATCAAGTTGATGTACTAAATGCCTATAAGGATAAGGGTTCTTTAACCACTTCAAAGGGTAATGGACAAGCTTTGATAGCAAGTAAAAACAATTTTGAGGAATGGGTTCTTGATTCAAGAGCTACAAATCAAATGGGTGCTTCAAGGGATCATTTTCCCCCTTTGAAATCATCACATGTATCTTACATCTATGTGGGAAATGAAACACAAGCGGGAGTTGAAGGACAAGGGAATGATGAGTTGGACAATGGAGTCTTCAAGGATATTTTTCATGTTCCTAACCCTAGCACCAACCTTAATTCAATCTACCAAATAACTCACTATGGATGTGGAAACAAAGTGGAGTTCCTTCTTGATTTAGTTGTGGTGAAAAATCTAAATGATGATTCTATGGTTGCAATTGGAAAGGCTAATCATGATACAAGACTTTATTCTTTTTCTTATTTTGTGCCTAAGTCCACTTCCCTTGTCTTGTTGACCCACTCAAATTCAAAAAGTAAACTATGGGATGAGAGATTTTGACATCTCAATTATTGCTACCTTCAACAACTTGGGAACAAGGATATGGTCATAGGTCTACCTCAAGTCAAGTATTTAGAGGGTGCATGTACAGGTTGTGAAGTAGGAAAGCATCCCAAAGAGAAATTTGATAGGGGGAAGTCTTAGAGAGCTATTGTTGTTCTTAAATTAGTTCATAGTGATGTAGCTGGCCCATTTCCAATACCATCTTTTGGAAAGGCTCACTATGTTCTTACCTTCATTGATGAATTTTTCCTCTACACTTGGGTCTTTTTTCTTGCTCATAAGAGTGAACTATTTGATAAGTTTATCACCTTCAAAGCTCAAGTTGAGAAGCAATCAAGGAAAGCCATCAAGATTCTATGAATAGATAATGGAAGGGAATATGTGAACTCAAGTCTTATAGACTTTTGTACTCATGAGAGTATTGATCTTCAACATTTAGTTGCATACACTCTAGAACAAAATGGTCTTTCTAAATGAAAGAAAAAAACCATTAAGGAGATGACCACTTGTATGCTACAACATTAGTCTCTAGATCAATATTTTTTGGTAGAAACCATGCGTTGTGCTAATTACATCCAAAATAGAAGTTCCCATGAGGCCTTAGATGGAGTTACACCTTTTGAAGCTTAGTGTGGAAGCAAACCAGGCATAAAACACTTTAAAGTTTTTGGTTTTCTGGCATGGGAAAGGATACCTCCACAAAAATGGAAGGCATTGGAACCTCAAAGAAAAAATTGTATATTTTTTGGATATCTTTACCAGATTAAGGCATGCAAACTTATGGATCTAGAAACACACAAAATTTTATTTGAGAGGAGTGTTCACTTTGAAGAAACGTGTCCAAGTTTGGTTCCTTCAACTCCTCCTTCCTCCTTCATGGAAAGTGATGATAGTGACTTGGAACATGATATTCCTTCAACTTTGACTCATAGGACATCACATTTATAGGGTCCACAAATAGTTGAGGAAATTCCTTCTTCTTCTTCTACTAGACTTTGTTAGACATGACAAACACTTGATTCAGTAGGTTCATTGGTGGGAAATCCTTTAGATATTAGGATGAAAAAGTTACAACACAAATTATTTACACATGCTTATATTTCCATTTCTTTTGATCCATAATCATTTAAGGAAGCATCAGGGATTCCTAAATGGGACAAGGCTATGGAGGAAGAATATAACTCTTTAATGAAAAACAACACTTGGGACTTAGTTCCTCTTCCTAAGGGAAGAGAGTTTGTTTGGTGTAAGTGGATCTATTAGACTAAGTTTGCAGCAAATGAAAGTGTAGATAAGTATAAGGGTACACTTGTTGCTAAACGTTTCTCATAGGTTCTTGGTATTGATTACATTGAGACCTTTACACTAGTAGCTAAGATGAACTCCATTCATTTGACAGTAGCTATTGCTATAGCTCATGGTTAGGTTGTTCATTAGATGGATGTGAAGAGTACATTCTTAAATGGTGATCTTCTTGAGGAGATTTATATGGAGTAGCCTCAAGGATTCATACAAAATTCTTACATGGTATCAAAATTTTGATCAACTTCCCATCCTATTACTTAGTTGTAAGGTTTATCACTTTGAAAGAGTCAAATCTAGCGAGATTTTTAGCTCAACTTCTTATAGGGCACTCTTTGTGGACATGTGCTTAGCTGTGAGACTTATCACTTTACTAACTCCTTGTCATTCTAGATACCTTTATATAAAGGCACTTCTAGTGTGTATGTACATATGATATTCTCATTATTGTTATTCTAATCATCCATTATTGGTCCATATTGTGCTAGTGTTTGAACTTCTTGATCTTGGTGTTATTTTTCCCTAAGGAAAATTCTTACATGGTATTAGAGCTATACTGAATTCTTATAAATACCTCTTACTCTTATGTTTTTTCTTATCTTGACCAGATTATCAAAGTTCACATGACACAACCTTTTATGCCATAACTAGATATCTTTTTCTTTAGCAATAAAACATGAACTTTCACTAAGATCAAGGTAGAATAGGTTACCTTTTGTTTGTTTGCTAGACCCAAGAAATTTACCTTTTCCATCTAGTAGCTTGGCCTTCCCATTAATGAATTCCACCTTGAATCTAATGTTATTCAGCTATGCCACACTCAGTAGATTATTCTTTCATCCTTCAACCAAATAAGAATTATCACATCAAAGTTCATTGGTTAGTGACATACAAGATTCTCTTTTTAAGCAACAAGGTTTGTTATTTCCAAATCTCACACTACCACCATCATAATGTTCCATGTGTCCAAAATTTTCTATATCACCAGTCATATAATGTAAGCAACCGCTATCAATAATCCATGTATCATTTTTTCTAACATGAGTGATAAGTTCCATTTTATCTCCTTCATCATCAGATTCATCTTTTGAATTAATATAAACCATTTCCTCATCTTCACTATTATCTGAATCTTTATCTATAAAACAATATTTCTTACCTTTGTCCTTGTAGTCCTTGAAGTTATTAAAATTCTTGTTGCCTTCGTACTTCTTGTGTTTCTTTTCATCTTTGTCTTCTCTATTTGGAGACCTTGCCAAATTGCCATGTTAACCAATTCTAGTCTATTTAATCATTTTAAATTTCTATTTCACTAGACAATTTGATATTGATACTTGCTACTTGACCTAAGTGTCAGATACAAAAAACCCTAATCTACATTAATCACACTCTTTATTTAATTCCTAAGTATTGACTTAAATTAGCTACATTAAACCTATTGATTAGATTTACTTTAATTATAAGTGTTTATACTTTAATTAAATTAAATTACTTCTTTAGCTCATAATGAAAAGGAATTAAATGTATCTAATTTAATAATGTCCTCATTTTAATTATTGAATTTAATTATCCAATTAATTAAAGTTTATGCATTTATGAGGTCATATCTTATTTTATTAAATTAAATAATCTCTCTAGATCTTCTCTTTAGTTCTGTAATGGAAACTTTGAGTGAACTATGTCTCGAATTAGAATTAACTTAGTTAACTCATTCTCACACTCATGTGAAACTTAGTTAACTCTTCATCACATTTAGATCTGAAATAGTCAACTTCATTTGGATAAGGAAGCTTCCATTTCAACTTAATCTCATCTTCGATCCTAACTATTCCTTCCAATTGATCTCGACTATCGATTAATCTTGGGATTCTATTTAAGGAGCCTTCAATTGCTCATTGCAAAGGTTGAATATTTTGTGTATCAAATTTATGTTGGAATATCTAATCATTTTCATACATTCATAGCTATTCTATTTTGTTGCATTGCAATCTCATATTAGCTTAAAATGCATTCATCTAGTGTAACTTGCTTTCTTTTTTCTTATATTAAAAAGCACTTCATATATATTAATTGCATTATCATATAACTTTTATAAAATCCATTGTACCATAGGTCTGGTTGCCTGCTTCTCATTTTAAGAGAAAAGGAAAAATTATTCTAGTTAGAAGGCAACAAGTTTAACCATTGGGTTACTTTGATGAATTATCTCATATCCATTCTAGGATGTTCTCTCAGATAATGATCTTGTTGAAGTGTGTGAGGATTTGAGGCCCGCATTTCACATATAGATTTTTGGCACCCACAGTGGGTCTCAAAGCCTCATTCTTCATGTTTTACATTTTTGTTTTTTTAAATATCTTGTTTTGCAGGTTTGATTAGTTGCAGCTTTGAAGAGACTTCAAAAATGCTATAAATTGATTCTTCTTCTTCCTCCTCCTCCTCCTCCTCCTCTTCTTCTTCTTCCTCTTCTTCTTCTTCTTACTCTCCTTCTTCCTCTTCTTCTTCTTCTTCCTCTTCTTCTTCCTCCTTTTCTTCTTCCTCCTCTTCCTCTTCCTCTTCCCCTTCTTCTTCCTCATCTTATCCTTCTCCTTCTCCTTCTCCTTCTCCTTCTTGTCCTTTTCTCCTTCTCCTCTTCCTTCTCCTCCTTGTCCTCTTGTCTTCCTAATAGTTCTCATGTGGGTTTTCATTTTATTAAAAAAAAAAAACATTCATGAAAATTTTATGGTAAGATAACATTAATATACCTAACTTGCAAAAAAAAAAAGAAATTAGATTTTTGATCAAAATCTATTTTATATAATATTTTTATGATTTTTCATAAAAATATTATTGTGCATCCCAAATTATATAATTTTAATCTAAATTTCTTATTTTAGGTTTGGGATGCTTTGAAGATCTCACAATAAAAATTGCAGATTTTGCAAATCAAAATGGGATTTTTAATAAACATTTTAAGGATTTTTTCATAAAAAACTCAATTTATTACCCAAGTCATTGAATGAAAATCTAAAAAATTTACTACAAGTTTAAGAAGATGTCAGGAGATTCCAATAAAAAATTCATATTTTTTTGATTGAAAATATATTTTTAATAATTTTTTTTTATGGTTTTGCATAAAAAAAATAAATTATGAGAAAAATGACATAATTTAGATCTGAAATTTTTATTGTATATTTGGGACACTTTCAAGAGCTTTCAATAAAAATTTAAGATTTTTTTTTCTTAAAAAATCCTTTTTCTAATTATTTTTTATATTTTTTGATAAAAAATTATTTAATGATGCAAATCATTGAATTTTAATGATTTTTTTATTTTATTTTTTATTTTTTTATTATTATTTTTTTTTATGGTTGTAATGAAAGAAGCAAGGAATCACATTGGAGGATTTTAAATTAGAAAGGAATGAACTTGATTGATTAATCATTTGTCTTTCAATGCATGTTGCGATTAAATTTAAAATCCAAATGCACTCTTGAATGCCTTGAAATCTAAAACAATCAAATTCAATCTTAAGTGTTTTAATAAATTGACAAATCTTTCATTTGAATGAATGCACTAAAAAATCAATCTTGAATGTCACGGATTAAAATCTATGTGTTTTTCATTGAAATGAATGCTAAAACACACTCTTGAGTGCCTTAAAGAGAACATATTTTCATTGGAATGCATGTTAGTCAACACACTCTTGAGTGCTTAAGAATCAAAGAACCATTTCAATGAAATATATGGATATTGGTTCTTAAAATGAATACATTCAATCTTGAATGCATAAAGAAATTGGCTATTTTCAATATCAATTTCTTATGTTGACAATGCTTGATTCACTTTTGTTGGGGAACTCTTGATTTACAATGTTGATGACACTATAAGTTGGAAAGAACCTTGCATGCTCAACATGAGTGTCTTAAATAGTAGAACAAAAAATATAAAGATTCATTGGAAAAGAATGAGTGTCTTTTAAATCTCAAGGACACTTATGTATTCACCCCTCTTACACCTTTGTGTAATCTTGAGTGCACAAGAAATAACAGTACCTTTTTCTTTTTAGGAGGCCTACTTGGGGATGTCATCACCCCTTGGGATAATCTCAAGTCCCCTATTCTAAAAAAGTATAAATATTGGGAGGTGAATCAAAAAACACCTCTCTTGGAACTATAATCTTGTCACGCTTGGTTAAGCCCCAAAGAACTTTATACCTTTGGGAAGTGAAGGTGGACATTTGGGTTACCGTATCCACTTGGTTGTGTGGCATTTCTTTCTTTCATCTATAGATTTGGGCCTTATGTACCTTGTGTATATTTAGGACACCCTATAGTTGATCTTTTTATATCTTAGTTGAAAGCCTTGATAAGATTGTTGATTTGTGATCAACATGCATGAGTATTCAAAGTCCAAAATTTGCATAAACATCAAAAAAGTCAAAACTCTTGAAATGGTGAGTTAAATGTATAATGAGAAATTTCTTGAAAATGATAACTCTACTATCTTCATGAATTTTCATTGGTCTATCTTAAGAAAACTCCATACACAATATCTCGGTTGAACACTTGTGACCCACATCTAAACTAGTCTCTTTGCTTGACTATTCTGCATGTTCTATTATGTTGGTATCCATTATTTTCATGATAGTCAACCTCTTGGTTTTTCTAGCCATTAATTTTCTAACTATTTTTACCTTGGAAAACATCACCCTCTTTATCACTTACACCTACTTTGAGATGATGTTATAAGTGTGGTCTTAGTCTAAACCTATCAAACCTATTAAGTCTAGTTGTTCAAACAAACCTAGGACATCACAAATGGCTAACAAAAAATGCACTAAATTGAACATTTGTATTAAATAAGAAGAGATACTTATTGCAAACATGAAGAAACAAATCCAATCAATGAGCACACAACTTCAAAGACTAAAGGAGGAAGATGACACATCATTGAAAAAATTGTCCTTGTGATATTATCTATGTTTCTTTGATGAAAAGAAATGGTCAACTTAATACAATGTTGAGTTCAAGCCATCTCAAAAAAATCCACAAACACCCAAGAAATTTAGAAATATCTATCAAGAAAAACCTTGGGAACCTAAACCAAATCATGATTTCACCCCTTTGAGAATATCTTATGAATGAATTTTGGAAGAAATTACTTAAAAGAAACTTAGTATTTTACCTAAAGTTTCTTTTTTTGGAGACTTCTTTATGAGTAATTATTGTGCCTATCATATACATAATCTACAAGAAACTTCACATTGCATGGAGTTTCAAAATAAAATTGAACATCTATTTGATGTTCGCATAATTCAAAAGCTTAAGAACTTATCTATCAATGATTCTATTCTAAATTTTGATCAACATCATGAAATGATGTCTAATAATGGTTCAAATTCAACTTCTACTTCTTCCAACATGCAATCACCTTCTAAAGTGTCTAAGCTTTCCAACATACCTCGATCAACTTATTATTTTACCTAAAGTCGCTTTGGTTGGAGACTTCTTTATGAGTAGTTATTGTGCCTATCATAGATATAATCTACAAGAAAATTCACATTGCATGGAGTTGCAAAATAAAATTGAACATCTATTTGATGTTGGCATAATTCAAAAGCTTAAGAACTTATCTATCAATGATTCTATTATAAAGCTTGACCAACATCATGAAACCATGTCTAGTAATGGTTCAAATGCAACTTCTACTTCTTCCAACATGCAATCACCTTCTAAAGTGTTTAAGCTTTCCAACATACCTCCACCAAAAAAAGCACATAATGAATTTTCTATTGACTATGTGTACTTTCAAGGGTTGCCTCTAAAAGAAACCCAAGCTCATTTTGACTTACCTACAAACCTCTCCCATACTAGTCAAACTAAAGATCCAAAATTTTCATGTGCTACTACTCCTATTATTCTCACTCCAACTATCCCTTTGATATCTCTTCAAGTGCCTACCATGAAAATTCCACATTCTACCTTGTCCTTAGAAGTGGAACCATATCAAGAGGATTAAAAAAAATATTAATATTAATATCAATAACTCTCATATATCCCTCAAGTTGGCATCCCTCCATCTCAAGAGCCACATAGTCCTCCATCTCCAATGCCATACCTCTCTACTAGGAAAGATCATGATATTCCTTCCACTATCCCTAATAAGACTACTAAAGATCATGAGAAAAATAATTTTTCTATGCTATCCAAAAATCCTTTTTAAGATCAAAGTATCCCATCTTGTTCTACTTCTCCACATCCACTTCAAAATTATACTCAATCTTTATGTTTTCCTATCAAAGGTGTTGCTCCTATTAAATTTATTCATGAGTCTATAAATGGCCTAGATCATGTTGCTCACTCTAAGGATGATGATAACCCCATCCACTATCCATTTGTATCTTCTAAATCTATTCTTGGTCCTTATCCATCTAAGCTAAAACCTTCAAATGTTCCATCTATTTTGGGACCTTATGTTCCTTCATCTCCTAGTTCCACTATTAACTCATTACATACTTCTCCTACCCTACCTCAAGATCAACAAAGGCACAAATCCTTGATTCCTTCATATAAAGCTTTCCATATAGACCTTTTGTATCAACCTTCTTCATTGACAAGTCCCATGCATTTTGGAAGAAATTTGGATGATCAACTTAAAAATAAACATGAGAATTCATTTTAAAATGATTGTCATGTCTCCTCTAATTGATATGTGGATCCAAAAATAGAACTACTCAAGAGACCAGAATGGTCCAATAGCAAGAGAAAAAAATTTAAAAAAAAAGGGTTCCTAAATATATCATTGAAGAAATATGTTCTATAGCATCCAAAAGTGAAGAAAAATCTAAATCCATATGGATTCCCAAGTCTCTCTAGAAAGACTCAAACATTGAAAAAAATCAAAGTTGACATTCCAAATTCCAAAGGCTTTCACTTAATCTTCTTCTAGACATCTTCCTCAAAGGATTTTGAAGCCTTCTACTCCATTTTCCTCCAAAATTATTCTACTATATCATACATCTAAACCTTGAACTATTTTGTCCATATTTCCTCCATCATTCCACTATCCTTCATAGTGTGTGTCAATGTTGATCTTGCCCACTTTTTCTTCTACCCATGTGCTTCCCTTTCAATACCCTATCCACTCCACCTTCTATCCTCCCACCTTTTATCCTTCCATCCCATTTATCTCATCCATAGCCTAAAACCTTATCCTCCATATATCTCTTCTACTATCTCCCTTACATTATCCTATCAACATCTTTGAGCATACCTTTCTATGGTCTTGGCTTATCATAATTTCTCCTTCCAATAGGAGCACAATTCAAATTGAAAAAAGTCTTCCAAAAACTCTAAAATAAATAAATAAATAAAATTCCTTGGTGAAAACTTGGGAAAAGGCACCTTGGTAGCAGAATTAAAGGTAAATAAATATATCTTATGGTGAAAACCACGTCTTATGCCACCTTGGACAAGTGCCATGATGAAAAATTGGCACATAGATGTCATGCATGATTCTTCCAGAATCCATCTATTCCATCTTTCCTCTTTGATCTTGACACAATTGAGTTATTTGTGAGCATTGGTTATCTTATCCACCGGGATTCCTATCATGATCCTTCATATCCCAAGTCACTCACTTATAGCCTCCAGAATAAGATTTTACCTTACTATGATTCCTTATCACTATCCTATCCAATTGACCCCTTGGTCTTGATCGAAAGAAAAAGGAAAATGGTTTGTAGAGGCCTCTTGACATATCGACTCTTTTGGATTACTTTCTTCTTTGACATCATCTTATCACAATCATTGACTTTCATTGATTATCCAAAAACCACTCTAGATTGCTATCTTACAGTTTCGCTAGCTTGGGTGCTCTTGGAGAGCTAGTTCTTTAGGATCACTCACTTCATAATCCTTGCCTATCCATCTCTACTTATTCACTAGCTTACTACTACATCTTGTCCTACACCTTGCTAGACACTAGAATAGAATGATATGATCCTTCTTAAGATCTCGTATTTTCAAAAAAAGTTTTAAAATTTTCTTTAAAGTCCTTTAAAAATCATTACCTTGGTGAAAACCTACAAAACCTTGTAAACAAGCACCTCTTGTTTAAAATGGTATATCTCACAATGCATCTTATAGCTCATATATAGTTTCTTTATTGGTTTTTGCACATGTATCCATGGATTGAATATTGTTATAACTTTGGGGAAACCCCTACAGTGTCATAGGAATCTCTCTCACATCAGTCACCAGTCATTCTAACTATGTCTACCTACTATTTCTCATGTCACTTTGAGATTTCTTTTATGTAAAATCTCTTGCATCAATCACTAGTTGTTCTAACTATGTTTTCTTACTATCACTTTGAGATTCCACTTACAAAAAATTTCTCATGCCAGTCACTAGTTGTTCTAACTATGTCTACCTACAATTACTTGTGTCATTTTGAGATTCCTCTCATGGAAGATCTCTCTTACATCAGTCACTAGTTTTTATAGCTATGTTTGTCTACTTTTTTCACCCTACTGAGGAGACTTCTTTTATATATGTTCTGAATATGGACACCTGACATCAACCCTATGAAACTAAAACTAAACTCAAAATGATGAATTTTTTTGGGATATGTTGAGCTTTTCTTTGTTTTCTTTGCTTTTGTCTTATCATTTATCTTTAAGCAACTCAATGATGTCATTTTCAACTAGAGAAGCAAGGATTGGGAGCATGATCTTTTCTTTTCTTTCTATTTGTGGTTTAGTTCCAATGATATAAAGCATCCATATAAAAGGGGTGTCCACTATAAGACCCTCCATCTTGTATTCGATGGTCATGTGTATATTGACTCCTTTTATATGGATAAATTAGTGATGTTCATTCTTCTCCTTGCTTGTTGGACTGAACTCTTAATGCTATAGTAAGTACTAGTGCATGTCCTGCTAAGTTAATATTTGGGTCACTATGAGTATACCTACTACACTTCTATCTCAGGTTACAAATGCAAGGGTAGTTGGGGACATAATACTTTTTGATTACTTAGAATAAGAAGGATCTCTCATGTTTTTGGTTTGTTTGCATGCAAGAAACATTTTGGTCATCCTAGCATTTTTTCTCTAATGTTATGTTCACTTGCTACATCAAAAGGGATAAATATTTTGATCATTCTAGCTTCTTGTGCCTCAAATGCTTACATTTAATCCTGACAAAACTAGAACATATGTCCTATTCATATTCCTATGATTTCAATGTTAGTGGGAATTGTATGACAACTGAGGTTTCTCTATATGCTTAGTGATGATAATTTTTGAAGCTTGGTAATCAGACCTAGGGTTGCATCTAGTGTAGGGCTGCATTGCATAAGCATATGGTTCATTCATTGATTTACTTACATCACTCATGATGAGGAATTGTTGGCTTCTTCAAAGTATCATGTTTCTTCATGACTACAAAAATGATCAATTAAGCACCCTCTTAGGTAATTTGGCTTTTCTAAACTCATTTTTGGGATCAAATTCAAAATTTGACAACTTAAAACAACTCAAAATCATATTTTTAAATTTTGGAACTAACATGATTGAATGCTTGTGCAATCCAACTTTCTGATACTTTTTGAATCTTTATGAATGCTTTCAAATCACATTTCTTGACATTTTTTTTTTTTTTTTTGAAAAATTCAACTCAAGTAAACTCTAGTCAAACTTTGGTCAAACTTGGTTTTTTAGACCTCAAAATTACTTTAATTGACTTCAAAATTTCTTTTGATCTAACTGATCTCTTCTATATTCTTTCAAACCTTATATTTCTTCAATATCTTTCAATGTACTACTCTACATCACTATTCTGGTGTGTCATTTTTTGATTTCACTTCTAAGGGGGATGAATGATTACATCATTGAATCTAAATTTCTACTCAATATAAGTGTTAAGTACTTATCACTCAAGGTATCCTATTCTGCTCTATCTGGCATTTATGTCATCTATATCATCTTTGTTCAGTTGATCACATCTTATACCAATCCTTGTCAAAGTTTGATGGATAGGTATTGGGACAGTCTAAACCTTGACTCCTAAGGATCAAGCCTCATTACAGGGATGATTATACAACTCATGATAGGTCTTGTTATCTTTCATAGACTAGTATTTAGATGTTCTATCTCAACTCTAGGGGGTTGAGCTCTATTATGGATATAATTCAAAATTCTTTCAAAGGATTAAGCTTCATTCTAGATATAATCCTAACTTATGTTGAGAATTAAGCCTCATTCTAGGGATAGTTCTATGAATTATGATTAATCTTGTCATATTTTAATGGATAGGTATTCAGACTAGCTAAAACCTGACTCTTGAGGATTGGGTCGTATTCTAAGAACAATTCTATGAAACTTGACAATCTTTGTTGTATCGATCTTAGTATCTAGGTGTTCCATTTAGATCCCTTAAGGTTAAGCTTCATTCTAAATATAACCTTTAAAAGCTTATCAACTTTGGTATCTAGGTGTTCTATCTAGATGCCCTAAGGTTAATCTTCATTTTAGAGATAGCCTTCAAAAGCTTATCAATCTCAGTATGTAGGTGTCCTATCTAGATCCCTTAAGGTTAAGAATTGTTCTAGAAATAACCTTTAAAAGCTTATCAATCTTGGTATCTAGGTGTTCTATCTAGGTCCCCTAAGGTTAAGCTTTATTTTGGACATAACCTTTCAAAGCTTATCAATCTTGGTATCTAGGTGTTCTACCTGGATCCCCTAAGGTTAAGCTTCATTCTAGGGATAACCTTTAAATGATTATTAATCTCAGTATCTAGGTGTTCTATCTAGATCCACTAAGGTTAAGCTTCATTCTAAAGATAACCTTTAAAAGCCTATCAACTTTGGTATCTAGGTGTTCTAACTAGATCCCTTAAGGTTAGGCTTCATTATAGCGATAACCTTAAAAATTTTATTAATCTTGATATCTAGGTGTTCTATCTAGATCCACTAATGTTAAGCTTCATTCTAGAGATAACCTTTAAAAGATCATTGATTGGTCTCCATGCCATCAATTTTGGAACCAATCTCATTTCTTGATCTATGCTTCATACTTTTGATTTCTTTGAATCAAATGTGTTGCTCACACATTCATTCAAAGAGGGGAAAATGTAATACCCCAAAATTGGCACATTGCCATGCTAGCCAATTCTAGTCCATTCAATCATTTTAAAGTCCTATTTCACAAGGAAATTCTAATTTTGGTACTTGCTACTTGACCTAAGTGTCAGATGTAGAATACCCTAATCTACATCAATCACACTCTTCATTTAATTCCTAAGTATTGACTCAAATTAACTACATTAAACCTATTGATTAAATTAAATTTAATGATAAGTGTTTATACTTTAATTTAATTTAATTACTTCTTTAGCTAATAATGCAAAGGAATTAAATGTATTTAATTTAATAATGTCCTCATTTTAATTATTGAATTTATTTATTCAATTAATTAAAATTTATGCATTCATGAGGTTATATAATATTTTATTAAATTAATTAATCTCTCCAAATTTTCTGAGTGAACTATCTCTTGAATTGGAATTAACTTAGTTAACTCATTCTCACACTCATGTGAAACACAGTTAACTCTTCATCACATTCAAATCTAAAACAGTTAACTTGATCTACACAAGGAAGTTCTGTTTCAACTGAATCTCATCTTCAATCCTAACCATTTATTCCAATTGATCTTGATCATCAATCAATCACGGGATTCTATTTAAGGAGCTTTCAATTCCTTATTACAAAGGTTGAATAATTTGTGTATTGAATTTATGTTGGAATATCTACTCATTTTCTATATTCATAGTTAGTTTATTTTCTTGCATTACAATCTCATATTAGCTTAAGATGCAATCATATAGTGTGACTTGCTTTGTTTGTTCTTAGATTAAAATGCACTTCATATAAATTAACTGCAATTTCATATAGCTTTTATAAAATCCTTCATACTAGAGGTCTGCTTGCCCACTTTTTGTTAGTTTTTGAAAGTCCATCCTAGGTATGATACACTTTATTGACATGGATAAGCCATGCTTGGAGGAGGTTTATGATGGAATGGACTCAATGATTGAGAATATGAGATCTATCATAAATGCAAAGGAGCAAGACCCTAAATAAACCTTCTTTAAAGAGGTGTAATCAATATGTGTTGAGTGATGGAGCAAAATAACTAGCCCACTCCATCTTCTTCTTAGACTAACCACCAACATTCCTAATGAGGCCAATTATTCCCTCTATTTTATATTAGTTTTAATACTCTATTTTTAATACTGCCAAGACATTTGTGAACTCATAACCTATTGAACTTATGATAAAGTCTAGATAGAACTATTAAGCCATGGGTAGATAGTTATGTCATATTTTGCCAATATTATATGTAGAACGTAGTATTTCATATAACCATTTGAATATGTGTTCTAATATTTGGATTTAGTTTGATTATGCTTATTTGCATAAATATTTTTGCATCATAACTATCTTGCTAGGAAAGGAAGAAGCTGGAGAGTGGTCAATAGCATTCAAGAAGGAGCATCAAGGCCCATCTACAATAGAGGAATCATTATGCTACCAGAAGAGATGAATACTACAAAGGAGAAGCCATTATTCTAGGAATATAGGGATGAAGTGTTGCTATATTCCCTTTGCATTTAGTATGTGCTGAATTGGTTGCCCAAAATTTATTACTTATTTCACAGCCTATTATATTTCCCTCTTCTTCTCTGCCAGATCTTCAATTAGCTTGTTTTCTTTTCTATTTTATAAGTTTCAATTCTCTATTTATAATGATTGTATCAATATTTTAAAGAGGTTGGAAAAAATTTATGGAAAATCATTGTTGTATCTTGTAGCAAGTTATCTATAGTTCTATGTATTTTTCTTATGTAAGGAGTTTTGAAAATAATGAAGTAATTCTTGGTTTGCATACTATGTTATTAGATTAGCAGAAGCCTACTAAGGGGCCCACTTGGGAGGTAGATTATATTAGACTAGTGTAGATTTACTTCTAACATTTCAAGTATTTTAGATAGAAGTTATAGTTTCTTCCTACAACACCGTACTTTGTGAATGTTCCTAGAACATTTGCAAGAGTAGTTATAGTGGAAGATCTAGATTGAAATATAAGTTAGCATAGAGTTACATTTCTAGCATTCATTTTAGTAAGGATTTAAGTGTGCTACTTTCCTATAGTACTAGTGTATGGTCTTTGTATGCATTTTACTTTCCTACAACATAAGCATAATGAATCTTTAAGGAACCTAGTGCACATGTCATGCCAACCATTTTAAGTATACATCCCTAGGTTGAAAAATTAAATGCACCTCATGGTGGTAGAAGTAATCCTTGGATTGAATTAACTATTCCTAAGAATAGCTTTGGGCATGATTATGACACACCTATTGTGATCCAAACCATTTTTGGCACTATTGTCTAGGATGGTGTCAAGCTAGGAACATATTTTTGAGTCATAATTTTTTCAATATAGCTTTTTTTTTTCAATTTAGATTTGTAGTCCTAAAAAATGTTTCACAAGCATGGAGAATTCAGTTGCATGCATCGAAGAGGAAGATGACAAGATGAATATGGTAGATTACTTCCATGAGGGTTTGTAAATTTGAATGATGAAGTTGAAGAAGTTAAGTTTCCTTTTGAGGATGCAAGTCCTAATTTTCCTAAGACATCTTCCTCTAGAGAAAAATCTTTGGATATAAGCGGTCTTTAGCCTTTTGCTGAAATCTTGGCTAGCTCTCTCAATAGTTTTGGTCCAAATCCACCTATTGTTAACAATCCCATAGCCAATGCTCCTTTTTAGCAACAACCCTATAATCAAATACCTCTAGTAATGGCACATACTACTTTTCCATTTCCTCTCTCGAGCCTCATAAACAATGCTAATGTCAAAAATATGCCCACAACTTCTCTTATAAAGTTTTATGGCATTCTAATTGAGGATCTTAATACTTTCTTATATGATTTTGACATACTCTATCATAGCTTTGACTATAACATTGATGCCCAAAAGATCAAGTTACTTCCAACAACACTAAAGAATCAACCGTACAATGGCTCATGGGCTTAGGAGCTAATGCAAAAGGAGTCATTAGAATCCTTCTCAGTACTCCCAACCTCCCTAGAAAAACTAACAAAACAACCAATGGCCTATTCAGTAAAATAATTAATGGAAAAACTAACAAAACAACCTATGGCCTAATTAACAAAATAACTAGTGGAAAAATTAGCAAAATCAATGGCAACCACCACAAGGAAATTGGCAATAAAAGAACCAATGGAGGGGGCCTCCACAATGGCCTAAACAAAATTCTAGTAATGCACAATTACCACCTCCAGTGCAACCACCTACAATAATGCCATTTCCTACACCAAATAATGTTAATCCTAAGCCAACCCAATTGACTACTCAATCTCAACCAAATCCAAACAACAAGAAAAACAACAACAAACATACACTACCAATACTCAATAGTGTCCTACTTATTCACTAGAGATATCTTATATCAATTTGAGATTTGGTACAACTCTACCTACACCAGAATATCCTATTATCATAGAATTTATAGACACTCCTATAGTACAACACTATCAATTACCAACCTGCTAACTAATGTACCCAATAGGACTATTGACCACACCTCAATGAATCCTCACTTTTCACATAGGCTAAATAAAGATAAATCTATATCCCAAGAGTAAAAGACACTTGATATTATTGATTAGCTAAAAATCGTGCACATCCAAATCCCTCTATTCAGAACTATAAAGAATATCAACTATTAAGAACATCCCTCTTTATGGAAAGGCTATTAAGGAAGTATGCCTTAAGAAGCTAGGACAGAAGAAGAAAGATCCTCAAATAGTTCATGTTGTTGGTCAATTAGTAGATATCATATTAGGAAAGGTAGTGATACCAAAGTATTCAAACCTTAGTATTCCAGTAGTTAATTTGATCATAAATGGAAAGGCTATAAAAATTTATTTAGTTGATTTAGGAGTAGAAATAAATGTGATATGTAAAGATACAATGCATAGGTTATGCATAGAAGGCTTAAGGAGAACTCCCACAGTGTTACAACTTGGTGATAGTTCAACTATCCCTCCATATGGTCTCATAGAAGATGTGACAGTGACTTTAGATTCATGGGAATACCCTACTAATTTTCTTATCCTATCACCTAAAGAAATTTTTTTTGCAAATCCTATCATATTAGGAAGACCTTGGTTAGCCACCACTGATGCTAAAATCAATTTCAGATCAAATAATATCATAATTTTAAATGGTCAAGCTATAAGGAAGCTAGTGCTATATGTTAGGTTACTCAGCTGAACAATCTCATATTCATTTCAGGATGATCTATTAGGTAATGACCATGTTGAAGTGTGTGAGGATTTGAGGCCTACATTTCATATATACACTAGGTAGCTGGGGTATTTTACATTTCCTTGAAATAGGAATTGACTTCATCTTCTATATGTTCCATTTTAGTGACCTCATGGTTATTATCATCAATCAATATGCTGATAGTGTTTCTCTTTTTCCTTCTTGAGGCTGATCTATGAAAAAAACATTGTACTTCTATCTCCCTCCTTCAACCATTGGATTTTAAACCTTTTTTTACATAAGAATTCCTCCTATGTAGGAGTGTTTCCCATTTTTTTCTACACTCCCTCTCCTCCTAGTGCTACTCAATCTATGCATTTCTTTGTGCAAGTTAATTTTGAAGAGCTTCCAACTTCTTTTGAATAACCTTCTTTTCTTTGGATAAATTCCCAAATGAGGATTTTCTCCATTCTCTCACCTTCTTCTAATTCTATTGAGTTTTCTAGCAATATGGAACATGACCATGCCTTCCACCAAACCCTTTCACCACCATGAAATATAGTCTCTAAATTCATTATGCAAATGCCACATGATCTCATACCTACAAGGTCTTTGACTAGTAGAACCTGGTGTCTAGGATAGAAGTAGAATAGAATGATCTAAAATGGTCCTTAGATACACCTTTAGGGATGTGTACTTGAGAATATCCCATCCAAAGGAGATTAGATCCCTATCTAGAAAAAATTTAATCAAGTTGTTCGCTAGTCTATTATTAGACTAGGAGAAGGTAGAGCCCTAGAGATCAATATCTATCAGATTGTTTCTTCTTAAAAAATCCTTCAAGTCCTACATATTATCCTTGAAAAATCATCCAATCTCCCTAATTTCTCTAAAGGGTACAACAAGTTGTTAAAGTCACCCATAGACTACCATTGCAAGTGTTGGGGGAATAGAAATTAAAAATAGTCCAGCTACTAGTTTGGGTG
This sequence comes from Cupressus sempervirens, assembly GCA_028749045.1. Taxonomy (NCBI): domain Eukaryota; kingdom Viridiplantae; phylum Streptophyta; class Pinopsida; order Cupressales; family Cupressaceae; genus Cupressus; species Cupressus sempervirens. The sequence continues at coordinate 319,303,184 of CM053792.1, forward strand.
GTGAGATTAACTTTGTAAAATAATTTATGCTAATAGAGATATCCATATCCACAACCCTATTGGGATTCCACATCATAACAATACCACTAGAAGATCCATTAGCATCGCTATTGGTATATTTAGCACTTAGCCAAATATAAGTGACACTCCTTAAAAATAATTTCTTAGTCATTTTCACTTCCTGCAAAAGAATCATATCAATGTTAAGATTAATAATGTTCTATTTGATTTTGTGCTACTTCCTAGGGCTATTCAACCCTCTCACATTCTAGGATATGATCTTCATATTATATGGTTCTTGATTTCCTTTAGGGTTTTTTGTTTCCCTGTAAAATATCCCTTTCTATTTCCTTTTGGTAGAATGTTCCTGATTGAGGGTCTCCCAGTCCTCACAATTGATCTAGCATCTTCATTATTCCCTCCTTTGATCTTTCTCTTTGGGATTGTCCACTCAATTTCATTACTAACAAAAGCAAGGCTTGGGCCCTTAAAATTAGGGGAAAAGACTTCAATAATGTCTAGAATGGAAACCACAAGGGTTCCATTTGCAAGTGGCAAGCCAACCCCCAACTTGAGGGGTGGGCTACTATTAGTTTATGGTGACTGATCAGGAAAGTATGATACATACTTCATAAATTCTTTAAAAAAATTTGGGCCCTATTTTATCAAAATTTTGGGCCAACATGTAATTATTAATTATAACCCTAAAGCTGTACAAATACTTGTTAAAAGGACTTAGTGTTAGGGATTATTTTAATATTGTGATGAAAAAATTGGTTCTTGCAGTAGGTTGTAGATTGTAATTAGGTTGTAATCATTAGATCATAATAATATCAAACTTGGTGTTTGGTGAATGTAGGCTAGGGATTGGGTGAAACATGTTAAATCTTGTTGTCTTGTGTTCTTTTTTGTGTGATCTATTATTTTTTGATATTTTTTATATTTGCATGTAATTGCCATTTCTATATTTGGTTCACTCCTAACAAGTAGTATCTGAGCTAGGTTGTTCTTTTAGTTATCCTCTAAGGAAAGTCTCACAGTTCAGTGGGCATCTCATGGTTAAGTGGGAGCGATGGTAGATGAGGGTAAGCTGAGGATTGACATGTTTAATGGGTAGAACTTTCAATTATGGAAGATGCAAATGGAAGACTATCTTTATATGAAAGATTTATGGTAGCTATTGGAAGAAAAAAAAAAAGAATTAGGGATCTATTTCAAATGATGACTAGGATCTTTTAGAAAGAAAGGAACTTGGAAGCATTTGATTATTTCTAGAACCATCAGTGGCATTTAATATTACAAAAGAAAAGACAACAAAAGAGTTGATGCAAACCTTAGTAAAACTTTATGAAAAGCATTCCACTTCAAACAAGGTATTTTTCATGGAGTGTTTATTTAATATCAAAATGATAGAAGGTGGATTCGTTGCAGATCATTTAAATGAGCTCAATACTATTACTAGCTAGATATCTTCCATGGGTATCAATTTTGATGAAGAAATTAGGGCTCTCTTGATTTTGTGTTATTTGTTTGAAAGTTGGAATGGATTGGTAATGGCTATGAGTAATTTTTTTCTTGGATCTAGTACCCTAAAATGTGATGATGTGATTAGTGTTATTTTGAGTGAGGAAACTTCTAGGAAAACATCAGGCGGATCTACATTAGGAAGTTCTTTGAATGCACAAAGTTGAGGTAGAACAACTGAGAGTGGAAGTAAATTCAGAGATCATGAGAAATCAAGAGGAAAGTCAAAAGGAAGAGGTCTCAATTGAGAGGACCGAATGACTATTGGTACTATGGGAAACTAGGGCATAAAAAGAAAGATTGTTGGCCTTGAAAGAAAAATGAAGGAGTTAAACTAGATTGAGACAAGAAAGAAAATGTAGTAAGTAACAAATCCAAAAAGGATGCTTTGCTTCTATCTGTAGAAAGTATTCACAATTCATGGGTTTTAGATTCTGGTGCTTCATTTCATGGTACATCTCATAGAGGTTATTTTATTTATTATGTCCAAGGGGATTTTGGACTTGTTTATTTCAGAATAATGAACCTTGTTAGATTGTTGGAAAGGGAAAAGTTAAGATTAAGTTGGAGAATGGAAATCATTGGCTACTATACAAGGTAAGACATGTTCCAAGGCTGAGTAAGAATTTAATTTTAATAGAACAACTCAGTGATGAGGGTTGTGTAGTTACCTTTTAATGATAAAAATTGGAACATTTCAAAAGGTTCCCTTCTAGTAGAAAAAGATGTGAAAGTGGGTGCCTTATATATTTGTACAGGTCATATTTTTCCTTCTACTTTAATTGTTCCAAAGAAAAAAGAATGTTTAGGAATAGTTGCTATAGTTGAGTAGGGAGAATGAATAACTACTTTAGATTCTGATACAACATTGTGGCACAATAGACTTGGGCACATGAGTGAGAAAGGTATGAAAGTAATTCACTCAAAGAAAGGTTTCCCAAATTTGGAATGTGTTAGTATGGATTTCTATGAAAGATGTGATGAAAAACCAAAGAGAGTGAGTTTTGTGAAAACTAGGAAGGAAAATAAAAAGGAGAAATTATAGCTTGTGCATACCAATGTATGGGGATCAGCTTAGGAATCTTCCCTTGGTTGCTCTCATTATTATGTTACATTCATTTATGATGCAACTAGAAAAGTATGGGTTTATTTCCTTAGACAGAAATCTAATGTATTTCAAAATTTTAAGAAATGGAAATGCTTAGTTGAAAATGAGATTGGTAAGAAATTAAAATGTCTCTGATCTGATAATGGTGGTGAGTATTATAGTCATGAATTTGAATATTATTTCTCATCTAATGGTATTCGTAGACAAAAAATAGTTCCAAGGATTCCATAGGAAATTTGAGTGGCTAAATACATGAACGGAGCATACAAGGGGCATGAGGTTTCATGGTAGGTTGTCCTTACACATGTGGGTAGAGGCTATCAATACTGCTATATATTTGATTAATAGAGGTCTCTCTACTCCTTTGAGTTGTGGTATTCTAGAGGAAGCATGGACTAGTAAGAAGGTGAGTTATTCTTTTCTCAAAACCTTCTATTATGAAGCATTTGCTCACATAGATTCTAAAAATAGAACCAAGCTGGAAGCTAAGTCAAAGAAATGTGTATTTGTTAGATATGGCATTAATGAATTTTTTTATAGGCTTTGGGATTTTTAAAATCATAAAATTGTAAGAAGTAGGGATGTCATATTCAATGAGAAAGTGTTTTGCAAAGATCTATTGTAGCAACATGAGAAGAAAGAAGATGATTATGTAGTGTTGGATGATACTCCAAAAGATGATGTTCTAGCCATTCCTCATGATGTGCAACAACCACAACAACAAATACCACACACATTAGTGAATGCTAGATGATCAAGAAGGAAAATTAGATCTCCATAAATATTTTCCCAATCTTTGTATTCTATTTTACTAATAGATGTTGTTGAACCTAAATTCTATGATGAAGTTGTGCAGGTGCATACTAAGATTCATTGGTAGTCTACAACGAAAGATGAAATGGGCTCTTTGCTGAAAAATAAGACATAGGATTTATGCAAGTTGCCTGCGGGTAAACGGGCTTTGTAAAAAATAAGTGGGTTTACAAGTTAAAAGAAGAGGATGGAGGTAAGCAAAGATTTAAGGCCAAGTTAGTTGTAAAAGGATTTGCAAAGAAAATGGGCATTGATTTTGATGAGATATTTTCTCCTATTGTTAATATCAATATTGTTTTAAGTATTGTGACTACTGAAGATTTGCATTTAGAGCATCTTAATGTTAAAATAACCTTCCTTCATGGTGATTTGGATGAAGAGATATATATGGCTCAGCCATAGGGATTTAAGGTCAAAGGTAAGGAGAACTTAGTGTGCAAATTGAAGAGGCTTGAAGCAAGCACCTCAGCAATGGTATCTGAAATTTGACATTTTTTTGCATGAGCATGGATATAGTAGGTTTCATTTGGATCATTGTGTTTACTTTAAGACGTTGGATGATGATAGCTACATTATTTTATATTTATATATTGATGATATGATTTTAGTTGGGTATAACATGGACCACATTAAGGGGCTGAAATGTCAATTAGCACATGCATTTGCTATGAAGGATTTTGAAGCAACAAATCATTGGTACGAAGAATTGTAGAGGTAGGAAGAATAGGAAATTGATGCTATCTCAGGTTGATTATGTTGAGAACATGTTACAATATTTCTTTATGGAGAACACTAAAGTTGTCAGCACACCTTTACCTAGTCATTTGAAGTTGACTAAGGAGATGTGTCCCAAGACAAAAGAAGAGGAGGAAAAGATGTCAAAGGTACCATGTGCTATAGTTGTAGGAAGCTTGATGTATGTTATGCTATGTACAAGGCCAGTATATGAGTCATCAAAGAATTGTGAATTGAAATGCAATCAAATAGTTTGCTAAATATTTGAGAGGAACATCCAATAAGTGTTTACACTTTGGGGGCTCTACTACTAATTTACAGGGGTATGTTGACTTTGATTTGGAAGGGAATATTGATACTACATACAGTACTACAAGTTATGTCTTAACTATTGGTGGGGTAGTCATTAGTTGGGTTTCTAGGTTATAGAAGGTTAATGGTTTATCCACTACAAAGGCAGAGTATGTTGCTACTATTGAGGAAACCAAGGAGATGATATGGCTTTAGTTCTTCTTGGAAGAATTGGGACACCCTCAAAAGGATAATTATTTGTTTATAGATAGTAAGAGTGTCATTCATCTTGTAAAGTGTTGGAGTTTTGAAACTACTAAATAAAAAAATGCTTCAATACCAAAATGATAATACTCATGCAACCTAAGGATTAGCTATTTCCTATTATCACTTACACATGTAAACCATTTGGATTCAACATCAAAAAAACCAAAAAATGCTCTCCTTCTCTTTAGGCTCTACAAAACCAAGGTAAGTATACCTAACGGATGACTCAATTTGATTGCTATTGTGTGAGAATTATATTAGATTCATTCTAATTCTCATCTTCAATTCTCAAGAAAAACACCTAATTATGATATTTTAAAAAAGATAGATCCCATATAGAAAATTTGGTCATAAAGTATTTTGTAGATTTGTAGGCATTATTAGAAATAGTGGCTAACTAAGGCCAAAGTATTCCAGGCAAACAAGTATTAACCAACTTTGAAAATCTTCAGGAAAGAAAAGTAAAATTGATTGTAATTTTGCATTTGATGCTCATCTTATGATCCATCTATATACCAATTAAATTAATTTGACCAGTTCTTAATCCATTGGGGTTAAGAGTCTACTACAATTCCATGGATGTGATATGTTGCCTTACAACAAATATCATCAGCAATTCTTGCTAGAATTTATCATTCAAAACATCCTTCCTATTACTATAGCAACCTCATCAAATTCATCAAAGCTTTAACTTAATTCATTGAACTAATAGCAGTGATGAAAAGACATACAACCTAAATCGATTGCATTCAATTGCACAAGCTTTACTCATACAATATCAAGAACACTAAGTAGTTTAGAAAGAACTAATATGGGGATAGCTCATAATTTGTATTCATTTTCCTTGAAAATCATATATAGTTGTAGTAAACTCAAAATGACCTGAGAAAGAAAAATAGAGATCATTCCATACTAATATATTCTCAAAAAAATTATAGTGAAGATACATCATAAAACTTGCTCAAATTACTGGACCAAAAAGAAAAATAAGTATAAAACTAGGATGCATTAAAAATTGGACTGTTCTCTAGCCCTAGAATCTCACTTATATAATGTGAGATGCAACAAACTTTAGGTGTAGAGAAGTGATAGGTTTCCTTGAAAGATATTTACATACACCATGTCATAAAAGACAAAATTTTAAGTAATGGGAAAGTAACATCATATTATTCTTGGTAGGCCTTCTTTTCTATTACATCCTCGCATGTAGAGAATCCCATGATTGGTCCTTTATTCATTTTGAAACCTTAGGATATGTGGCTGCTAGACTTGCCAATGATGTGTTAGGCTTTGATTCATGTAACTTCACCTCCACTCAAACATTTTCACTCATGTCATCATGTGTTATCAAGGTGACAGTTACTCTTAATTTTGTGTGTGCTAAGTCATCTAACTGATCCATTATATCCTTCACATGAGATGACTTTTCTTTTCTAGTCTCCTACTCTTGCAAGGAGTACTCATTCCTTATTATATATTCATGGAAATAAAATTCATGCTCAATTTATCCAAGCTTAATTCTATGCCTCAGAGCCAAATTCAAAAATCCCTCAGAATCACAAAAATGAGGGAGAGAAATAGCCATTTTTTATGGATCCAAAATTTTGTTCGAAGAAAGCCAACCCCCTTTTGTGATTATAAAATGATGGGCTACTGTACAAGTTGGGAAAATTGACCCTATTGATCTTTTTAACAAAAATGTTTCCTCTACTACTCCCAACTGCCAGAAAAATTCAGCTATTCCTACCTTTAAGGGCACTTGATAAGGTAGTACATGAACACTTCTCTTAAAACCATAAATTTTGAAAATAGTAGAAATAGAGTATGGAATGATATCCCCCCAATTATGTTAAACTTTCAAACTACTATGGTTATCCATAGGCCTAATGAGACCCATTAGTGCCTTGGGGATTTTGGGATTATCACTCAATAAAAGGCATCTCATCTTGGAAGTGAAATACCTATCAAACTTAACAAAACTAGCATTCTCTACATCTGAAGTCATATTTGCACTCCATAATTGTACTGGTAGTGTTTCCTCATTCTCCTCTCTCTTTAATTTCATTTCTTTACCAAAATATGTAGCTCCTTTAAACCAAAACATGTGCATGAACCAAGAATAATGACCAAAAGTTTTTTCCACCTTGCTCTTGGCAATCCCAATCAGTCCACTATGAATTTCCTCGGCTAAAAAAGAAGAAAAATAGAAAATGATGTCCACACCAAGAGATGAAATCTAAACAACCATATACATAAAATCCATAGGCGTAAAATCTTCTTCATCTCTCCCAAAACCTCTACACAGGGTCCTATATATCTATATAGCCCTGGAATTAAAATATGCCCTTTTGAAAGGTTCCCTAGAGGCTGTTGTTATTTTACCTAGATGTGCCTTCAATGCAACTTACCTAATGATATCTTTCTTGGATTTATATTCCTTTTCTAATCCTTCCAAATCAATGGGCACATGGTAATCAGTGAGAGACCCTAAAAAAAAATCTTCCCTAATCTCATCTAAGCTGACTGTAATTAGGACCTAGCCATCCACTCTTCCCATAACTCTAATAGCTTGGTCATAGTTCTTGGCCATAGCTTTGAGAAGATCATAATCCATGAAAACACTAGCAACCACCAATTTCCCTAGATCAAAATTTGAGATATTGGCATGTGGGGCAAACAGGTTCCTCTCTAAAAACCATTTTTTAAACAAATCTAGACTAGTTTTAGAGGTACTAGCATCCCTGACCCAGTTACCCTTGTCATAAAATCCATCAACTATTTTCAACCTAGGGTTTAATGTAGTATGTTTTTTTACTTGCACAATTTTAGTAGTGGAATTGGGAAGCAGCTCTAGTAAATCATCATGGACATTCTTGTCCAAGTAATTCTCCTAACTATAAAATCCTTTTTTTTGCAAGCATTTTCAATTGTAATTTGCAGAATAGAGACACTACCGAGATTATAGTGTATATACTTACTTGATTCGTTGCTTATTTCTCTCTGTAACTCTACAATGTCTTTGCAAACACTGAAAATCTATTTCACATTCTTGTCTAGCAGACAACCTTCTTAGTAATGGCTTTTGCTCAAGAAAAGCTTGAAATTTTTGTTCACATGGGATGAGTCTAAGAAAATCTTCTATATTATACTCTTTATTTTCTTATGCACATGAAGCTTTCAAGCTTCATAAATGCACAAAATGGAAAAAATAGTGTGGCATCATCTTTCCTTTAAAATTTTCACCGTTGACCTTTGAAAAATCTTATGATCCAGGGATAAAAATAAAGCTCACTCATCTTTCCTCTTAACATGTTGGTAGTCAAACTAATGAAACACTTCCATCTATACCTTCCCTTCACTGCTAGCACTTTAGTCTAGATCTACTAATGACTAGGGACACATGTCATCAAGCTACTACCTTGCTATACATAACTTTTGAGCATCTTGCTCTAGCAAAGTAGCGACAACCATTGATCCTACTTTGATCATGTGGAAGACATTTGATACAACTCTTAAGAGAAATATGGTGGCTCCCTCATTCGCTACCTTGCTATACACAAACTTTGTGCAAGTCTTTATAGCAAGATAGCAACTACTATAGATTTGAACTTGATCTGTTGGTGTGGAAACTGTATTAACTTCTTAAGATGTGGTGGGTCTCATATTCACTATGTCGCATAGAGTAAAAGGTGCAAATCTTTCTATACCAAGATAGCAAGAATCATTGATCTTAGCTTGATCTAATGATCAAAATCCTTCAAGTGTTTTATGAATGGGGCATGGGTCTACGATACTAATGACATGAGAAATCCTACACATCTGGCATAATAAAATCATATTCTAATCCTAGTCACCTTTCCATGTTGCTTGGGTCCCACCATGTGTTCATTTCATGGTAGCTTGCTATGTTGCTAATGGCAAGATGCATAATTTTTTTGGTAGTGAAGTAGCAAGCTCCGATGACTATTCAAAACTTGACACTGGAAGAATAAAGGCAAGTCAAGTCACAATCACCTTCATTAAATGCTTCTAACATAATAGTCATTACTCACCATTAGAACTTGGAAATATTTATGGTCATCAGAATGTTTGGAGGCCATCATTTCATATATTTCCTAGTTATTTTCCATGTTGCTAATGGAAAGATGCCTAAACTTTCTGATAGCAAAGTAGCAAATCATCAGAGAAACCATTATTCCAATGATTATTTCTGCTTGCCTTTTACTGGGTTCCTTTCTAGCTTTTGACAACTCTGACAAAATGCACATGACTAAAAACTTTGGACACAACATATTTTTTGACCATTGTATCTCCATTTTATGACACCATTCTTTAATTTTGTGGTATTTCTACCTTTCTATACATAAGAAGTGTGCACCTCACCATAGCGAAGTAGCAATTGCCATAGATCTCATTATAATTAGATGGTGAGGGACATAAGAGAAAAAGACCACTTGGGGGCACATAAAATTTAAAATGAAAATAGAATATTCACAAAACTTTTAAAAGGATTTCGTGCCCAAAAATTTTAGAAAGACTAAGACATAGGGATTTAAATGTTTTCAAAGGCAAACAAAATCTGGAAGACTAAAAAACCAAAAACCCTATGTCTACTAATAGATTCAATCTAATTTTTTGTACCTAGGCTTAGTGAAATTTTACCATGCAAAAAATTAGGCCAACAATGGCTCTATTTGGGGACATTGAATCATGAAGATTCAAATGAGGGCTTAGAATTTTTGGGAGAAGCAAACCATCCAGAATCCCTACGAACTAACCACTACTAGGAGAACAACTAAACATAGAAAGGCTATATAAAGGAAATTGAACAAAGGCAAAGGATTTACAAATGTGTACAAGAAACCCTAAAATACTATTCATGGAAGAAACAAGTATTTCAGCAAAAATACCTCTTCAAGAACTGTCCATGAACTGGCAGTTCAAGAATGTTGTCTGATAAATCCTTGAGAACATATGAATCTTCTCCCCATGTATTTTCAATCAAATAGTGACCTAACCATATGGGATCAAACTTCCCATGTTTTCCTTAATCCTCAATTATGGCATTCCATAGTAGGACTAAATCTCCATTTTCAAAATTTTTATTCATGGTCCTTTTATCATATAATGTCTTAACTTGTAGTTGCATTTTTTGATTCCTAAGAGATGTTTCTTTTCTAGTTTTTGTTAACCCTACAAGATCATCCATCCTTTCTTGCATATCATTTGTAATATCTTCATCATATAATTGGATGTAATTATAGAGTCCTACTAAGTTATTCTAAGGCATCCTAGCCTAAATTCCATATGCTAGATCAAATGGGGCTACTCCAATAGCCTTCTTTATAGTCACTTTGTCAACCCATATTGCAAGTTGCAACTTAGAGTCCCATGCCTTCTTGTTATCATCCAAGGTCCTTTTAATGACCTTTAACAATCTTTTATTTGTGGATTTATCCTATCCATTCCCTTGTGGATGATATGGGCAAGATGTTGATATAGTTATTCTATATTTGTCATAGAACTTTATAAGTTCCTCATACCTAAAGCACATGGCATTATCTATCACAATTCTTTGAGGGCAATGAAATTTGGAAATAACATTACTAAGCAATAAATTGTTGACAACTTTACTTGTTGCATTCTTGTGGGGATAGCTTCTACCCACTTTGTAAAGTAGTCAATAGTACCTAGATTCCAAGAATAGCTAGTACTAGATTTAGGAGAGATATCACCTTTGAAATCCATACCCCACTACTAAAATGGTGCTTGAACCTCAACTAGCTTTAAAGGAGTATTACCTAAAAATTTTAATTTTCTAGTAAACCTTTGACAAGAGTCACACTTCCTAACCATGATTTGAGTATCTTTAAAAGGGAGGGCCACCAAAAGCTAGCTCTCATCACTTTGTGTGCAATGGTTTTGGCCATATAATGTCCCCCACACACTCCAATATGCATTTTAGTCAGGACTTCTTTAGCCATTTTTTGATCAACACATTTAAGTAATATCCCTTCAAAATTTCTCCACCATAAGCTACCTTGGATAATTATGTACCTAATAGATTGTAATTTAGTGCTCCTCTTCTCATTTTTAGTCAAATGAGATGGGGCTTCCATATGTTGTAGATAGTGGATAACATTAGCATACTAGTCACAATGATCCATGTCACATAAATTAGATCTAAGGTTTTCTATAGCCATATTTATCTTATTAGCATCCAAATTAGATTGACCCATGAGTTTGTCTAAACCTTGACCTCTTACCAACTTTGTTATTTGTATCTCAATTTTGAGCTCTTGGATCCTATTGATCCAACTACACCTTCTTCCTAATACTTCTTGTTGAGAAAAAAATATCTTTTACAACAGCACTAGAAACAAATGCAATGACAATAGCTCCTATCAAATAACATCTGAATGCCTTAACAACCTTTACTATAGGATATGCTTATTTTCAATTCATCTCATATTTTAATTCAGCAAGCTATAGTGACTTACTGAAGAAAGCAATGGGTTGTTCATATCCCTCACTCTTTTGCAACAAAACTACAACTACAGTGTGGAAAGATGCACAAGAAAATATGTGCATTGGCTTAGTTTAATCAGGGGTCCTCAAGACTAGGGAATTCTTTATAGTAGTCTTAATATCTTGAAAATCCTATGAAGGTTCACCATCCCAGTTGATACTAGCCCCTTTCTTGAGCATTTTAGAAATAGGTCTACTGATTTTAGCAAAATTTGTAACAAATCTTCTTACAAAATTAACTTTCCCAAAGAAAGATTGAATTCCTTTTACATTCTTTTGCTTAGAGAGCTTATCAATGGCTACTACTCTTTTGAGGTCTATCTTTACCCCATCCTTTGATACTATATGTCCCAATAACTTTCCTTCAGTTACCCCAAATGCATATTTCTTAGGGTTTAATGACATTCCATATTCCAATGCTTTGATAAAAATCTTTTCCAAATGCCTACAATGGTCTTCAGCCTATTTGGAATAAATTGTGAGGTCATCTTGATACACAACCATTAATTTATTTATGTACTCATGGAAAGCCAATCCATGGCTCTTTGAAAAGTGGCACCAGCATTAATAAATCCAAAAGGAATCCTCACATATACATAAGTCCCCCAAGGAGTTGTAAATTTTGTCTTGAATTGTTCTTCTTCTTTTACTAGGACCTAGTTATATACTGAGAATCCATCCATCATTGACATAAGTTCAGACCCTGTTACCTATTGCAACATAGCTTCCATATTGGGTAACCCATAATTATCTTTTAGGGAAGTAATGTTCAAATTTATGAAATCTACATAGAGTATGATATCTCCATTCTTTTTTCTAACAGGTACTAAATTAGAGACCCAAGTGGAATGTGTGATAGGTTTGATTATTCCCCCATCTCTTAACTACATTAGTTCCTCTTGCATTTTAGGGGCCAGGGTGAGATTAACTGGTCTTTATTTTTGTCTAAAGGGTTTTACATTATCCTTCAAAGGTATGACCTTGTGAAAAAGGCCTTCTCTATAAGATTTTAAATCATCATATGAGCAAACAAAGACATGTCTAGATTTTCTCAATAGGTCAATTAGAGGCTTTCTAATTTTAGCTAACAAGTTTTTGCCATTGTAAACTTTCTTAGGGGATTCAATAATACCCAAATTTATCTCTTCTAGTTCTTGAGGTTTACAGTCTTTAGCACTAGGTCTTACCCTATCTTGGTTATCAAACATGTTCTCCAAAACAACCAAACCTTTAGGTACTTTATAAGTTTTTAACTATATAACCTCTTGACCAAAAGTTGTTTCCTTCCCATCTATGGTTTGCACCAAATCACTACAATCTAACTCTTGTCCATGGTATTTATCCTCATTTAGCAAGAAATTCACAATGTCTTTGTCATCTTCAAAGACTTGCCAATGTTCAACATTGTCAAGTATTGATGGCCTATTTTGAACTTCAATTTGTGATATCCTTGCAAATGATATCTCTTGTGGCTTAATTGCTACATTTTCTAATAAGTCAACCATCTTATTCTAAGTCCTATCTCTCCATGATATACCAAATGCATCAAAAAATTCAATTTGATCCCAAACAACATTTCTATACTATTTCAACCTTCTATTCTTAGAAGCATATGTTCCCTTTATCTGTGAGATAATCAATTTTGAATCACTATGACATGCAACTTCTTGATCTAGTGATGGGCAGCAACTTTCAACCCTAACGAAAAGGCTTCATATTTAGCTATATTATTAGTACATGAAAAATTCAAGGTAAAAGAATATCTGAAAGTGTTTTTCTCTTGAGAAACAAAAACTGCCCATACCCCTGCACCTTCTTTAGAACTAGCGCCATCAAAGAACATTGTCCATAATATCAGTGAGTCTGTACAACACTCAACTTAGTGTTTAATAATAGTAGGAAATTTCTTAACTTCTTGAATAATCAATTCAGCTCTAAATGCATTCACACCAGTATCTAAAAAGCAAGTAGCATCTTTGTCAATTTATTCACCCAAGATATGACTAACCCTTGGATCTCTGTCTACTTTAATAGCCTTAACACCTAAATGAAAGGTTGCATAAGTCAAATCACACTACAGGCTACCTCCCATAGTAGCATTCCATTTTCTAGAAAGCAACATTCCATAGTGTGGAGGTATGTCAACTATAAGGACTGACATGGTCAACTCTACCTCAGGATATGCAGCTAGCTTAAATGGCAAAGCACTTATAGTACCTATGACTTGGACTTCTCTAGCATCCATACCTTTACATCTACCCTACTTAGTATCTACTTTCAACCCTAAGGCTTCCATTACTTTGAAAGGTATTATGGTGTTAGAGGCTCCTGAGTCTATCATGCAATTTTTTAGGGTCTTTCCTTTTATAATCAGACTAATAAAAAATGAGTCAATATCTTCTATGTATGCTACTGATGAATCATCGAGGAACATTTGGGGAATTTGGGACATGATGCCATTATCTTCTATTACTAAGTGGGACAATTGTGTAGCATTTTGTTCTATATTATTGTTACTATTTCCTATTGCTCCCAACTATGACAAGGCTTTACTCTGATGCTCTTCGATTCTAAAAAGTTCAGACAAAGGTACCTTAATAGTAATTTCTGACAACATAGATATCATGTCAATAGGATTAGATTCAATGGGTTTCACAATCATACCTAGAGTAGGAACCTTCTGAATAGCAAGGATTACTATTTGCTTGGAATTACCAGATCTTAATCCCTTCTCTTGCATAATTTCTTTTGTTGTCTCACTAGCTTGGAATTGCATTTTCTTCTTGGCTTCCCACTTCTTAGTTTTAACATCTTTAACCTTGACTATCTCAACACTAACCTTCTTGTCTTCATCTTTCATCTTATGTGTGATGTCTTTTATGAATATACCAGAGGGCTTCCCAATTTCATTGTTAACTATTTTGTTTCTCAAATTATAATTGCTATGTACTTGGGAGATCATTTTTGCAGTGATCCTATCAATTTCTTCTTTGTAAGGCATTCTTCAACTTACATGACCAACTTTAGAAGATGTAACACATACCTAATCTTCATCATAGCCTTCATTGTCTAAGAAAACTTGTTGATGATGTAATTGATAAGAAATTTTCTTATTCTCTAGATCACTTTTTGTTTCTTCTAAATAAAAATCAACACAATAACTACACATGCTTACCATATTACAACTTACATCATCATGACTCTTTTCTTCTTCCTCATCCTTAGTTTGTAAACTATGATTAGAAACAAATGACTAAGAAACTACACAATATTTTACAAAGTGAGGTGATTAAAAAATAATACACCATGGCACATTATCATTCATATTTACTAAACTTCTTTGTAGAGGATCTAGTGTACCCTTATCTTTTACATTTTGAGTCTGGTTAGGGATTGGCTTGTCATTCTTCCATTGGGTGGTATAAGGGTAATTTTGCAAGCTAGGTTGTCTATTGAAATTGTTATTGTTCATAGGGGTTTTATCAACAACATTTGGATTATTAAAACTAGTAGGGTTCATCTTTTCTAGCAATTCCAACCCCTAGCTTATTGTAGGTTCTTCTGGCTTCTTTCCTACATGAGTTTTATCAACCTCTCTTTTTTTATTATTCTTGGGATTGAAAAGCTTTGGATCATCTCTCCTACCTAATTTTCTAGATACCTTCCTATTATTCTCTATATTTAATACAACCTTATAGGCATCCCTTAAAGTTTTAGGATTCTTATCCCTCAATTGATAAGCCATTTTTCTATCAAAAGCATTAAAATATGTTGTGAGACAAACATCCTCATTCAGCCCCATAAATTGAAATAGTTTGTACATACATTTCTAGAATCTTACATTGAAGTCAAATGTGGGATCATTAGGATTCTTCTTGATGTTGTTGAATTCATTTAACATGAATCTTGCATTAGTGTTGTCTCCATATTGATCCTAAAACAATTTTTCCAAGTCACTCTAACAGGTAATACTGTCATCAGGTAATGTTTTGAACCAATCCCTTACATCCTCAGTTAGTAAATGAACAAACAAATTCATGACCACATCCTCATGTTTAAATTCATAATCATTTAACATGTCTATGAAAACTATCAAATGTTCTTCACTAGTAGTAGCATTATTTCCAAAAGACATAACCATTTATCTCTTAAATCAAAAGATATGGGATGTAGAGCACTAGGAATACCTACAGATGATATTTGTCTATACTTTTCCATGTATATGGGTTTCTTCTAGAAACCAGGAATATTTGAAGTGCTTGCTATATTAGCTTGGTTAAGAGGAACACTTTGCGATTGTTGGGGTTGGACAATAGGGGCTTGAATATAAGTGGTGGATGATGAGGTAGGAGAAAATTGAGATATTCCCTAAACTAAAACTACTAGTCTACAAGGAGGTACAAAAACTAAATTTGGGGTGGATAAAATTGGCCATGAAGCTAATGCAAAATTAGACTTAATGAACTGAAATTTTCTTCTAGTTCTTGTAGCTTGAGCTTCATTCTCCAACTTCTCATGCTCTTTTACAAGATCTTCCTTCTCTTTTCTAGCCTCCTCTAGATCTAGATCTAATTTTGACATGGGAAATTTTATGGGTTTTCTTGTTTGAGCTTGAGGTTCATTTATTTTGACTCCTATAGCTTTACCTTTTCCTTTGTCTACAACTTTCACAATGGGTTCTATACAATTTACTTGGATAGGTCTATAATCTTGGACTTGAGAAATAACTGGTTCTTGCTTTTGATTCAAGAGTTTTTCTTCTTCTTGAACTTTAGCTCTCAGACTATCTACATCTCCAAAAACATCAGTATGAAGGGTTGTGGTTTTTTCTTCTTACTTTTTATTTTATTCCTTCAAGGTAGCCATCCTTCTAAGCAGAGTATCCCTTTCTCTTATAGCATCCAAGGTGGCTTGCTTCTTCTCTTTTTCAATACAAATGTGCTTAGCTTCTTCCTCAACAACCCACTTCTTTAGAAATTTTATCTTTGATTATACTTTTGTAGGATCTATAAAAGTAGCTTCCAAATCAATAGGGTCATCCAGATATATAAGATTTGGTTTTGTATATGGGTTGTTTTAGGATTAGAAGGATCTCTAAAAGAACACTTGATTCCTATCCTATGATGCATTTTGGCTATGAGACCTAGTCTAGGGGATATATTCCCTACTAGTGACATATCCTTATCTTGATCTATTCTTTCATCTCGTACTAGGGTAATAAATATCCCTCCTAGGAGTCTAGTGGTTTCTAATTCAAAGGTGAGTGAAGAAGACTCCCTCCCTATCACTAGTTGATACTAGGAATTGACTGATACACTACCTCTAAGTTTCTAGGTGTGATTTTGATCTGTCCTTTTCTTATTTAGGTTCTTCCTACCACCTTTAGGTAAATCATTATACATTGGTACATTTAGATGGGCTCTAGTGTAAGCACTTGTGGTTTTGCTTTTGTCATCCATTTTGCTATATGTCAAATAAGCACTAGCTTCAAAACCTTGACTGAGTAGCCATCCTTTTCTTGGGAAAATAAAAAATTAAAATTATTCCTGACTTCAAGGAGAAAACACAAATAGAAATAGAAATATCTAACATGGATGGACCAATTGCTGAGATTGTAAGACTACAACTCTTGCTTGTTAGATAAGACACTTGCAAAGGTTGGATACATCAGTGTATCTCTATGGTATTTGGGTTTTTCTTTCTTTCTTTTTAAATTCTCAAGGTTTGTCACTAAAACATCTCTTTATAACCATGAGCAATACTAAACATTCTGACACACATGTACACAATAGGACCAAAGAAAATGCAGTACTTTTCATAGACGTGTTGGATAACTCCCTAGTAGAGTCACCATTTTGTTGGAGTTTTAAAACTATTGAATAATAGAATGATTCAATACAAAAATGATAATACTCATGCAACCTAAGGATTAGCCATTTCCTATTATCACTTACACATGTAAACCATTTGGATCCAACATCAACAAAACAAAAAGTGTTCTCCTTCTCTTTAGGCTTTCAAAAACTAAGGTAGGTATACCTAAAGGATGACTCAATTTGATTGCTAATGTATGTGAATTATATTAGTTTCATTATGATTCTCATCTTCAATTCTCAAAAAACACACCTAATTCTGATATTTTTAACAAGATACATCCCATATAGTAGATTTGGTCATAAAGTGTTTTGTATATTTGCAAGTATTATCAGCAATAGTGGCTAACTAAGGTTAAAGTATTATAGGAAAAAAAGTATTGACCAACTTCGAAAATCTTCAGGAAAAGAAAAGTAAAATTGATTTTAATTTTGCATTTGATGCTCATCTTATGATCCATTTATCTACCAATTGAATTAATTTGACCAGTTCTTAATCCATTGGGGTTGAGAGTCTACTATAATTCCATGGATCTAATTTGTTCCCTTACAAACAATATCATTAGCAATTCTTGCTTGAATTTATCATTCAAAACATCCTTCCTATTACTATAGCAACCCAATCAAATTCATCAAAGATTTTACTTAATTCATTGAACTAATAGCAGTGATGAAAAGACATACAATCTAAATGGATTGCATTCAATTGCACAAGCTTTACTCATATAATGTCAAGATGACTAAGTAACTAAATGAAGACAAAATTCAAAAAGAACTAATATGGGGACAGATCATAATTTGTATTCATTTTCCTTGAAAATCATATACACTTGGAGTAAAATCATAATGACCTTAGAAAGAAACACAGAGATCATTCCATATTAATGTATTATTAGAAAACTTGTAGAGAAGATACATCATAAAACTTGCTCAAATTATTGGACCAAAAAGAAACTAAGTATAAAACTAGGATGCATTAGAAATTAGATCATTCTCTAGCCTTGGAATCTCAATTATATCATGTGAGATGCAACAAGCTTCAGGCCTAGAGAAGTGACAAGTGTACTTAAAGGATATTTACATACACTATGTCATAAAAGAAAAAAATTTAAGTAAGAGGAAAGTAACATAATATTATTCTTGGTAGGCCCCCTTTTCTATTACATCCTCACATGCTGAGAATCTGATGATTGGTCCTTTATTCATTATGAATCATTGGCATATGTAGCTGCTAGACTTTCCAATGATGTGTTAGGCTTTGATTCATGTAACTTCACCTCCACTCTAGCATTTTTACTCATGTCATCATGTGTTATCAAGGTGATAGTTACTCTTGATTCTACATGTGTTGATTCATCTAACTAATCCATTGTATCCTTCACATGAGATGATTTCCCTTCTTCTTTTATAGGTACTGATGGAGGTGGATTGATGATTTATAATTCATCTTCATGCATTTCATCATCATCACTTTCATCTTCTTCTTGTTGCTCAATAGAAGCAATATCCTTCATCCAATTGTCAAAAAGTGCATCATCTAGCCAATCAAATTGTAGAATATCCTATTGTTTTTTGATAAATATTCTGCCTCCCTAATAATATCAACAAATTATTGTTTCAAAGAATAAAATAATTTTTGGGATTTTACTATTTCTTTAGTTGTGGTAGCCCACCATGCATGGCCTGTTTCATTGATAATTCTATTCATTTTTAAAAAAAATAAATCATCAAGCTCTTTGGCCCATTTATCTTTAATTTTCAAATGATTTCTCCTATCTAGGGCACAAGGGAAAAAAACTAAACTTTTGGCTCTTGTACTTGTTCAATTAGTGTACTATTATTCTTTGTGAATGAATTCTATTATTGTCAAAATAAGAAAGATTAGAAACAATATCAAAAGTTTTCTCAATTTGATCATAGAAGGTTTTTATGATAGAATAGCATAAAAATTTCATTTCTTTACTCCTACTTACCCACTTAGCCACAATACGCTTTAAAACCTCATCACTTCCTTTTAGTTCCTCCCAAATAATGATCACCCTAGCCAATTGATCATAAACTAGTGCCCATTCAATTTTTTCCCCCAAATATGTGAGAGCCTTTCTTAAATTATCTTCATATATTGCCTCCAACTCCACATGTAATGCCCACACCTTGCTTTTTTCTTCTTCAAAATCTTTTTCTATGTAGTATTCTAGCATTTGGGGTGTATTTGGTATTTTTTCAAGGGGGGTCGATTTGAAATGTTCAACTAGGGGGTGAGGGTATGTTATTCTTGGCCTTGTGGACCTCCCCATCAACTTGTTGTTTAACTCAATTCTATTTTTTACCTCTTTATTGTAGGCCTCCATAATTATTTCATATTTACTCTGTAGTTCAAACATGGCCTATTCTTCCTTCTTAGCAGTGGCCAAAACAAATTGGGATGAATCCACATTCCAATGTGTTGCCTATACATGAGAGGTATCAACCACCCTCCTCACAATGATGTTTCCTATCAGTCTTGATTCATCTGGCTATGATGAAATAGCCCTAGATCCCCTTCTCAATGACCACATGACCAAAGCAACTTGATCTCCACTAAATGAAGTCCCTACAAACTCCTTTTTATTGCATTCTTCTAATTCCAATTTATTAGAAATAAAATTAAAATCAATGCATCTACAATATCCCAATTGGGCAAGAATAGTATATTAGAAGCCTTTACCATTTTCCTACCCTCTTCAGCGGTTATTATCTTAAACTCTTGAATATTTTTTTCCTTTATTTGGTTTTGTATAGAAGCTTCATCCATTTTTGGATGCTCTATTGTCAATCTTTTGCATCTTTCCTCAAAATTTCTCATATTTGCCCTCCATGCAAATTGATGGAAAGCCCTTGATTTTACAAAACTAACATTAGACAAAAATTTATGACTTGTCTATTCTAGCACAAGGCCCAATTTTCTCACTCTGTAATTTGGAACTGTTAGTTGAAAACTTGGTACTGGAAGTTCTTCAGGGTCTCCTTCATTTATTTTTTATTGTGTGACAAAAACATCCCCTTGTGATCCCATCTGTTCAATTTTATCTTTAGTGAGCTGCTCCTCTTCAATTCTCAAAGGGGTTTTTGGGGGTGAGTATTCTTCAACATGAGGATCCTCTTCCCTTATTATCTTTTTCCTCTTTAGAGAGGGTTCAGAATGCCTCTCTTCCACAGCAACAATACTGGATGCCATTTTTTGATTTCCTTTGTCTACAATCACCCCTTTATTCTAAATAAGAGTGTACCCTAGTCTTTTCTAGATAGGTTATTGACCTACCCCTATATTGGTAGTAAAATCCAATCTTCTCATTACTTCCCTGGCCTTATTTAGGTTAAATCCAATAAAGAATTGTTTCTTTTCATTCATTGTCTCTATTATTTCAAGAAAAGTATTCAAAAGTTTCCTTGTCTTATTTACATTTGTGATTGAATCATCCAAAGGACTATAATCTGGATCACAACAATGAATAAAATCCAAAATTTCAGAGAAGACTCTCCACTTTTCTTTTCTTGTCTCCAACTCTTACAAGGAGTACTAATTCCTTATTATATGTTTTGGGAAATAAAATTCATGCTCAATTTGTCCAAGCTTAATTCTACACCTTAGAGAAAAACAAAAAAATCCCTCAGAATCATAAAAATGAGGGTGAGAAATAGCCATTTTGCATCGATCAAAAATTTTGTTCAAAGAAAGCCAACCCCCTTTTTTGATTACAAAATGATGGGTTACTATGCAAGTTGGAAAAATTGACCTTCTTGAGCTTTTCAACAAAAATGTTTCCTCTACTCCTCCCAATTGCCACAAAAATTCAGCTATTCCTACCTTCAAGGGTACTTGATAAGGTAGTACATGAGGAATTCTCTTAAAAAAATTAATTCTAAAAATAGTAGAAATAGAGTATGGGATGATATCCCCCCAATTATGTGAAACTTTCAAACCACTTGGGTTATCCATAGGCCTAATGAGACCCGTTAGTGCCTTGGGGATTCTAGGATTATCACTCAATAAAAGGCATCTTAGCTTGGAAGTGAAATACCTATCAAACCTGATAGAACTAGCATTCTCTACATCCCAAGTCATATTTGTACTCCATAATTGGACTAGCAGTGCTTCCCCATTCTTCTCTCTATTTAATTTCATTTCTTTACCAAAATATGTAGCTCCTTTAAACAAAAACATGTGCATCAACAAAAACTAATGACCAAAAGTTTTTTCCACCTTGTTCTTGGCAATCCCAACCAGTCCACTGTGAATTTCCTCAGCTACTAAGAAGCAAACTAAAGAAAGATGTCCACACACAATTATGAAGTCTGAACAACCATATACGTAAAATACATAGGCATAAACTCTTCTTCATCTATCCTAAAAACTCTGCACAGGGTCCTATATATCTCTATAGCCCTAGAATTGAAATATGCCCTTTTGAAAGGTTCCTTGGAGGCTATTGTTATTGCTGGTAGGGTTCCAATTTTACCTATATGTGCCTTCAATGCACCTTGCCCAATGGTATCTTTCTTGGATTTATATTCCTTTTCTAATCCTTCCAAATCAATGGGCACATGGTAATCAGTGAGAGGACATAAACCAAAAACTTCCCTAATCTCATCTAGGTTGCTTGTAATTAAGACCTGGCCATCTGTTCTTCCCATTTCTAGGTCATAGTTCTTGGCCAAAACTTTGAGGAGATCATAATCCATGAAAATAATAGGAACCACTAGTTTCCCTAGATCAAAATTCTAGATATTGGCATGTGGGGTAAAAAGGTTCCTCTTTGAAAACCATTTTAAAAAAAAATCTAAACTAGTTTTAGAGGTACTGGCATCCCTGACCCAATTACCCTTGTCATACAATCCATCTGCTATGTTCAACCTAGGGTTTAATGTAGTAAGCTTTTTGACTTACACAGTTTCAGTAGTGGAATTGGGAAGTAGCTCTAGTAAATCATCATGGACATTCTTGTCCAAGTAATTTTCTAGACCAGAAAATCCCTTCTTTGGAGGAATTTTGAATTGTAATTTGTAGAACTGAGACACTAAAAATATTATAGTTTATATACTTACTTGATTCTTTGCTTATTTTTCTCTGTAACTCTGCAATGTCTTCACAAACACTAGAAATCTATTTCACGTTCTTGTCTAGTTGACAACCTTCTTAGTAATGGCTTATGCTCAGGAAAAGCTTGAAATCTTTGTTTGCATGTGATGAGATTGAGAAAATCTTTAGTATTATACTCTCTATTTTCTTTTGCATGCAAAGCTTTCAAGGTTCATAAATGCACAGAGTGGAAAAAATAGTGTGGCATCATCTTTCCTTTTAAATTTACGCCATTGATCTTTTAAAAATCCTACAATCCAGGGATAAAAAAAAAGCTAACTCATCTTTCCTCTTAACATGTTGGCAGTCAAACCAATGAGACACTTCCATCTATACCTTTCCTTCACTATTTACATTTCAATCTAGACCCACTGATGACTGGGGACATGTGTCACTAAGTTGCTACCTTGCTATACCTAACTTTCAAGCATCTTGCTATAGCAAAGTAGTGACAACCATTGATCCTACTTTGATCATGTGGAAGACATTTGATACAACTCTTAAGAGAAAATTTGTGGGTCCCTCATTCACTACCTTGCTATACATAAACATCGTGCAACAGTTTATAGTGAGATACCAGTGGCTATAGATTTGAACTTGATATGATGGTGTGGAAACTACATAAGCTTCTTAAGATGTGGTGGGTCCCATATTCACTTTGTCACATAGAGTAATAAGTGCACATCTTTCTATAGCGAGATAGCAATCATTGTTGATCCCTGCTTGATCTAATGATCAAAATCCCTCATGTGTTTTATGAATGGGTCATGGATCCAAGATACTGATGACATGAGAAATCCTACACAGCTGGCATATTAAAATCATATTCTAATCCTAGTCACCTTTCTATGTTGCTTGGGTATCACCATGTGTTCATTTCATGGTAGCTTGCTATGTCACTAATGATGAGATGCATAATTTTTCTGATAGCGAAGTAATGAGCTCTAATGACTATTGAAAACTTGGTGCTAGAAGAAAAAAAGCAAGTTAAGACATAATTTCCTTCATTAAATGCTTTTGACATAATAGTCATTACTCACCATTACGACTTAGAAATCTTTATGGTCATCGAGAAGTTTGGAGGCCATTGGGTCATATATTTCCTAGTTATTCACTATGTTGCTAATCGTGAGATGCCTAAACTTTCTAATAATGAAGTATCAAATCATTGGAGAAACCATTATTCTAGTGATTATTTCTACCCACCTTTTATTGGGTTCCTTTCTAGCTTCTGACAACTTTGAAAAAATGCATGTCACTCAAAACTTTAGACACAACATATTTTTTGACCACTGCATCTCCATTTTATGGCACCATTCTTTAATTTTGCAGTGTTCGCTACCTCACTATACATAAGAAGTGTGCAACACACCATAGCAAAGTAGCGATTACCGTAGATCTCATCAGAATCGGACAGTGAGGGACACAAGAGAAAAAGACCACTTGGGGGCACGAAATTTTTTAAATGAAAATAGAATATTCACAAAACTTTTAAAAGGATTTCACACTTGAAAGTTTTAAAAGGGTTGAGACATAGGGTTTTAAATGTTTTCAAAGGAAAACAAAATCTAGAAGACTAAAAAACTAGAAACCCTATGTCTATTAATGGATTCAATTTTTTTTTTTGTAACTAGGCTTAGGGAAATTTTACGATGCAAAAAATCAAGTCAACATAAAGAATTCAGCTTTTCATTCAAAGACAAAACACATCCAGTTGTAGTACCATTTCATTCGGTCAGTTTTAGATGATGGATAGTTAATGCTAGACAAGATACATACAAATGACAATCCAATAGATATGTTTACAAAGGTAGTGACAAGGGAGAAGATGAATTACTCTTCAGCTTTGGTTGGTCTTCTAAACTAACCATGAATAAGAGAACAACAAAGTGTAGGGTGGTTTGATCTAGTGGTAGCCTCATGGAGTAGCGACATAGCTGCAAGATTAGTCTCCAAGTGGGAGATTGTTATTTAGTGTGGAGCCTAATTTTTCCCCAAGTGGGACATTTTTAGTTTATGGTGACTGATTAAGAAAGTACTATACATACTTCATAAATTCTTTTTAAAAATTGGGCCATATTTTACTGGGATTTTGGGCTAACATGTAATTATTAATTATAACCCTAAAGTGGTAAAAATACTTGTATAAAAGGGCTTAGGGTTAGGGATATTTTTTATTGTTGCAATGTGAAAATTGGTTCTTGAAATGATATTGAGATGTAAGTGGATTATGTATTATAATCAAGTTGTAATCATTGGATCATAATAATATCAGACTTGTTACTTGGTGGATGTAGCCCAGGGATTCGGTAAACCACATTAAATATTAGTGTCTCATGTTATTTTTTGTGTGATCTATTATTTTCTGATATTATTTATATTTGCATGCAATTTTTATTTCTATACATGGTTTAATCCTAATAGTTGGAGTAATTCATAACCCCCTCTTGAACCATTTCTTTGTCCAATAAACCATCATCTAGATGCAGATTTTCTAGGATCTGCATGTCAACAATCTCCTCCTCTTCCTAAGTAGTATCATCTATTAAAAAATTCATCCCCTCATCTTGTACTACAACCTTCTCTTTCTTAGGGGTTCTAGTGCTCTTATCAATGCAAGGGATTCCATTCACTTGAGCATCCCCCATATAAGTTTTGGTGGAACCAATCAGTTCTATGTTTTCATGCGTTTTGGGTACAATAGCCCTTTCAACTATTTAAAAACTTTTAACCACCTCCATACCTAGGGATGAGACCTTGTTCTTGAATTTCTCACTGCTCAAGCACTCCAGAAATAGATGGCCAAAGCTATTACATTTTTGGTAGAAAGTAGCAGCATTCACATAAACCAACAATTATGACTAGGTTCCCCATTTGGACTTTAGATCCACTATAGTTTCTAGGGGTTTATTCATTTCCACATTGACACAAATCCTAGCAAAAGCTAGTTTAATCTTTGAGCTAGTCATTGAGTCCATTTTTACGAAATACCCAAAGGAGCTACTAATCCATATGAAAAAACACTCATCCTAAAATTCCAAGGGGAGCTTAGGCAAACATATCTAGATTTCAGTGGACCTATAAAGGTCACTCTTTGTGTTAAAACCCAGTTTCCTTTTCACCAGCATCAAGTGGTTTTTACCAAAGTTCCAAGACCAAGCCATGATTGAATCTCAATCCTTTTCAACCATCATGTTAAAAAAGAAGAGGACATAAACCATCACATATATGGATACACAACTCATTAGTTTCCTCTTTTTCAAGCATCATTTGTTGACCATATCTACCATAGGTCAGAAAGTGACCAACTTTCCATAAAGGCTCAAGGTTAACCTCAAGGAAGTTTAATCCACCACAAAATTAAGGAAATTAGAGGTCCAGTAGGTCCTAAGTAGAATGTGGGTTTTGCTTTAGAGTCTACAAGAGTCTTAGATCCAACAACATCATGCAACTAGTTCTACTTTGGAGCTACCATTATCATGGGACCACCTAGGGGTTTGGGACCCAAAAAAGCATAGTCATGAGAAACAACAATATGTTCTATTAGAAGAGTAGTGTCCTCCTAAAGAAGGAAACAACTATTTTCAAATTTCATGACTAGCTCTAAATCTGGGCAACCAGAGGTTGGTTCCAATGGGGGGAGAGGTCGATGGGGTTTGCATCCATCCCAATGCTAAGAGGGCATGGAGCTAGGAAGGAGGTGGAGGGCATCAAAGTTGAAGGTGACAAAAGTTGAGGGTGACATTTTTTTATGAGTTACGATCTAAATAAATATTTTTATAGGATGCTTATAAATTATTGATTTATTAATAATTTTATGCAATAATTTATAAAACTTAATATTATTGATCAATCTTGTAAAATTATACAACTTATTATGTAATAATTTATGTACATATTATTAAATGACTTATATATGGTAGGATAACTTTTTTTTTTAATCTATGAAATAATTTATTATATTTAATAAAAAATGCAAAGACAATGATCCCCATCAAAGAAATACTCCCCACACCTAAAAATAATAACATCTAAAGAAAGTCCAAACACTGGGACTATAACCATTCATATCATTCATGATATAATTTTTTCAACCTATTGACAATAATTTGAGGAAAACTATAGGCTATGGTAATTTGGATTTGGTCCTCAAATGGTGATTGTTCTATTTCAATTTTTTTCAATTTATAGCATGTTGTCACCTTTTCCTTCATGGTCTCTAATCTAGAACCAAAATCTAGTTTTCAAAATTATTATTTCTTCTATATCCATGCTCCTTGTGAAATTTTTATGATTGATTAGATTTTCAAAAGTGTATTCATCATACCAAAAAATATTCTTCTTGTTTGAAGATAAGGATAACAATGTTTTTCATTAAGATTTTTGGTAGCAAGTATATGTCATAGGTTTTGCACTCTTTTGTCATCAATAATTTATAGTTTCTTTTCAAAAATTACTATTATAAAGGTTGTGTGTAGTGGATGGTTTTCAGTTGAGATCACTCTCTTTACATCTATTGGTCCCTTGTTCTAAAGGAATTTTTTATACTTGGTACCCCTTTCTCACCTCAATCTATCCCCAAATTTATCATTTTGGAATGTGAGAAATTGAGGCATATAAATTGGCATATTTTGTGTGATCTTTTCCCCTTACTATAATTTATATAATTTTTAGAGATAATGTGATGTTGAAATATATTCCTATGATTTGGTTTAAAATTAACATAGATAGGGTGACCAAAGGTAAAATGATGCCTGATATTATAGGGGAGTGATCCCTTATTACAAGGTTAGGTTTTCCTGAATGGCACCCTTCCCATTTGGGAAATAGAGACGCTACTTCCTTAGGATAACATTGCCTACATATCTCTTATTATAGCCTTACTAAGGGTCTCCAAAAATTATGTCATGAAAGGAATTCTTTTAACAATATTAACTTATTGAAAGGAGTGTATAAGTCTAATCCATCTATATCAACGTAATTATCTTAGATTAGTGAATATTCTTAGCCCCTAGATGAATTTATTGTCTCCTATATCTATTGAAAATTAATTTATATTCTAGATTTCTATCAAAATTTTTGAATTCTTTTAAGGATTTAATATATTGGTGGGGACTATTGATCCAATTCCTCCTGAGGTTTAAAATTTTTATTAATTATTGATTGTCATTCCTGCTAAGGTAAAATCTTTAAGGTCCATCATGTGTATTCATTCTATAGATCTATTCCTTAGGAGTTAGGGTATGAAATGTCCTTTTATTGTAGTTGGATCTGATTATTCAGCAACTAATTTTGACATAGTACTAATGACCTTACTTCTTATTATTACTAGTGGCCATATCATGCTTGGTGTACCATACTTTGTAAAATAAATTGAAGTCTTCCCTAAGAAAGTGATAGGAATAAGAAGGATGTCATCATGACTACCATTTTTTTTTCTTAGATACTATAAATAACCTATTAAATTCTTCATAGTAAGTTAATTTATGTCTAAAATAACTATACTTTGGTTCTAATTTCTTGGATTTTACTTAAAAATTTATTATTAAAGAAGATGCATATAAATATTTATGATTCAATTATCAAATAAAGCCAAATATCTATTGCACATACACAAAGCTTAGATATTTACAATTCAAAGGAAAAGTGAATCTCTAATGCACATACATAGAGATTAAAGTTAAATATAATTCTCAAACATATATTAGAGTATGGTCATCAATGAATGACTTGAGCTTCTAGATCTTGGAAGTTTATTATTTTCCTTAGGCAAGTTCCTACTGAACTAGATACTTAGGTTAGATTACATGAAGAGCTCAATGAACACAAGCCATAAGATATACATAAGTGTATTTATAATTTTTGGAATACTTTTAGAATAACTAAGAAGGGGGTGGGTGAATTAGTTATTCAAGGTCCAGATGTATCAATAAAAAATTTCATAGCCTAGTCAACCCATAAAATAGTTATACTCATGCATGCATCCATAATATTATGCAATCACTTAAAACTTATAGGTTACTATTAAATCAACTTGCAAAAATATAAAGCATGAAACATAATAGATTCATGAACACACTTAACACAATGGTTTACATGGAAACCCAATTTGGAAAAAATTATCAGTAACATGCTAGTCTTTTCACTCTTATTAATGATGCCATGTGAAAGGCCAACCCTATTGTTACAATAAACACTGTTAAATGTGACCCTATTAAATTGTTTCAATCACCCTATTAGGAGTGAGTCTTATTAGAAAAATTAAGACCATTCACTTGGAATGCCATCTAGTTAGAGGATTTATAGATGATTATTAGGTCAACCTTAATTCAAAGGATTTACCCTAGATTGATACAATTGTTAGATAGTATCAGTAAGGCCTTGATCCAAAATAACTTACAAATTCTCTTGCAAATTACAAATCTCTATTAAGTCTTCAATTCATCTTGGCCTTCGTACTTCATAGCTCTAATAGCTTGTTTAGCCTTAAATCATTTATCTCTTTAAGCCTTATTTCTTAGCATGCCATTGTAGACTCTTCTCTTAGGTCACTAGATGAAGCAAAACTCTTGAATCATTGTCTCCCTTAGGTTCTCACACATGACAACCTTTCTTGATGACCATCCATCCCTATAGAATGGAAATTAAGATATTTTCCCACTCATTTTCCATCATCCAATTTAGGGTTTAGATGAATTAGGTAGGATATAATGTATCCACCTCATAACTCATATCTCTTCTAGTATATTCTCCTAGAATCCATTTGAATTCACCTATAAATGATTTACCTTGAATTCTATTCCATGAGCTCATCAATCTTATCTTCCACTTGGTTTGCACAAGCCAAGAAAGAAAACTTGTAAACTTAGATTCATCAAATTCATGATCCTTTTAATAATGCATTAACTTAGCATTATCAACCTTCTAATGCTTAGCACATACTATGTTTCTTGGCATCTACTATGAAATTACTTAGCACGAACTAAAGTTTACTAGTGCTCAACATCAACAAAACTTTACTTGGCATCAACTATTTTTCTCAAAATACACTAGAATGAACTTTTACTTGGCTCCAACTAATTTTCTACTTGGTTTGTGCTGACTTTACCTAGCACCTACTATCCATTAAATCAAGCTTAGTAGATGAACTTTGTGTAATTTGTTCTTCTAATCTTTCTAAGTGTAACTAGCCTTTGTAACCTTAAGTAGATTATCAATAGATCATGTCATGTTTGTCTCAACTGATCCTTGTACTTCTCTACATAATCATAATTCAACCTTTCCTCTAGGTGCTATTTCTACATCTTCAAATCCTCTTCATCAATCAAATAAGTGATAGTGCTTGAATCTTGTAGAAGATGTATTACCATCAAATAGCAGGTATGACATTGATGACAAAACAATGATTGAAATACATAGTCTTCTTCAACAATGTCCCTATTTTAATAATCTCTCTCAAAAATGATCTTTTCAATCTATTTTCAATAATCTTCCTCTTTGGATTTGATGGCAAACCAAACTGATCAACCAAATCAACCTAATGGTAAACACCTTTGTTCAACCAAAACTATATTAAAATAGTAAGACAATACCAAAAAGAAAACTTTTATTGAAACCTCTCCCTCCATCAATAGCTTCCATCTTCTAATTAGGTTACAAAATTCTTTATTATAACCCACTCTTACTATATCTCCCTCTGACTAGGTTGATTAGGATTTCTCCCTCTTTCTTATATTCTTCTCTATCTCTTTCACAACAATCTCTTGATATCTCTTTTGATTCTCCTCTTATCAGAAAACTCTCAACATTTGACAACAATGCCAAAGATATATACCAAAAACTTGTCATCTTAACATGCAGATATATACCTTGTTAGGTTCTCTTAGTTTCTTCCTTTGTTACCTTGCTTGTGATTGATTTTGAGTTTCAACTCTATGATTATTTTAGGTAGCTCCTAAAGTATTATCCTTTGCACTAATGCGTAACATATGAACTTTAGCTTGTTTGATGTAGGGCATTCCTCTTGTTACATAAATAGCCTTTGATAGGGGTATCACCCCTAATTTATCTATTAGATACTCATGAGCATCCTTAGGTAGTGGTTTTGTGAAGATATCAACAATTTTTTCTTTTGTATTGACATATTCCATCTTCACCTCTTTATCTTGAACTAGATCTCTCAAGTCATGATAATTGATTGCAATGTGTTTTGTCTTTGTGTACATCACTAGATTCTTTGATATATTGATAGCACTAGTATTATCACAATAAAGTTGTTGGAAATATACAAGACTAAGCTAGGTTATTGAGAGGGGAGGGGTGAATTAGTAACTTCTAAAACTTTAACAATTTCAATCTTTAAATTAACCATTCAATTAACATTTATCCATCATATAAATTTTTCTCTAATTGCATGTATAAGAAACTAAAAGCATTCATAACACTTAGGCACGGATTTGGTGACCCAAAAACTTTCCAAATAGAAAGTAAAACTAGGGTTGGGATAATACCCACAAATTTAGTACTACAATATAAAGTTAGCCTATTAAAGCTTACATTGGCCACTTCTAATGATCTACCCTATTAGGAGAAATAAAGACTAAAAGGTCCACCTTCTAAAATGATTTACAAACATACAATTAAGTATGCACTCAGTAAAGAGATTTACAAAAGACTATTAGGTCTAGCTTATGAAAGGATTTGACTGGTCCACCTATTAGGATGAAACAATAGTAGATCTTTGATCTACAACTTGGCTTGTTGAATGAGATTCCCTTGTGTACTAACCACCTTTCTATGATAGATATGTCTCTGCTACTATGGCCTTTACAACTTGCTCTTTTTACTTTTCTTTGATATAATTTGCATTCACATCTTCATATTTTTACACATTACATTTCATCCATGCATTCATGCATTGGATATGATATAATGCATTACATATATATCAATCCAATTATATAGATTATAAAGTCAGCCATCATACAAGTTATCGCAAATGTTACAAAGTTAGCCTACATGAAGACATTTAGGTTCTGAAGACTGACTCGGTGAGGTTCTAATACTTAGCATCTATGGTCAATACTCAACATCACCATGCACTTGGTAGACATAGAAGCTTGATCCATACTAATCAATTTTATGTAGTTCTGAACTTAGTTTGCACTGGTGACTTAGAAGACATTGTGAAACTTGTCATATAAATTGAGTCTCTTGATTTACACTATATGACTTGGTAAACATTCTCACCTCGAGCTTGGTATAAACTAAGTCTCTTGTTTAATATTTGGAAGCTCAGTTAACACTGGATTCTCATCACATACACTACAAACTTGGTGAACATTGCACTGCTCTGTAACCACTAATAATATTATTATCAACTAAAATGCATGGTTTACACTGCTGGTCTTCACATTAACTGAATCTACTTGATAACCACTAGGATGTGTCCAAAGGACTCAGTAGCAACTGTAGAACTCAGTGAACAATTGAATTACATGACAAATACTGAGAACTATACAATGAGCTCCGTAGCTATATATAATCTGAATGAGTGTGTGTCACTAATAAAAAAACTTGATTGATATGTCAACAATCTCCCTCTTTGGCATTAGTGACAAAAACACTTATTAGCCAAAACTTAATACTTTATATCAATCACCATGTGATACTGGCTCGGTAGAGTATACTATTTTGGGATTTTTCAAAATTGATTTTGTAAGGTATACACAATATACTATACATCTTCCTACTATATACAAAATGTCTTACTTATTGCAAGTTCTCCCCCATAGCATATTTCTCCTCATACTATGTATGTCTCTATGCATAACATATGGCTTTCTCCTATATATCTTTTCTTCCCTTTTTTCACGTTAATGCTAAAGCTTTATTCTTTTTTTTACATAGAAACATCAAAATGAGACAAAAATTTAGAATATACATTAAGAATTATTGCCAAAGTTTTATCTCAATTTTCTTGTAGGACCTTACATGTATGAAGTGCAATTTGTACTTATAATGACAGTTCTATCATATGGTCCGCAATAGAGAAGTTATTTTCATGGATTATAGTTCTTGAATATGCAATATGTTTTTGTAGTGCATCTATGTTGGGATCATGTTTTGTATGTCAATCAATGTGGATCTAATCCTTAATTCTTCCCTTAGCAATTTTGCTTGCATTTTTGACAAGAAACCTATTTTCTTGAAGTGTGTAGAGCTTGAATTGGGGTCAAGTTGTAGCTCTTGAGCACTAGCCTTTAGATCTTCATCTATTTTGGACAATTTATCCTTTATTTCCTTTGTAAAACTAGAAACATCACATACCATTCCAAAAAGTGATGACACATTTAAACATGATGTTTCTAAATTGCCCAAAATTGTAGAGAGTTGTAATTGGTGAATGGTAATATGCTAAGAAATGTGCTCTAGCACTTTATTGTTAAACTTCTTTTTAGCCTTCTCCACTAGCTTATCTTGTCCATCAATGTCTTCGTTGAATTTTTGGACTACTTCTACTAGCTGATACAAAATAGGTTGAGAAGAATAAATCTCAATTCCTATAGCCTTTGCCAAAATGGTTTTAGCATCTTCAATTATCTTATACACTTTATCTCTATCCTCTCTTAGCTTTTGATGTTTAGCCTTCTTTTGGAGGAGTTCACCAAATGTCTATATTTGGTCTAGAGTAAGCTTGTAAATATCCCAATTGGGGAATACTATTGCCTCATCTAAATCAATGTCTTCTTCTATCTCCTTTCCTTTTCCCAAAATTTTTGTGCTTGGTTAAACCTTGGGCTCAACTGTCATTGCACTTATTGCTTTTATATATGGAATAGAAATAATGGTAGAGATACTAGGGCTTGTAGCAAAAACTAATAATGTACTAACTAAAGAAATACTTACAAAAATACTTGAGGAACCCAAAATTGGTGTGCTTACAACTAAAGAAGTCAAAATTGGAGAAGTCAAAATTGAAGTACTTAACATGGTAGATGAAGGAAGAATCTGCAGTTTGGTGGATGAAGTGATAGTTACTTCTATTAGTGATGTTCTGAGTTGTGTGGGAACAAAGAGTGATTAGACATTTGATATATCGCTAGTGGTCACTAAGGTGCCTTTTAGTGGTGAATATTCATAATTTTGTCAATTTAAAAAAAATTGTGCTACTAATTTGGCTAATCATTTAAGATTTAATGCAACCTTAATCACCACATTTTTATTAAATTTTGTTCTAAAATATTTAAAATTGCTCAACAACTAATTTTATCAAAAAAATTAAACTCAAAGGTTCACCACAATATTCAATACATGATAAGATTTGATTGACCTAAATATTATATATCATCAAAGAAATTATAATTAATTCACCAATAATTATCATAATTATTAGTTACTTTAGCGATATATTACCAATATTTAGTTTTAACTATTGATTTAAAATATAATGTAACTATCCTCTTAATTTTCATGAGATAAAACATGTTCAATTTTGTTTTGTAATATTCCATGATGATTAGTAAACTTCCTATTATTATTGAAATTCATCAATATTTTATACTCAAAAATTATGATTCCAAAATAATTGTGAATGTTAATAATATTTAAAATTAAAAAATTGAGAGATTCATTGATAAAAATAATTTGGTTTTTCAAAATAATGAATGATTCGCTAATAATTTATATCTTTTCTTGGCAGGGGGTTTCTGAAAGTTTACCTTGGTGGTCACAAACAAAATTGCTAATGATGTCTTCACACTTGATGTTGACACTAACTTGCTTGGATAGTGAGGAAGTGAGGCAATCACTACTATAACTATCATGAGTGGATCAATCTCCTAATCAACTTTCTTTTCTTTGTCAACAGCTTCTTGTCCTTGATCCTCTTCATCTTCTTCATTGTCAAACTGAGTTACTTCTTCAACATTTTCTTCATCATCTTTCTCCTTATCTTCTTCTTTATCATCATCTTTGACATTGACTATAAAATCACTTTTTTTATGTAACAAATATATATTCTTCCAAGTGTTTGTTGCATTCAAAACAACATGCTCAATGTCCTTGATCAAAACTAGACAAGTGTTAAACTTCGGATTCAACTTTTCTTCATTTTTCTTCAATGACTCTTTTACCTCAACATCTGATATGCTCAGTAACAACTACCTCAAGGTTTGTCCATATATTTCCCTGATAGTTTTCATAGAAAAATCACATCTTGGCTTTATCTTTTCTAATAATTCACTAGGAACTTGAGAAGCAAGTTGATCTAGTGAGTATTTCCACTTACCCATTTTATGTAATACCAAGTCTTCAACTTTCTTTTACTCCTCTACTATCCTAATCTTATATTTTAATTATTTAATATTTGTTATGCCTTCTTCTTCTTCTGATTTCTTTAATCTATCTTGGAAGGTGGGTGGAGGGTTTCTAAATATGATGTCTCCTCCTTTTTTGTTAGCTTTCTTTCTTGACCCCCTGGTGAATACTGCAATGGATGGTTTTTTTGGCCTAGTGATGATCACCTTGCATTTCTTCTTTAAAGGTTCTTCTTCCTCAGACTCTTCCTCATCCTCTACATCTTCATCTTGCTCATCCTTACCTTTTCCCTCAGTTAACAAAAAGGGTGAACTTGATTTTAGTTTTGCAATCCTTCTTTTCCCTTTTTTGAGCACTTAAGGGAGCTTTATTTGAAGTCAAATCTTAACATTTTCTTCATCATACATTCTAAAGTATGTAGCCTTAGGATCAACTAGTTCATTGATAAGTGCTTCAATGATATCCTTTGCTTCATCAATGTTTACCTCATAACCAAGAGGTTTAAACCACATAATTCTAGGCTTAGTTGCTTGAATATACACCTTATCGCTATTCACCATGAAACATATATCATCTTTGTAGTTGTTAACTAGCTTCTTGGGAATTCTAAACCTATTGTTCATTTTCTCCTTAAATACATCGAAGTAGTTGTCCATGATACTATTGTAGTTCTCACCCATCTTTGCAATATACTCATTGATTTGATAGAGAACAAGCACATATTTTCTCCATACTATAGCACTTTTAGAAGGAAAGAATTTATGTACATAAAAGAATAGACAAGTCAACAAGGAACCAAACTTACATGGATTGTTCTTTGAAGTTATTATGCTTTCTATGTTCTTGTTGAATTGCCTCAATAATAGCTTAGCAAGGTCATATGATAGATTGTTCTTGACAACCTTCTAAGCTAAGTGCATGGCTTTGCATGAAAAACTATTTAGTTTGCTCAAACTATATATCTTGTGTGCAATGACATGAATAAAAAACTTAAATTCTACATCTATGACACTGTTGATTTTCATTCCACTACTATCCCATTTAGTTAAGATTTTCATTTCCAGTTTTGCCTGACCTAGGGTTTTTGTCATTTTGGCTTTGGCTAGTATAGGGAGGCTAGTGACTTGATGAATCATCTTCTTATTTATCATAATTGGTTGTTCTAGCCATAGCTTCCCACTATGCACCTAATTGAGAATAAACCTAATCCATTTGATTTGAAATTCTCAGTGTATGTGAGGGATGTGTGTCAACCCTTTGGTTTCTAGATGTTGATTCTCAGGTTTTAGGAATCCATTCACACATAGCTCACCTAGGGCATCATCCATTTCTAGTGTACCAATTTTTTGGATAGTGCATTTGAAATGAGTGTGCATATCATTGATAAGAAGTACCTTGGGAGGAATTTGGGACTGTGCACCACTTGGATCTAGGGTTTTAGCAACCATAAGAGTGAGCTTGAAATTTGGCACCTTCCACTAAACTCCACAAACCAACATGTCAGACCCTCACTTAACCTTGCTACTACTAGATACCATTTCACTCAGTAGGGTTTCAGATAATTTGAAAGACTTTTGCTGGAAATTCACTCAAATAACTTTGATTGCACTAAAAATACTCTTTGCAATAGCACATGAAATTTTACAGTAAGAAATGATTTTGATTCCATGCCTTTTGTTGAAATTTTTCCATTAATGCTTAGTATGAAAGTAGATATGTTGACAAACTATCATCTACTACTTGGCATTGAACAATCATTGAAGTCTTCATGAGTTGGTATCCATATGGATCTTTATTACTCTTGACCTCACTTAGTAGAGAAGTAACTTGGTAGTAACTAATATTGATCTCACTCAATGATCCCTTTGTATCTTGAATATAGATTTAGATATTTGCCACCTTTAAACTAGAACTGATTTAGATGCTATCCTTGATAGCCTAGTTTCAATTCTCTTATGAGAACTTAATTAGAAATGGTAGAGTCACTTGATTTTTGAGTGACTTGACCATCATTTCTTAGACTTGTATCCTTGGTAGACTTAGGAACCCATTGTTATCTCATCTACCTTTGGATGTTATCAACATTTTCCTTCTTTTCATCTTTAATTCTACCAGTATTCATGCAGTTCTTGGCACAACGACCAAGTTCTATACAAATGAAATATCTTTTAGTAGTATCTCTTTTCCTCATATGATGTTTAACACAATTCATACCAATATCTCCAAATTCTCGATAGTAATGATGTCTACACTAGGTGTTGTAGTCTCATCCAAATATTGTTTTCATAATCTACACTACTGGATTCAATACCTTGGTTTTGCATTCTAATGACTTGTGTCCATGTTTGTTGAATTTGTGTCATTTTCTTTCAAATCTTGGTTTCTCTTTGCATTCATTAGTCTTATGACCATACTGATTACAATTGTAGCATTTTCCATTGAATTTTTCTTTTCCATTACTCCAACACTTCTTTGATGTATCACCTGTCTTACCATAGTGATTGGAAGTAGGTCTATGGTTCTTTTGAGCTCCTTGCTTGGATTATTCCCCTTCTTCTGTATATCTAATTCCTAGTTTTCCTTTTTTCCTATAGAGGTTTTTCTTATTTAATTGATTCATATCTTCTTGAGATTTCATCATTCTTTGATTGATTTGCTTTTGAGAGTTTAGATCATTCGTCAATCTTTCATTAATTTGTATTTTAGATTTTAGATAATTTTTCATTCTTTCATTGATTTGCCTTTCAAAATTTAGATCATTCCTCATTCTTTCATTTTCAAATCTTAGGCTCATGATTTCTTCATTTTCATTGGAGAGTTGATCAATAAGGTCTGCTTGCTAAAGGGATTTGTGCTAGATTTCATTGTTCCTTCCATCTATCTGTTCTTTTATCTCATTTCTCTACTCCAAGACTTCACATAACCATACTAACTAAATTTATTTTTCTCTTCTTAGTTTTCTTACTTCTTCTTGCAAGGTACCATTCTTTTCTTGGAGTTCCTTAATTCCTTCATTGGCTTCATCTGAATTGCTTGAATGAAGGTCTTCAATTCTTTCTTCAATTTAGAGTTGATCATTCATTTGAATTGCAAGTTCTTTTCTTCTTTTCAAGGATTGAGAGAGTTGCTCCTTTACTTTCTTGAGTTGGGCAATGACCATTTCTAAATCCAACTTTTCATTCTCAATGGCTTTTTCAAGTCAGAATATCTCCATGGCCTTAATCTTTTCTCAAGCTATTAAGCTTTCTCCTAAGAACCAAAAAGCTCTGATACTAATTGTTGGAAATATTCAAGACTAAGCTAAGTTACTGGGAGAGGAGGGGTGAATTAATAACTTCTAAAATTTCAACAATTTAAATGTTTAAACAAACCATTCAGTTAACATTTATCCAACATATAAATTCTGATCTAATTGCATGCATAAGAAACTCAAAACATTCATAAAACTAAGAAAAAAAGATTTGGTGACCTAAAAACCTTCCAAATAGAAAGTAAAATTGGGGTGGGGATGATACCCACAACTTTAGTACTATAGTATAAAGTTAGCCTATTAAAGCTTACATTGACCACTTTTGATGATCTGCCCTATTAGGAGCAATAAGGACTGCTAGGTCCACCTTGTGAAAGAATTTACTAACATATAATTAAGTATGCACTAAATAAAGATGTTTACAAAAGATTGTTAGGTCTACCTTGTGAAAGGATTTGACTGATCCACCTATTAGGATGAAATAGTAGTAGATCTCTGATCTACAAAATAGTTTGTCAAATGAGATTCCTTTGTATACTGATCACCTTCCTGTCATAGATATGTCTTTTCTACTCCTTCTACTATTATGGCCTTTACAATTTTCTCCATATACTTTTCTGTAATGTAATTTGCATTCACGTCTTCATATTTTGACACATTAAATTAGATTACATGCATGCATTCATGCATTCATGCATTGGATATGATACAATGCATTACATATATATCAATCCAATTCTATAGATTAAAAAGTTGGCCATCATACTAGTTACCAAAAATGTTACAAAGTTTGCCCACATGAAGACATACAGATTTTGAAAATGGACTTAGTGAGGTTCTAATACACAGCATCCACTATCGATACTTGGCATCATCATGCACTCAATAGATAGAAGCTCAATCCATATTGATCACTTCTAAGTAGTCCTAAACTTGGTCTACACTGGTGACTTGGTAGACATTGTAAACCTCATCATATATACCGAGTCTCTTGATTTATGATGTATGACTTAGTAAACATTCTCACCTTGAGATCAGTATAAACTAAGTCTCTTGGTTAATATTGGGAAGCTTGATTAACACTAGACTTTAATCAAATACATTACAAACTTGGTGAACACTATACTACTCCATAACCATTGATAAACTCGGCATCAACTAAAATGTACAATTTACACCACTAGTCTTCACATTAACAAAATCTACTTGATAACCACTCGGATGTGTACAAAGGACTTGGTAGTAGCTATAGAACTCGGTGAACAACTAAATTACATGAAAATACTGAGAATTGTACAATGAGCTTGGTAGCTATATACAATTTGAATGAGTGTATGTCAATAATAACATACTTGACTAATATGTCAACAAAAGTATCACTGGCTTTGTGATTTCTTACTTCATTCTTTTGAGTATTTGTTTGTACCACACAATGTTTGTACAATTTACAATAGTAGCAACATATTTAGCTTTAGCAGTATATTGTGAAGTACAACTTTGTTGCTTCCTAGTCCATGTAACTAGTCTCTTGGCTAAGAAAAATGCTCCTCCACTAGTTCTCTTTCTACCATCAATATTTCTATCCCAATCAACATCAGTGTAGGCTATCAATTCAAAATTTTCATTTTTCTTGTAGTATAGACCAAACTCTTTTGTTCCTTTCAGATATCTCATTATTTTCTTCATAGCCATTAAGTGATTCTCCCTAGTATTAGCATAGAACCTTGCAACTATCCCTATAGATAATGCAATAATGGGTCTGCTTTCTACTACATATTGCAATTTTCTAATCATAGACCTATACAATATTTGATTCACCTCAACTAAATCATCTTTCTTTGACAACTTTTATCCTATCACCATAGGTGTACTTACTAGTTTGGAATCCTCTAATCCAAAAGTTCTCAATATTTCTTTGACATACTTTTACTAAGTGATGTATATACCATATTTCATATAATATACTTGTAAGCCCAAAAAAAATTGATTTCCCCAAACATAGAAATCTCAAATTCTTGCTTCATCTAATTTTCAAAGTCCTTACATAAAGAATCTTAACCTCTTAATATGATATTATCAACAAATATTTTACAGAACAAAATACCTTTTCCTTTATCTATGTTTATGTATAGAATGTTTTTATTATCAATCTTTTCAAATCCAATCTTTGCAAGATAATTATGAAGTCTCTCATACCATGCTCTTGGTTCTTGTTTCAAACCATATAGAGCCTTTTGACCTACATGCCATATTCTTATTATTAACATCAAAAAAACCTTTTTGCTATTCTATGTAAACTTCATCCTCTAATATACCATTTACAAATGCAGATTTAACATCGATCTAATAAACATTGAAACCAGTGTATGCAACATAAGCAAGTAGAGATCCTACTCTTTCCAATCTAGAAATAGGGGAAAATGTCTCTTCATAGTCAATTCCTTCTTCTTATGCATATCCCTTGCAAACTAATCTTTACTTTTTCCTTATGACTTCACTATTTTCATCTATCTTGTTTGTAAATACCCACTTCGTAGCAATCACATTTTTGTCTTCTGGTCTAGGAACTAGACTCCATGTTTTGTTCTTCTCTATTTGTACAATCTCTTCTTCCATGGCTTTATACTATTCAACATCTTCTTGTGAATCTCTTACTGATTTAGGTTCCTTCATGCTCAAAAAACATGTTTCACTTCTCAATCTATTTCTTATCATTAGTTTTGCATCTTCATCTCCAATAATTTGAGTAACAGGATGATGTCTTTTGACATATTTGAACAATCTTGGCTTAGCTCTTATTTCGTCACTTTGTCTTTCAACTTTAGAATCATTATCTATATCTTTGATAGGTATCTTAGCATCTCTTCTGTGTACACCAATATCATAATCAAAATGTGCATTTAATTCATTCTATAACTCAACATCTGAATGTAGCTTGGTTCCTAAATACAACCTAGCATTTATAAGGTGTGACTTGGTAGTCACTAAAACTTGTTGTTGATTTGTAACCTAATTTATAACATCTTCTTCAATAGGCATTCCTTCATAAAAGTATACAAATGATTTATATTCTTCTATCTTTTTCATAGGTTCAACATCATAAACTACTATATTTTCATCGAAGTTCACATTTTCACTTTCCACAATTTTGTTAGTGATAGTATTTAAGCAGTTATTATCTTTATTTCTTGTGAAGTATCTTAGCAATATACCTTCTTCACTTTTTGCATCAAGCTTGTCATTCCTAACATCTTTAAGAATAAAACATTTATTTCCAAAAACCTTAAAGTATTTTACATTGGGTAGATATCCATACCATATTTTAAAAGGTGTTGAATGAATAGATTTTTTGATTTGCACATAGTTCATGGTATAGATAGTCTTGCTTCTAGCTTCTCTCTAGTATTTTAGAAAAACATTCTTCTCCATCACGAGTGTTCTAGCACAATCCATTATACATCTATTTCTTATTTCAACTATTCCATTTTGTGGATGTGTTCTAGGGGTAGATGTCTATCTTTTGATTCTTCTATCATTATAGAACATCTCAAACTCATTTGATGTTAATTCTCTTGCTTTGTTAGATCTCAAATACTTCAGATTTTACATTTCTCCTTTTCAACTCTTGCCAAGTACCACTCAAACATTTGGAAAGCATTAGATTTCTATTTTTGAAATATAACTATCATCATCCTAGAATAGTCATCAACAAATAGCATTATGTACTTAGCTCCTTTGTAGATTTTCACATCAATTGGTCCACACAAGTTAATATGAACAATCTCTAGTATTCCCTTAGAGGTATAAGTTCTACTCTTAAAACTTGACATTGTCATTTTTCCTAACTAACATTGTTTGCACATTACATTATTAGGTTTCTTCAACTTAGGAAAAGCTTTGACTTTCCTCATGTTACTAATACTAACCAAGTTATCAAAATTAACATGACATAACCTCTTGTGCCATAGCCATGCATCATCAAATTTTACAACAAGACAAGTAGCATCCTCTATGTCATGATAGAATAGATTACTTCTAGTTTGATCACCCTTTCCAATCAGTTTCCCTTTTATGTCATATGTCTTAGCAATATTATTTTCAAACTCAAACTTACATTTCAAATTATTTAGTTGTGAATACACTCAACAAATTATAGTTAAGTCCTTCAACATAGTAAGCATTGTCACACAAAATCTTGTCTATGAGTTTAATAGAAGCTTTTCCTTTTACAACCATGGTGCATCATTGCCAAATCATACAATATTTTCATCATAACAATTTAGGGTAATGAACTTAATTTTTTTTCTAGTCATGTGATGTGGACATCTACTATCAATAATCCATCTATCATTCTTCTTCACACAAGTCACAAGTGCAGTTGCCTCATCTTCATCAGAATCATGCTTTATTTGCTTTTCATCAATATAGCAAGACTTTATTCCTTTTTATTTGTAATCCTTATTGTCTTCTTCTCTTGGCATCTAGCAACAACATGACCTACTACATTGCAATTGAAAAAAATGATGGGTAACTTAACTTTGAACTTGCCTTTACCTTTATGGAACCTTTTGGCCAGTAGTGCTTCAAGTTGTTCAACATCCTCCTCATTTATATCATTGTCACTGGACACATACTTCCTTTTTTTCTTCTTCTTCTCATTAGGTTCTTCCAATGATACCTTTTCTTTGAAAGAAGATTCAATCTTTTTAGGCTTGTAATTATCAAAGTTTGATAGCTCAAAAGTAGTGAGTCTACCTACTAGACCTTCAAGTATTAGCTTATTCCCTAGTATAAATCTCAACTCTTAAATTACAAAAGCTCTAATAGCATATATAGGTAATAATGTTCTCAAAAAATTGCTTAAAATAGTTTCATCATCTATATTAATAGTAGCTCCTCGTACTACATTGACAACTTCTTTTATCCTTTCAACATATTGAGCAATATTCTCATCTTCTTCCATTCTCATATCATCAAACTTACCTCTAAGACTTTCAACTTTGGCTCTTACAACATTTTCATCTCATTCATAGATAGTGGTTAGGGCATCCCACATTTTCTTTGCACTATCAAGACCTTTGATATCATCAAATTCAACATAACTTAGGCTAGAGGGAATATCTAGCATTGCCTGGTTATGTTATTTATTCTTTCACATATCTTCAACAGTAGAGGCACCAACAAGATCCACATGCTCCAAAGAAATGGTAGATTGTGCATGATCTCCAAGTCCTCCAAGGTGTAGCTTCATCAAACTTTTTCATGCAGGAAAGTTATCTCTATTGAGCTTGGGTACTTCTCTTTTTGACGTCTTGATCTTTATGCTTCTAGTACCTTTAAACTAGTTTTCTCAAGAAATGAAGCTTTGATACCAATTGTTGGAATACTTTTAGAATAATTAAGAGGAGGGCATAATCAGTTATTCAAGGTCTAGATGTATAAATAAAACTTTTCAGAGCTTAGTGAACCAATAAAATATTTATGCTCATGCATGCATCCATAATATTATGTAATCACTTAAAACTTGTAGGTTACTACTAAATCAACTTTTAGTAATGTAAAGCATGAAACATAATAGACTCATTAGCACACTTGACATAATGATATACATGAAAACCCAATTTGGAAAAGCCCACTAGTAACATGCTACTCTTTTCACTCTTCTAAAGTGATACCCTATGAAAGGCCAATCCTATTAAAGGTTAAAATACACACTACTAAATGTGACCCTGTTAAAGGATTTCAATCAACCTATAGGAGTAAGCCTTGTTAGAGGACTTTAGATGATTCAATTGGAATGTCACCCAATAAAATTATCTACAAATGACTTTTAGGTCAACCTTAATCCAAAGGATTTACCCTAGACTGATACAATTGTTAGAGAGTAATAGTAAGGCTTTGATCTAATACAATTTACAACTTCTCTTGCAAATTACAAATCTATGTTTAATCTTCAATTCTTCTTGGTTTTATACTTCACAACTTTGATAGCTTGTTCACCATTCAAGAATTTATATCCTTAAGCCTTCTTGCTTAGCATCCCATTGCATACTCTTCTCTTAGGTCACTATATGAAGCAAAACCCTTAACTCCTTGTCTCCCTTAGGTTCCCACACATGAAAACCTTGCTTCATGACTAGTCATTCCTATAAATAAGAAATTAAGATATTTTCCCACTTATTTTCTATCATCCAATTTAGGGTTTAGATGGGTTGGGTAGGATACGATGTATCTACCCCATATCTCATATCTCTTCTAGAAACTTATCCTAGAATCCAATTGAAATTGGCTAAAAATAGTTTACCTTAAATTTTGTTCCACCAACTCATCAACCTTATCTTCCACTGGTTCACGCAATCCAATTTAATAAACTTGTTGGCTCAGATTCATCAAATTCATGATCCTTTTAATAATACAGTAGCTTGACATTATCAAACTTCTAATGCTTGGCACATACTACATTGCTTGGCATTTACTGTGAAATTACTTGGCCGCATGAACTAAAGTTTACTAGTACTCAACATCAACTAAACTTTACTTGGCATCAACAGTTCTACTCGGCATACACTAGAATGAACTTTTACTCAACTCCAACTAATTTTTTGCTCAACTTTACTAACTTTCCTCGGCACATACTATCCAATTAGTCAAGCTAACCAAACAAACTTTGTGTAACCTATTCTTCTAATCTTTCTTAGTCTAACCAGCCTTTGTAACCTTAAGTAGACTAACAATACATCATGTCATCATCACTATTTGAACTGATCCTTGTGCTTCATTACATAATTATATCTCAGCCTTTCCTCTAGGTTATATTATTACATCTTTTGATCAAATCATTTTCATCAATCAAATAAGTGATAGTAATTGAATCTTATAAGCAATTGTCTT
This sequence comes from Cupressus sempervirens, assembly GCA_028749045.1. Lineage (NCBI taxonomy): Eukaryota > Viridiplantae > Streptophyta > Pinopsida > Cupressales > Cupressaceae > Cupressus > Cupressus sempervirens. The sequence goes on from CM053792.1 coordinate 319,347,901, forward strand.
ACCAACAAATAGTAGGTTTGACATTAGTGAAAAAACAATGATTGAAACACATAGTCTTCTTCAACAATCTCCCTATTTTAGTAATCACTCTCAATAATGATCTTTTCAATATGTTTTCAACAATAATTAGCTCCATTTGATAGAGGAACAATACTAAAAAGGGAAAAAATATGTATAAGGTATTTACCTAATGTACAAATAAATGAACTTTTGCATAGCAATTAAAAAAAATAAAACTTTTTCTTTGATCTCAATGTTGATAAAATACATATAGTACCTTACTAAAAATTAATTAATTTAAAATATGATATCATTAATTTTCTTCTTTTTCCTAAGAAAAATATCAATAACTTTCTTTCCTTTTCCATATTCATTATTTTAAAACTACCATATTTAGAGTTGGATAAATTGAGGTATACCATTTCAAACCTTCCATTAGTAGAATTGCTAGATATCACATTTATCAAAGAGATTATATTATACTCTAAGATACATATGTAGTCTACCACATTATAATGAATATTGTGAAATAATATTTCATGAATCTAGAGATTTTCCACGTTTACTACATCTCAAGTACCCTCTCACTTCTAATATGTCATGTTTTAGATTATGGTAAAAATATTTTTTGAAGGGATGTAGTGCCTCTCATGTTCGCATTCTATACCTTATTGTCTATTTGATTCGAGAGATACTTGATACTCTTATTTTGTACCTTATGATGACCTGAGGGTCAAATGTTATACTTTGATTTAGTACCATAGATGCATTACTGCTATGTTGTTCAGTTTATCATATTCAAATGTTGATGCTATTTTGAGATGAAAATAGATGTATGATGATATCTGGTTATATGGTTTATTTGGATATATTTATTGATTATGTTATGAGATGAATTTTATGCTATGGTTATTTACTTCATCCTTGTATCTTTACACTTTCTATGAATGTGAGTGATGTAAATGGATTAAATAGGTATTTTAATACATGTTTCTTTGGCTATGGTATTATATGAAATTGCACTTGATCATGTGTTTTAGTGTGCAGGAATTATACCCCTAGTAGTGTCAATGGAGTTAGTGATTCAACTATTCATATTTTTCCAATGTCATCCCTGTATGGTCGATGTATTGTTATTTAGAGTTTTAAATCTACACCTTTTGGTGATTAGTAAATTCGAACTCATCTGCATTATGTGATTAGACCGGTGAGTGTGTCTGTGCATGTAGAAGTTTGCATTTGTTTCAAAAGTGTTAAGTGATTTTTAATGATCTTGGGTTTTCGAGTTTTAAATCTTTTCAGATTTAATTTTTGACAGCTTTACCTTAGGTGAATTTCCATTACGGATAATAACATGTTTTTGTTTGGATCGATTCAGAGTTTAGCTACTCTAGCTGGCTAATTTCCAGAATTGACTATTCACTTGAAAAGTAAATAAGTATTGAAAAATTGAATTCATTATTCACTTCTTAGTTGTTAGAAATAGGCTTTTGAGAGAAAATTTGTAAATCCTCTTTTGAAGGATTCTTGGTTTGTTCATTCTAGGAGCTATGAGCTTGAGATCTATTTGAGGTTGGTCTCCTTGGATTTGGCTTGGGGATTTTTTACTTTGTCATCATTTTCAGCAAATTCAGTAGGTGTTTTATTTTATTGGGTGAGTTACTATTTTGGCCCCTTTTTCTATCAGGTAAGGCTTTCTCATTTTGTTGTTTTCACTCCATTTTAGCTACAGTTTCTACTTCCATTTCTTGTAACAGTATCTTAGGAGGTTGAGAACTAGTGTTCCCCTCCATTTCTATTTGCTACTTCTACCTGGTTGGTCAGGTATGAATGTTTTCCTTATTTTTTAAATGGAGGTTTGGGTTTTTAAGCTGTTATGCTAGCCATTTTTGCATATAGTGTCTGATTTCAATTATTTTTGGATTTTTGGGGTTTGTGCACCCAAAGGCCAAATGGGTTTTAATTTCAATTTTTTTTCAAAATTTGGGGTTTTTGCCTCATTTTGTATGCCACTCTATTTTCTCAAGTATTCTCAGCACAATGTGGGTTGTGGACTTGGATGATCCATTTGGATATCCATCAAACCACTTTTGTACTTTTATTTCATTGGGATGCATGTAGCATTTGTCATCCTAATTTTGGTTTTAGTTGATTGACTTTTTTGTTTGTGTTCTCATCCAGTCCTTTTGGTATGATCTTTGTGATGGTTGTGCACAACACATGAATACATCTGTCAAGTGACCTATGGGGCCCAATATTTTGTGGTATTTCCAAATTTTGTGATCATTTGGGATGGGTTGGGAATTTGCATGCCTACAGGCACTCATCATTGGATGAGCATGGGTAGGGTAGGGTAGCATATGGAGGGGACTTCTATCTCGTAACTTGGCATTCATGGCATTGGAGGTTGGCAAAGGAAGCTTTATATAAGTGATAACTAAATAAAGCATTGGGTGGTAATAACTTTAAAGATAACAAAAATAATACTGCACTATATGAGCCTTCTATTGAGGAAGTTGAGTCTACACAGTGTATGAGCCTTCCATTGAGGGAGTTGAGTTTGCATAGATCTGAGCCTGGGCTTTTTGATGTCAAGCAACTCTCCATGATGTTAGTCCCTACATAGTAGCTCGTTGAGATGTCTAACTAAGACCTATAATTTATGCATTGTCTTTGTCTTGGGTTCAGTCATCATATTTCTTGGTGTGTGTGTTAGCCATGGATGTTGTGTTGCATGTGATTGTGGTTGGATCATTATCTCCATCAGCATGGTGGATGTGGACCTATAGGTACCACATGGTTAAAAGGTGTAACTACCTTCACCATTACTAGGGACCGGTGTATAGAGATGACCTTGTATCCTAGTTTGACCATTGCTAGATGTGTTCACTTGGTACTTCAGTTTACGAAGTATACTTCTTGTGATTTATGCTTTCATTGGGATTTTTTTAATCATGTTTATATGATCTTAGTTTTGATGCATTCCTTATTATGATGATTAGCCTATAATAGGTGATGTTATCTACTTGGAGGTTTATCTTATGTTTGACTACTAGCATGTTAGATTTCCTTATGCTTTTGGTTATTGGCATGTTTAGTAGTGACATCCCTAATTATGACAGTACCAATGATTGGATCAGTGGCTTGGGATGTTACGTGCAGGGGATGGCTAGGGCCCATGATGGTCTTATGATGCCATTGACAGTTGGAAGAAATTATGTACTTGGTTATTTTGTACATTTAGATGTTATTTTAGTTATTGCAATGTTTCTTTAGTTCACTACAATGTTCCTTCTTCACTTTTACTCTTATCTATTAGATGGTTAGATGTTTTTTCTTACCATATTTCCTTATTCAGTTCGAGGGTTCTTGGCTCGAAATGTGAATATGGTACTCCACATTGTGGAGGTTCTAAACTTTTTTTTAGTCTATTGTTTGTCCCTGAGGGTTTTTCTTTAGTTCCTTGGGCATCCTTTTATAGGCATGGTGCGACACAAAAATATATCACAAACCCATTAAAACTATATCATGCATCCCCTGATTCTATCACATGCCTTTTGGAGAAATATCATGTGATACTAGAAAGTATCACACCTACTTGTAAGAAATGTCATATGACACTCTTAAAGAGTCACACGCATTTGGAAGAAGTATTGCCCAGACCTTGAAAATGTTGCCCTCCTTCTTTAGAAATGACGTGCAATACTTTTCTGTGCTATATTAAAGTATCGCCTAATTTTTCTAAAAACTTGTGCAGGTAGGCAACATGCAATTTTTGATCTGGTCTAAACTTTTTGAGAGTTGATTTGGATACCCTCTTCAGTGTTCTTCAACCCTATGGTGTTGCATTTTGATTTTAGTTGTGTGTGTTTCTGTGGTTAGTCTTTTGGGGTTTAAAATATATTGTTTAAGTATAAGTTGATGTATATTTATTTCCTTATACTTAAGCTATATTTTAATATATTAAATGATTCATTTGAGATGGGTTCCAGCCCTCTAAGAGCTAAGATAAAGATTCTAAGAATTTTCAAGGCTTCAAAAATCTAGAATTAGCCAAATTGTAGGGCTTTAGGATTTTAGAATTTGCCAATTTTTAGGAGTCAGCATTTGTCTATCAGCTTGGTTGATCTCATATGTTTTAGTTAGTAGTGGCATTTGGAGATCCGTTGGTGTTGGTTGGTTGTTATTCTTCCATTGCAATCTTTATGATCGGTGTAGTTTTTTATCATGTGTACTTACACTTTAAAAAAAAAATTCTTGCTTGTTTTTCATCCTTGTTTCCAAGGATCTTCAAGTGAGACATTACATCTGGTATCAAAGCCCATGTTGCAACATTGGGATGTCTATGTTATGCTTCCACTTTGGTTTTGATTTTTGTTGTGTACTATTATATTATGTTGTTATTATGATATCTCTTGGGTTCATGTTTTGACTCTTATGCTTATGATCCTTATGTCTAATTTTGCCTTCTTGCTTCCATAAGGATGCATCCTACATGTAGGTCCAGTCAAGGTGGTAACCGATGGGTTGTTCAAGAGGAGGAACACCATGAAGAAAAATTTTAGGATAGAGAGGGAGAATGAGGTAATAATGCTAACCATGATGACATGGGAGTATTCTTTCCAGTACTCTAGGAGATTCTTTCTCGATTGGGCCCTTGTGTTAAGGAGTGCCAATAGGATCATAATAAGGAAGAGGGATCTCATCATGGGGATTCTCATCACTTTGAGCATAGAGAGGAGGAATGTGAATGTGAGTGTTCCCTTTCTCCATCAGGTGACAAAGGGTTCCATCAAGGTGGTCGAGACAGTGACAATGAGGATTCCATCAGATTGCATATTATGAAGTCCCTTCAAAGTTCTAGACTGCCACCATATGATGGAAAGGGAAGTGGCCTCAAAGCTGAGATTTGGTTTTTGGACATGGAGCACTACTTCACCATGTATCCATACTCAACCAACATGAAGGCCCATTGTGCAATTATGTGGTTGAGGGACCATGGTTCCATTTGGTAGAATATTGAGAGTCAAAAGTTGTAGGTTAGTGTTGTAGATCTTAGCTAGGAGATCTTTGAGGAGAGATTTTGAGAGAGATTCTTATCTCCTCAGTTTAGAGAGGCCTATACTGATGAGTTCCATGTGATCCAAAAAGGAAACATGACAGTGGATTAGTATGAAATCTAATTCCTTAAACTTAGGTAGTATTCATGCTACAAAAATGATGATTTTCTCTTAGCTCATCATTTCATCCATGGTCTTAAGCATTCTCTCATTGGAGAAGTTTGCATGCATCAGCCTAGGACTCTTGCTCTTTCTATTGAGAAGGCATGTATTGCTAAGGAGAACCTAGCTAGAGGTTTCAATAGCAAATCTTGTTCTCAGAACAAAATTCCTAAGAATCTAGGGTAGGATGCATAGTTTACCCAATCATCACGAAAGGGTCGAGCTTAATCAGAACCTTCTCAATGTGGAAAATATTATGGCTATTAGTGATGATTTTGGGTTAAGGGTAAATAGTCTTCTGGAAAGAAAGGTGATAACAAGAATTGGGGACAAAAATCTTAGCAAGATCATCGTCCTTAGAATAGTCAACAAAATTTTAGCAAAGGCAGTGCACCATATCCTAGTGCTACTCAGGGTGGTCGTGGGACAAGACCCAACTTTTTGGGAACTATTATTCTTTTGGCCAACTTGGCCATAAATCTTATGATTTTTCCATCAAACCATCCACGGGACCTAGTAAGGGTGCAACAAGATCTGAGCCTACTATAGGAGATGTGGGTCGAAATCACAAAGTCTTTGCAACGGTTGACAACCATCAAGCTAAGCATTAAGGTATGATAGTTGAGGCTATAGGTACATTGCATGGTATTTCCACTTTAGTTTTGTTTGACTTTGGTTCTTTAGATTCTTTCATTTCACCATCTCTTGTTCAACGATGTGGGCTAGTGGCACTGTGTCAGGTTGATAGGTGGTAGGTTGAGTTAGCCACGGGTTCCAAGGTGGTTGTTGACTCATTGGTTATGAGTTGTTGTTTGAATTTTGGAACCTTCACCACCATAGTGAATCTACGCATTCTACCTCTAGGATTGTATGACATTGTATTGGGCATGGATTGGTTAGCCACCCATCAAGAAAATATTGATTGCCATCATAAGCTAGTATAGTGTGTTGATGACACAGGTGGGTAGGTGGAACTATTGGGAGTCCAGAGACGAGTCTTTCTTCATATGATCTTAGCTAATCAACTAAAGCAGAGTGTGTGGAAGGGTTGCCAATTGTTCCTTGTCTCTCTCAGTGATCTCAAGGAGGCCAAGGGTTGTATGGTGACACTTGATGATCACCCACTCCTCTATGAGTATTCTAATGTATTTCTTGATGATATTCTAGGTATGCCACCACAATGTGATGTTGATTTTCAGATAGATCTTGTACTAGGAGTAGAAAAAATTTCATGAGCTCCTTACCTCATGACTATTTAGGAGTTGAGTGAGCTCAAATTGTAGTTGGATGAACTATTGGCCAAGGGCCATATTCATCCTAGTGTATCCTCGTGGGGTGCACCGGTCATCTTCATAAAGAAGAAGGATGGTTTTTTGCATTTGTGCATTAACTACTGGTAGTTGAATAAGGTGACAATGAAGAATCATTATCATCTATCGGGCATAGATGACCTATTTGATCAAATGAAGGGAGCACGAGTGCTCTCGAAGATTGATCTTAAATCAGGATACCATTAGCTTCATATCTAGGAGGTTGATATTCATTGAACAAATTTTCATACATGGTATGGGCATTATGAGTTCACAGTTGTACCCTTTGGGTTTACCAATATGCCATCAATGTTTATGATTTTGATGAATGAAGTATTTCACACTTAACTTGATCAGCATGTCATTATTTTTCTAGATGACATATTGATCTATTCGAAGACTGTGGAGGAGCATGAAGTCCATTTACACTATTGTAGTGCCTGAGAGACCATCAATTGTATGGAAACTTGAGTAAATGTGGGTTCTTCCAGTCTAAGGTGAGGTATTTGCAACATATCATCTCTAGTGATGGTATTGTAGTGGACCTACAGAAGATTCGTGCTATCATGGATTGGCCGGCACCCACTAATGTCTTAGAAGTTCATAGTTTCATGGGATTGGCAGGCTACTACTATCACTTCATGAAGGATTTCTCATGAGTAGCCCATACCATCACTTCTCTTGAAAGGAAAGGGAAGAACTTTATATGGTCAAACCAGTGCAAGGTAGCATTTAATGCTCTTAAGGAGTGTTTGACCTATGCACTAGTCCTTGTAGTGCCCATCCTATAGGTGATTTCATGGTTTGCATAGATGCTTCATTGGAAGGCATGGGTGTGATGTTGATGTAGGATGGTCAAGTGATTGCATATGAGTCTAGAAAACTCAAGGACGATGAACTTAATTAGCCCACTCATGATTTAGAGCTCACAGCCGTAGTACATGCCCTTGTCCATTGGAGGCATTTTCTTTTGGGACATAGGTTTGAGCTACATAGTGATCATAGGAGCTTGAAATATATCTTTACTCAGTAAAACTTGAATGCACGATAGCATCATTGGATGGAGTTCTTGTTTGAGTATGACTTTGATGTTCATTACATTAAAGGGAAGGAGAATATCATCGTGGATGCTTTGAGCAAAAGATGACATGAGGTATCAGTGTTGTCTTTGGGAGTAGATTTGTGAGGCCATATCTTGGAGGCTTTTCCTAGCTACATTTGGTATTAGGAGGTGCGAGCAGAGATCGAGTCTAGACATACCCTTGAGGGGAGTTTTTTAGGTTATATGTTTGATTTTGATGGACTACTACATCACATGGGGCATATCTATGTACTTGTGTTAGGTGATCTTTGTACCTTGGTTTTGTCAAAAGCACATCGTGCATTGTATTCCACACATCCTAGTGTTAAGAAGATGCATGCAAATCTCAAATAGCTGTACTTTTGGGCAAGGATGAGGTGTGATGTTGTTGATTTTGTTGCTAGATGTCTTGAGTGCCAGAGAGTGAAGGTAGAGCATCAACATCTAGCATGTCTTTTGCAACCACATAACATTCCAGAGTGGAAGTGAGATACGATATCCATTGATTTTATCATAGGGTTACCTATGTCATCATGGCGACATGATTGTATCATGGTGACAATGGGCAGGTTGTCCAAGGTAGCACATTTTTCACCCATGAAAGCATCCTATACAGCTTCTTTTTGTAGCTCATGTTTTCTTGGAAAATATTGTTTGTTTGCATGAGATTCATCATCAGATCATTTTAGATAGAAATCCAATGTTTACTTTTGCACTATGGACATCTCTTCAGCATGCTTTGGGTGTGCAACTCAATTTTAGTTCAGCTTACCACCCAGAGACCGATGGTCTGACTAAGAGAGTAAATCAAGTTCTAGAGGATATGCTTCGCATGTATGTTATGGATAGGCAAGTGAAGTGGGAGGACTATTTTTACCTTGTTGAGTTTGCATACAACAACGGGCATCATAGTTCTCTTGGCATGTTACCTTTTTAGGCCTTGTACGGTAGACCATGTCTTACCCCATTGAGTTGGGATTGTTTAGAGGACCAAGTTCTTTTGGGTCCAAAGATGCTTCAGGATATGGAGTAGTAGGTTGTTGGCATTAGGGAGCATTTGGTTACTGCTCAGGATAGGCAGAAAAAGTATGCAAATGGCTATAGGTTGGATCATCACTTTTCTATTGGTGACAGGGCGTTTTTGAGAGTGCATCCAAAGAAGAGCCCCATCCATTATGAGAAAGGCTCTAAGTTGGCTCCACATTTTGTCTTACCATTTGACATCCTCAAGAGGATTGGTTCTATTGCTTATCGACTAGCATTACCACCTAGCCTATCGTGCATCCATGTTGTTTTTCATGTTTATGTTTTGTGATAGTATATTTTGGATGTGACCCATGTTCTTGATTGGGATGCTTTGTAGGTAGTAGACGAGTAGATTACTTTGGAGCCCATTCGTATCATGCAGCACTAGAGGCTAACCTTGCAAGGTCATGACATAGAGCAGGTAAGGGTGCAATGGGATCAGAGTGATGAGACCTCTATGACTTGGGAGGATGCTGTACGACTAAGGGGATTGTACCCCTATCTTTTTGTTGGCTTCTAGAAGTAAGCCTATGCTAGTGAGGGAGGATGTAGTGCCTCTTGTGTTTGCATTTTGTACCTTGTTGTTTTTGATTCAAGAGATACTTGATACTCTTATTTTATACCTTATGATGACTTGAGGGTTGAATGTTATACTTTGATTTAGTACCATAGATGCATTACTACTATGCTATTCAATTTATCATATTCACATGTTGATGCTATTTTGAGATGATAGCAAATCTATGATGATATTTGGTTATATGGTTTATTTGGACATAGTTGTTGATTATGTTATGAGATAAATTTTATGCTATCGTTATTTACTTCATCCTTGTATCTTTATGCTTTCTACAAATTTGAGTGATGTAAATGGATTAAATAGGTTTTTTAATACATGTTTCTTTTGCTATGGTATTATATACAATTGCACTTGATCGTGTGTTTTAGTATGCAGGAATTATATTCCTAGTAGTGGCACATGGAGTTAGTGATTCGACTGTTCATATTTTGCAAATGTTGTCCCTGTATGCTCAACGTATTGTTATTTAGTTTTTTAAATATTAACATTTTGATGATTAGTAAATCCAAACTCATCTACATTATGTAATTAGACCAATGAGTGTGTCTGTGCATTTAGAAGTTTGCATTTGTTGTGAAAGTGTTAAGTGATTTTCAGTGATCTTGGTTTTTTGGGTTTTAAATCTTTTTAGATTTAATTTTTGGCAGAATTACCTTATTCAAATTTCTATTATGGATAATAGCATATTTTCATTTGGATTGATTCAGAGTTTAGCTACTCTGGCTGGCTAATTTTTCAGAATTGACTATTCACTCAAAAAGTGAATAAATATAGAAAAAGTGAATTCATTATTCACTTCTCACTTTTTAGAAATAGACTTTTGAGAGAAATTTTGTAAACCTTATTCTGAAGGATTCTTTTTTGGTTCATTCTGGGAGCTGTGAGCATGCGATCTATGTGTTGGCCCTCAAAATTGTAGCCCAAATTTTCAGCATTGTTGAGAAAATTGAGCCCTATAAATGCTTTTTAATGAGTTTGTACCCAATTGTATCTTTGAGCCCTAAGAGGTGTTCAATTCTTCTAACACCTTCCTTTCAACCTATCCCCATGTTCCATGAAATTATTTTGAGATTTTGAGCCATTTGGCGAAGTCCTATTTTGAGAAAATGTCAAATCTGCATTTTTCACCATAGTATCAAATAGTGACAGGAGGCTATGTTCGCAACTAAATATCTTCTACCCAAAAATGTTTTGTGACTTTCTACTTTGCAAGTGTCTATTTTCCATACCTGAGAACCTATGTTTTAGATTTCAAGTCAAGTTTGTTTGGTTAGGTTTTGAACCCCTAAAAGTTGGTCAGTTATTGTTTTCGTGCATTTACACTTTGCACATAATTTTGGGAAGCCTTGTTTGATGTATTATAATTTTTGACCAGTTGACCAAAATGAGAAATTTCCTTTTCCGTTGTATTGTAGATGTTAGAGACTTGTTATTTTTCAAGTTTCAGCTTATGATGAATCCATTTGATCAATTTTCAAATGCGATTCCAAATGCAATTTCTAAACTTATACTAGTGTTAGCATTTGCAAATTTTTTGGTACCCCTATTCAGGACATCATAACTTGAGATCTATGATTGTCTAGATTGAATGGATTGTACCTCTATGTTTTCCTCCAAAAATACTTTAAGTGTACCAGTCTTTGAGCTTTGACCAATCCATTCACACACTTTTCTAGGTCAATTCCATTCGCAAAAAATATTTTCTCTCAGTGTTTCCAGTTAGTAAAATCCAAGTAGCCTACTTTGACTGCTGGCCATTTGTGGCTTGTTATTTTTCATGAGCCCAAATCACATATTTATACTCTCCTCATGATAGAGAACTAATGTCCCAGTTTTCATTTTCCCAAGTGTCATTTTACCTAGTTTTCCAAGCTATATCCGAATGTGTTTTGTTGTTTTTTGACATATTTTCTTGCAGGCAGTTCTAAAAGAGCAACTTTGACGGTCAATATCTTTTGACCTCGAATTCATCATGAGACAAGATTTGATAGGGTAGGAGTGTGCGGAACAAAGAATCAGTGTGTTTGATTTCAGAGCCCAGTCAGGTGTTTTTGTCAATTTTTTTTTTAAAGCCAATCAAACGACCTCCTGACACGAAATTGACAGTTTGCAAAAAGATGTGAAATGAGCTTCAAATTCATTTTCAGTGGTCAATTTTTTTTTCAAATCAGTGCCAGAGGGTGAATGAGTCATTTTTGTAGTTCAGTTGTTCAGAAAGAAAATTTTTTTAACCCGGACCCACTTTGGGCCTGACTAATTTTTTCAGATTGATTGGAACAAGATTGGAAGTGACATAAGTTTGAAGAATTAATAATAGTAATATTTTGGGTGTTTCTATAAAATAAGAACCTGAAGATATAAGTTTTCTTTATATCTCATTGCCCATATTGCTAGATCAAGGTGTCAATGTCATATATTCAACATGTGAGTCAATCATCAAGAGATTGACTTGGTCTGCCCATAAAATCTAATAAATGTGAGACATGTCGAAGTGAAAGGGCTTCATGATTGTGATGGTCAATTTGGGTCATTTGAAGCTCCCAACACCAGTCTTTCATCTTTCTTTTGTACATGAATTTGAAGGGATTCTTGGAAGGATACATTTCAATTGTTTTCAATTGAATAAACAAAATGGACAGAAGCTTTGGAATGATTAGCACAAGCACATGACGTTAATATGTATGTTGTCAATTGTATCATCTACAAATTAAGATGTGGATGTGCTTGCACATTGTTTCAAGTTTTATTTCCCACCCAATGGCTTCATGTACCATTGTTCATGAACCCACATAAAAATAATAATATATTTTTATACCATTGATGAGGTTGTATGGTTGGATGATCTGCACATTATATATTGCCACAAGTACCATCACTATCTTATGCCTGGCTTGGAGATAGAAGAAGCCCACACATAAAAGCAAGAGATAAATGTGTAGGGTAGTCTCAACACTTAATCCCTACAGCAATTAGGAAGAGCTCACACATGTAGCAAGGGGTAGCATTATAACAACTAAGTCCAACTCACACTAAGCAATAGAGAAGGTATTTGATTCTGTAGTGAGTGGTCCAGTCAAGGAGTCAAAGAAGAAGGCATTTCATGCAGGATATTAATAGCAAAATCATGACTTTAATAGGAGAATAGGGGACTTGCCAAAAAAAATAGAGATAGCTATAACATCAAATAAAAAAATCTTCTAAAGAGGCAAGCAATGCCAAATGCAATGAAATCCATACCAAATAGGTGATGTCAGCATGTTACAAAGAGACTCCAGGTGACATTAAAGGAATTTCATGCTAGTAGCAAATGGTAGATTCCAGTTATAAAGACACGACAGGGAGATTGAAGAGTCTAAGAAGGAGTCATCCATGCATTAGTGAAGTAGATCCATGCAAAGCCAGGGTAGTGCCATTGATAGGGATCCCATGTGGAGAAAAAATGGTGGCCCGGTTCACCATCTAGTTCACAAATTGATGTGGTGATATGGCACTAAAGAACAATCTCTTCTAGCTAGATTTTAGGCTCCTCCTTTAGCTCTATATAATTATTTCTAGCCAATTAATTTGCCTCTATATATTAGGAAATAGAAGCACTTATCATGGAATTTTTAGGACCACATATCATGCAGTTAACCAACTTGCGAGCAATGTCTAGCACAGACATAAGCAATTTTAAAATTTGAATTCATGTTTTTGACATGAACACAAACCAGCCATAAAATCTTGTTCTATTTGTAAGGAAACTTGGCAATAAAGAATATAACTGTTTCCACATAATGCATAATAGATCTAAAATAAACACGGAATTAAAATCCACATGCAAGAGAATAGAAAACATACCCACAAAATTGTGACACAAGATATACCCTAGGAAACCCTCATTGAGGGAAAAACCCAGCCTCTAGAAGCATCCATCACCATGTATTATTCAGCAAAAATACCATTGCAATACAACCATGGAAGCCTTCATGGCCATAGCCACAACTGGGCAAACTATGTGAACAAGCATGAATCCACACATCCCATGCCATGCTTTCAACCTTCACAAATGCTCCCTTGGCTAACCTATCAAACCTTGTCCCACTTGACTCTTGCCTTTTTCTTCTCCTTGTCACTCTCTCTCTATGCAACAACTACCTTTGTGGCTACTTATATAGTAGCAAGTCCCACAAAACCACCAAGTGGTATTACATAAACCATGTGCTAAAACCATGTACTAGCTAACCCACTGACCCCACATTTAATATTGGGCATTTAATTCTTTTCCCCAATATTAAATAATTACATGAAATATTTTCACAATGTTACAATATAACTCATCAAGAATATTCCATTGGAATATTTACATGTGCACGTCCATCTAGGCACAACATTACATAATAAAAATAAAATATAACAATATTATGCAATGTGTGCAACACCTATTATCTTAACAATCTCCCACTTGTTGTCTATTCTCTTGCATGCGGATTTTAATTCTGTTTTTATTTCAGATCTATTATGGGTTATGTGGAAACATCAAACCATAAAAGAACTCAAAGTGCACATCATGAGCTCCTCAAAAGAAAACCAAATAACCATGATCCTCAACCAAGAAGATATACCACCATAACTAAATTAGAAAATCCAAGCTAATGAACATCAAGGATGTACCTGTATAACCAATCATGTCATGCCAAAATCCATGACACCATGATCACATCCATGAACCGAGCATCTGGCTCTCAATATGTCCAACCTGTCAGCATAGTCAACAACAATCCTTTGCCATGACTATACCTGGTAACAACATCTCATCCCTTCTACATGAAGATAAAATCATGTGACTTAGGTCATAGACAACCCAAATCCAAGCCACCAATCTGAATATGCATCAATAATGAAAGATCAATGGGCAAAGACAACCCATAACCAAGCTATAAATGCAACTTGTAAGTATAGACCACTTACAATACTGCACAACTTGTAGACCCAACAAGTCATCATGCATATCCAAACCAAACACTGATAACCATATCATCATGAGACCAAACTTGAGTATACAATGACATCAAAACTTAAATCTCCAATGCCATAAACTCATAATGTTACCATAGTCAAAATATATCTATAAACTGTTCAGATAAATATATCAACAAAAAAATCATGCCAAACCTACACCAAATCTAAACCAATGTGTAGAGCTCTCCAAGAGCTTTCTGTTGACTGCTCGAAGTCCAAAATCCGACTCCGTATGCCCAAGTTATGCCCTAATCCATGCTTAAAATAACCAACATCTGACTTCAGGGCTCTTAAAACCTGACAAAATTTCAAAATCATAGAACCAAACCTAAACCATCTTGTAGTGCTTTGAATTAGCTTTCCAACGCCTATAAGAACTCTAAAATCTGATATTCTGAGAGAAAGTTATGGTCATTTTACTAAGACAGTCTTTTTACCATTTTTAGTATGATTTTTCATTTTTAATTTTTTTCAGTGACGAAAATTCCGACGGGATTAAATTTGATGGCCATCATGGGCTGAAACTAAAAAACTCTTTCATTTTCTCTGAACATGGCCAAACTAGGGCATATTATATATCAAAATTTATGGAAATGTCGACCCGGATCCAATGGTGAGGTCTATTTTTACCTAGGAGGTCATTTTTACAAGCTCCCCCTAAAACCCTCATTTAAATGAAACATCCGAAAAAATATTTTAGTCCAACAATTTCACATGCCCAAATCTTTTAACATCCCATCAAAACAACAAATCCAAAACCCTCAGATCTGCAATAAATCATTCATATATCTTGCCCTTTCTTTTATCCTCTCATGCATTCCCATGGATTCAATCTAGGGTTACAATAATAAAACCATAGCTCTGATACCACTTGTAAGGAAACTTGGCAATAAAGAATATAACCGTTTCCACATAACCCATAATAGATCTAAAATAAACACGGAATTAAAATCCACATGCAAGAGAATAGACAACATACCCACAAAATTGTGACACAAGATATACCCTGGGAAACCCTCATTGAGGGAAAAACCCAGCCTCCAAAAGCATCCATCACCATGTATTATTCAGCAAAAATACCATTGCAATACAACCATGGAAGCCTTCGTGGCCATAGCCACAACTGAGCAAACTATGCGAACAAGCATGAATCCACACATCCCATGCCATGCTTTCAACCTTCACAAATGCTCCCTTTGCTAACCTGTCAAGCCTTGTCCTGCTTGACTCTTGCCTTTTTCTTCTCCTTATCACTCTCTCTCTATACAAAAACTACCCTTGTGGCTGCTTATATAGTAGCAAGTCCCATAAAACCACCAAGTGGTATTACATAAACCATGTGCTAAAACCATGTGCTACCTAACCCACTGACCCCACATTTAATATTGGGCATTTAATTCTTTTCCCCAATATTAAATAATTACATGAAATATTTTCACAATGTTACAATACAACTCATCAAGAATATTCCATTGGAATCTTTACATGTTACACGTCCATCTAAGCACAACATTACATAATAAAAATAAAATATAACAATATTATGCAATGTGTGCAACACCCATTATCTCAACACTATTGACTCATGTTTTTGATATGAGCACAAACCAAGTTCACCATGGTTCAATCTAATAATGCAATTCTACACAATTGTATTAGTTCTACAAAAAACACTACAAAAATAACCAAGCTAACACCAAATAGAGCTGATGTGAATTAGAGTATACCTTGCAAAAATCTTGGTGAAAGTGAAGTACAAGAGGTACACCTTGCAAAATCTTTGTATTACATCTGCATTGGTGATAAAAATGAAGCAACAAAAAGACCATCCACAACATGCATAAACAAAAAAGGAAACCCATGTGTAAAGAAGAATACGTCAAACATTATGAGTAAGCCGCCTAGTATAGAAGAAGAGCCCAAAGAAGCCACCATGTTAAAATTGAGAATCACACCATGGAACAAAGGCATCCATGCTCAACAGGAGAGGCATTTTATGTGAGGTGCAACTTGCAGGGAAAATTATAAGGGGGTTTTAGTCCCACATTGGAGCTATCGAGTGTTTTATGTAGTTTAAATACAAATCCTTACATAACACATAGTGTTGTTAGGAAAAGGGCTTTTGTAAGCCGTTGGCCCTTGTGTGGAGGTACTTGAGCGCATGCTTGAGGATAGTTGGCTAGGTGGTGGATCGGACAAATATCCCTATGTCACTAACTAAAGTTTCTCACTAGTTAAGCATAGCAATATAGTGAGAAGATGACACATGTCACTGACACGGTGGAAGGTGGATGAATCTCATGCTGACACGTAGCAAGCATGGTCAAACCAAGTTTGACCCAAGTGAAAAGTGAAGGGAAAAATCAAAGTTTTCAAAAATTAATATTTTAATATTTTTCTCAGAAGAATCATGTGCAGGTCATTTAAATAAGTGTCTAAACTTTAATATAGTTTAGACTTTGGAAAAGGTTTTAAATTTTGCAAAATGTTATGCAAACTTACAAATGGTACTTGATTTTCAAATGAGTATAACTGGAGCAATTTTTATCCAAAATAGGTGCTCCAATATACCACCAGAACTGGGAGAATCCAAATTTTCCAAATATGAAGTCAGATTGTGGATAGGTGCTCACCATTTTGAGTTATAAGCCAATTTTTAAAATTTAGGGCATTGACAATAGTACAAGAAAATTGGATCACATAGCATCAGAGTTTGTTAAAGAACATATTTGAAGACCTTTTGAAGCCTGAATGTGGTAAAGAAGAGATGGGAAAGATTATATTGTATTCTGAAGGCCATATTCAACTTTGTTTTCACCTTTTACCATGCATTCAAATTTGCACCAAAATAAGTTATAATAGTGAATCAGATATCTCAAATATTTCTTTATTTTAGAAACAAATGATGATAATTTGATTCTAGTAGTTGTGGAGAGAGATTAGAGAGAGTCATTTGCTGGCAAAGAGAGGGAATTTCAAGTGGACAAATGTCGGATGCAGAGCAAATCTGGGAATTGCTTATTCCAATATCATTCCCTTTCTTTCTCAACCAAGAGGTTCCAATTTTTTTCACTGAGAAACCAAGAGGTTCTAGCTTTTGGAGAAAAAACCACTCACTATTGTGATACCAAGTTTTGGTTCCAGTCTTGATGCATTCCCAATACTAAGACACCATATTCTTCATCAAATTCTTCTTGTATGAACAGTAGTAGGAAAGATAAATATAGATAGTTCATATCTATTAGGTTCTTTATGAGTTAATTTCATGCATTTGGTTTTAATGTTTCAAAGAAATTAATACAAAGAACAACAAGTTGAGTTTCATCTTGAATCTTGTCTCCTATCTTAGTGAGCTTCAATGTTTTACGATCTTTGAACAAAGAGCCTAGGTCATAGTTGCAGCCCCTTAAGGCTATATTTTGTCTTATTGTTGGTCGTAAGTCAAGGGGTTATGTAAATGCTTCAATGAATCAACAAGGTTGCATGTTTATTGAGAAGGATATTATGTAAGAATGAGGTTTGGATTGAGTACAGATGTTTATTTACAAGGTAAAGAGATAGATCATATATTTGAATATATAAATAAGTATTAGATATCCATATGTATGCAATTGATTCATGGATTTGCCCAATGGTTAAGGAATTGATCAGCTACAGGGTCACTTAGTTCTTGTTGCTACATATTAGGGGTTTTACTAAATTTAACATTATTAATCAATGTTCTTTCCCTTTCATGTTGAAGGACCTAAATGTTTAACCCTCACTCAACTTATGAGATTTGTAGCTTTGCATTTAGCTACTGCAAATCTGTGTCATTTCATGAGTCATTAGGAGAAATAAGGGTAAAATCTTCTTAATAGATTCAGGGATATGTTTTTGCACTGGTACGGTATCATTTGAATATGAGGTCTACCTGCCTAGGTTTAGCAGAGCCTGAAGTAGAAGAAGGGTCAAGCCTTATAGTTGGCCTATTGTTAGAAATTGCATGTTGAAAATGGGAGTTAGCTACCCTTAGATATGTCAGTTTCTCAGTGGGATAATTGAAAACCCTCCAGTGTTTTCAAACACCAACACTGTGTGAGGTTGGTCTCGTTGCATTTGGCTTAGGGAGCTTTTACTTTGTCATCATTTTCAATAGATTTGGTAGGTGGTTTATTTAATTGGTCTAGTTACTATTTTGGCCCCTTTTTCTATCAGGTAGGGCTTGCTCGTTTTGTTATTTTGAATCTGTTTCTACTTTTGTTTCTTGTAGCAGTATGTTAGGAGGTTGAGAACTAATGTTCTCCTCCATTTTTATTTGTTGGTTATGCTCGATTGGTCAAGTATGAATGTTTTCCCTATTTTTGAAATGGGTGTTTGGGTTTTTAAGCTGTTATGCTGGCCATTTTTTCATATGGTGTCTAATTTAAATTATTTTTGGATTCTTAGAGTTTTTTCACCCAAACACCAATTGGGTTTTAATTTCAAAATTTTTCCAAAATTTGGAGTTTTTCCTCATTTTGCGTACCACCATATTTTCTCGAGTTTTCTCGAAACAATGTGGGTCATGGACTTAGATGATCCATTTAGATATCCGTCAAAACACTTTTTCACTTTTGTTGCATTGTGATACATGTAGCATCTGTCATCCCAATTTTGGTTTTTGTTGGTTGACATTTTTTTTTGTGTTCTCATCTAGTCCTTTTGGTATGATCTTCATTATGGTGATGCACCACACAAGAGTACATCTGTCAAGTGACTTGCAGGGACCAATCTTTTGTGGTACTTCCAAAAGTTGTAATGATTTGGGATGGGTTGGGAATTTGCATGCCTAAGGGCACTCATCATTGGATGAGCATGGGTAGGGTAAGGTAGCATATGGAGGGGGCTTCTATCTTGTAGCTCAACATTCATGGCACTGGAGGTTGGCAGAGGAAGTTTTGTATAAGTGATAACTAAATAAAATACTGGGTGGTAATAAATTTAAGGATAACAAAAATAATATTGCAGTGTATGAGCCTTCCATTGAGGAAGTTGAGTCTACACAGTGTATGAGCCTTCCATTGAGGGAGTTGAATCTGCATAAATCTAAGCTTGGTCTTTTCAATGCCAAGCAACTCTCCATGATGTCAGTCCCTACATAGTAGCCCGTTGAGATGTCTAACCAGGACCTATAGTTTATGCATTGTCTTTGTCTTGGGTTCAGTCATCATACTTCTTAGTGTGTGTGTTTTTGGTTGGATCATTATCTCCATCAATACGATGGGTGTGGACCTATGGGTAGCACATGGTTGGGAGGCATAGCTACCTTCACCACTGCTAGGGATTAGTGTATAGAGACAACCTTGTATCCTTGTGCGATAGTTGCTGGATGTGTTCACTTGGTACTTCAATTTTTGGAGTATTCTTCTTGTTATTTATGCTTTCATTGGGATGTTTTTAATCATGTTTAGATGATCTTACTTTTAACACATTCCTTATTATGATGATTAGCATGTAATAGGTGATGTTATCTACTTGCGGCTTTATCTTCTATTGCACTACTAGCATGTTACATTTCCTTATGCTTTTTGTTATTAGCATGTTTAGTAGTGACATCCCTAATTATGACAGTACTGATGATTGGTTTAGTGGCTTGGGATGTTATGTGTAGGGGATGGCTAGGGCCCATGATAGTCTTATGATTCCATTGACCATTGGGAGGAAATACATACTTTATTGGTTATTCTATACATTGTGATGTTATTTTAGTTATTGCGATGTTGCTTTAGTTCACTACAATTTTCCTTCTACACTTTTACTCTTATCAGTTAGATGGTTATATGTTTTTTTCTTATCATATTTTCTTATTTGATTTGAGGGTTCTTGCCTTGAAATATGGATCTAGTACTCGCCAATGTGGAGGTTTTGAACTTAGTTTTAGTCTATTGTTTGTCCTTAAGAGTTTTTCTTTAGTTCACTGGATGACATTTTATCAACATGGTGTGACACAAAAATGTATCACATGCTCATTGAAACTATATCATGCATCTCTTGATTCTATTGCATGCCTCTTGGAGAAATATCGTGCGATATTGGAATGTATCACACCTCCTTGTAAGAAATGTCATACAACACTCTTAAAGTGTTGAATGCCTTTGGAAGTAGTATCGCCCAAACCTTTAAAATGTCACACTCCTTCTTTAGAAATGTCACGCAATACTTTTCTATGTTGTATTAGAGTATTGCCTAGTTTTTGTAAAAACCTATGTAGGTGGGCAGCAGGCACTTTTCAATCTAGTCTAAACTTTTTGAGAGTTGATTTGAATACCCTCTTCTACATTCTTCAACCCTATGGTGTTGCATTTTGATTTTAGTTGTGTGTGTTTTTGTAATTAGTCTCTTGGGGTTTAAAATACATCATTTAAGTATAATCAACTTATACTTAAGATATATTTTAATATATGTGATAATTCAATTGAGATACATTCCAGCCCTCTATGAGCTAAGATAGATATTCTAGGAATTTTTAGAGCTTCAAAAATCTAGACATCCAAATTTTAAGGTTTCAGGATTTCAAACTAAGCCAATTTTCAGTAGTCAACATTTGTCTATTGGCTTGGTTGATCTCATATGTTTTAGTCAGTACTGGCATTTGGAGATCTGTTGGTGTTGGTTGGTTGTTAGTCTTCTATTGTGATCTTTATGAATGGTGTAGGTTGTTATCATGTGCACTTACACTTATAAAAAAAAAGCTCACTTGTTTTTCATCCTTGTTTCCAAGTATCTCTAGGCAGGCCATTACAAGGGACCCCAAAACCCTTTAACAAAAAGGAAAAGATAATACCTGAAGCACTACTAGGGTTTACAAGGACTTGAAACTTGGAGATTAAACAGTAGCAAAATCAAGTTTTATAGGGACCTGAAACCACAAAAAAGATTCAGAAATTGAACCCAAGTTTTACAAGGACCTAGAACTTAGTTTTAACAACAAAAAAATACTAGATGAAAAAACTAAAAATAGAGACCATTTACCAAGACCAGTAAATATAACTAGGACTAGAACAAAAACTAGAGACCAAAGACCAAAGATAGTAAAAGCTTCTATTGCAGCTCTTTAATCATTTTGACCACCTCTTTATTGATCTTTGCAACACCTTGAATGGAATTAACAGCTGAACCACCAGTAGCGTCCACAGCTATTTTCTTGGAACTTTTCCTAGTTCTCTTACTAGGTCCCCCTAGAGACATAATTTCTTCATTGGTACACTTTCCTAAACTTGTAGCAGTAGCACAAATACTAGAGGTTACCTATTCCATCTTATTACCACTTTCCTTAATTAGCAGCCAAAGATTTCATTCATAGTCCTTGAGTTTATCTGATATATTACCCACCTACACTTCCATCTGATTGAGCTTGGCACGATACATATCCTAGTTTTGATACACCTTTTCCATGTTCCTTTTGAGACTCATAGGTTGATTATACATCTATGAGTTAGGTTGTAGTGTGGTATCTACTTTAAGTTTAGCAATATGTAAAAAGGAGAGTATAGTATCCCTTTGATGAGAGTCAATTTTATCCTTCTCCATTTCTTCTTTGTCGAAAGACTCATCCTTCTCTACCATTTCCTCCTCCCTCATATTTGTAGGGTCCTCCTTAGCCTTATCCATTTCCTCTTTATCATCCCTTACTCCCTTGGAATGGTCACTCTAATTTCCCTCTTCACCAAAATTACTCGACCCTAAATTTTTCTCACTGCTCTCTTCCTCATCTTCCTTCCCACTATCCCCCTTGTTATTTGGGCAGCCTTCCAAATTGGAGTTAAAATCTCCCACATTTGTGTTTTCCTATTCCTCTATATTTTTCTCTTCCTTATTTTTTGAGTTATTAGATTTAGTAATCTCTTCAACATTATGCTGAGGATATTTCTAGGTTCCATGTTTCAGACTCTTCCTTTTACCCTTAATAGCCTCATCACCCTTACTCTTCCTAGAGTAAGTTTCAATAGTAGAACCCTTCTTTTTATCTAATGAAGGAGAAGACACAATAGCCATATTTTTACAATGACCCTCTATAGGAAGAATCAACCTTCATGTAGAATAGGATGCGACACTTTTTTTCCTATGAGCTTGCAAACTTTGGAGAAGAGAGAATCTCAAATAAAAAGGAAATGAAGGTCTATCTTTGTGCCTAAAATGATTAAGGAAGACAAAGTGAAATTTATGCACACATTTAGCTCTACCATCTAAGATAAAATACTCATGAGTACACGAGAGCAAATCCTACCAAATGACCTTTATCTAACCTAGTTCATAGAAATCATCATTTTTCTCCAAGTTTTTCTCCTTTGCTTCCATTTTGGGAATTATTTTGAACACTACATTTGAAATACTTGTTTCTTTGCTAAACTTAATTCCTTCCATTAGTAAGCTCATAACCTTCATTATGAATTCCTCTATCAAATGCATAGTCACGCCATGCAGAGAAACCCTATCTTCTATCCAATTTTTAAAGAATGACAATGTAACATGATGTTTAAACCCATGAAGATGCTCAAAATAATTGGTCACATTCCCCTTTTGTAGAATTTTCCAGACATCTACTTTAGCCTTCCAAGCCTTAAAATTTTTTTGTTCCTATTTTTGTGGCTCTCCACTCATTTCCAAAGAACTCAAATTGCTGAAACAAACCAATATCAATAGAAGGTGGAAAGAAAAAGAGTTAATCATATACCATGCATTTATTGAAATAAATAAGAGACATCTTAAAATTGATACTTGCGTTGCAAGTATTAAAATCACATAAATGTACTTCCTTAGGGAAGGAACATTAACGTATGTAGCCCCACTCGAAAATACCATTAAATTCCAAATCTTAGAAAATATTTCTAACCATCGCATGAGTAGCATCATAATTAATGAGGTATTTGAGATCCACATTTTTCCTTAGGTCACCATTCCACATCATCTTATATCACATTTTGACTGCATAGTTGGCAATCCAATCTAGCACCACATTACCTTCACGATATGCATGGGATATAATCACTTTTTCAAATTTATTCATTAAATTTTTAATTTCCATAAAGCTTGATTCAATTGACCAGGTAATAAATTTTTTATTATTAATCATATTAATAATGTGTAATAAATCTCCTTCCATCTAGAGGTGTGGACAACTAGTTTTAGCTGCTAGCCTCATAGTATAAAGAGTAGTAGTAGCCTCTGCTATGTGACTATTACAATTACCTATAGGTATTGCAATGAAATCAATTAAATTACCTGTATGATCTTTCAAGATATCTCCACACCCTACTCTACCTAGATTTCCCTTAGCAACACCATCAAATTTTCCTTTAAGCCATTCGATAGGAGGAACTTTCCATCTAGTTGTCAATCTTGGGTCATCTTTTTTCAAATTAGAACCTATTGGTCACATTGGAGAATCAATTTGAAAATTTTCTCTAAGACTTAAAATTTTCCTTTATTGCTCTAACAATATTTTGTCTAAGCACCCATCCTAACAATTCTTTATTTCTAAAAATTATGTTATTTATTTCTTTCTAGATGCCCCACTAGAGATGGGGAAGAGTTATTTTCCATAGAAAATCAACATCAAGATCCTTAGAAGGACACCTCCAGCTTCTAAAGCAAAGTTCAACATTATTTTGATGAACCCAAGTTATATTCTAGTAGATGAGAATAGCAATCCACACTTGTTGACTATAAGAACAATTCAAAAAAAAATGATCTCTATCTTCAAAACCTCCTTTACATAAAGTACACCTATTTAGTACATTAATGCCTCTTTTGCAAGTTATCTACGGTAAGGATTTTGTTTTGAAGAAAAATCAAATAGAAGATGTTTATTTTTTGTATGAGACCCTTTATCCAAGCTTGAGACCATAAAGGTTGAATACCTTTCTCCTTAGAAATAATAAATGAAGATACTTTGAGCTAACCACTAGGGTCAAAATTCCATACCATCTCATCCTCATGGTTGGGATATAGAGAAAAGGTAATAAAACGTATTTAGATATTGTAGAAAACTTGGTCAACATCAATCAAGTTAACCCAAGTGTTGGTGTGCCAGTAATGTCCCACTAAAGTACCATATATTTTCTTACATCTAACAACTTGAGTAGTATCCTCAAAATCGTCAATTAGAGGATGATCCATTAACCAAGAATCTTCCCAAAATATAACCTTTTTCCCATTTCCAATTTTCTAGGAACAACTCTTAACTAAAATGTTCTTGGTTCCCTAAATAGCAGATGGAGAAAGCACACCAGAAGATGAAAGGAAATTATATAAAGATTTAGCATTAAAATGGTACTTATGTTTCCATATAGTACTCCATTCCTTATCATCATGATAAGTTCTCCAGCCTTGTTTCACCAAAAGAGCTCTATTCATACTTCTTATAGACCTAATTCCCAATCCACCATCTTTGATAGGCTTACAGATTTGATCCCATGTAATCAGAGCCATTCTCTTCTTTTCCTTAGTACTAGTCCATAAAAAATTTCTCTAAATTTTATCAATAGTATCAAAAAATTTCACTGCTATTCTAAAAAGACTCAAAGCATCAGTAGGAATACTTTGAAAATAGGCTTTAATTAAAGTAATTTTACCAGCTTGACTCAAAAGATTACCCTTCCAACTGGCCAATTTATTATTAAATTTATTTATGAGATCTTCCCAAAAGGAATCAGGAACTTTTGGATCCAAAGGTAGACCCAAATAAATAGAGGGAAAAGATCACATTGAGCACCCTAGAATTTTAGCAATTTTTTTCTATCTAGGGATAGGGGTGTTAATAAAAAATAAAGCACTTTTATTCTAGTTTACCAACTATCCTGAGGTAGAAGAGTACAAATTAAGTGCTTGCTTAAGGTTTCTATCTTCGTTAACTTCATATTTTTTCATGAAAATGGTATCATCAACAAACTAATAATGAGAACAAGTAAGAGGTTGAGAAGAAGGTTGCAAACCTTTAATAACTCCTTGATGTACCAATTCCCCAATATATCTCCCCAAACAATTAGCCATAATAACAAAAAGTATGGGGGATAAGCAGTCTCCCTATCTCAAACCTCTAGAGGGATTTAAAAACTTAGAAGAACTACCATTGACTAGGAAAACAATAGAAGAAGTTGAGATCAACTGATAAATAGCTCCAACAACCTTATGATCAAACCCAAAGGCTTGTAAAATTTTGGCAAGAAAATCACATTCAACTCTGTCATAGGCTTTAAAAATGTCAACTTTTATAACCCCTAATTATTAGAATAGGACAAAGAGTGAATATTCTCATGAGCTACAATAATAGAATTAAGAATTTGTCTTCCTAGGATGAAGCCATTTTGTTGAACAATAATAAGAGAAGGAAGCACCAGAAGCAACCTAGAAGTTAGGACTTTTGAAATAATCTTGTACAAGGAATTATAGAGACTAATATATGTAAACTAGTTTGGAGAATCAGCCCCAATCTTTTTGGGAATTAGACAAAGAAATGTGGAATTGATTCCCTTAAGCATTCATTTAGCCCCAAAAAATTCCTTCACAGCATCACAAACATATTTTCCAACCAGTTTCCATGTATTCTAGAAAAAGAACATGGGAAAACCATCTCGACCTAGTGCTTTATCTCCTTCTAAGGAAAAAAATAACTTTTAAGATTTTTTCTTCCTTGGGAATAGATCCTAAAAATTTATTCTATTTCTTAATGACTAAAAGTGGGATGGCCTTTACAAGTTCAACCTGGTGAGCAGGATCAATGTTAGGATCATCGGACATTAAAGAAGAGAAAAAGGAGACCATTTCTTCCATAATGTCCTTGTCCTTAGTAATCTTCAAATATCCCCTTTTTAGATATGAAATACAAGTTTTGGCTCTATGCTTCAGAGTAGAAAGATGGAAAAACCTTGTATCTTTATCTCCTTCATTTAGCTAGATCAATCTGGATCTTTTCCTCCAATAAATTTCTTCTTTAGTAATAATATCATGATATTGAGCCATCTTTTCATTTTCTTTTGTAAAAAGGTTAGGAGTGTACCCATCCTTCTATATGTTATCTTGAATGGTTTGGATTTCTTCTTTGATACCTGCTTTTCACTCAAAAATATTAGCAAAACATTTTTTAATCCATATTTTAACATCCTTTTAAACATTTCTTAGCTTAGAGGCTATTCTATAAAGAGTAGTACCTTCAACATCTATATTCCACCATTTAGCGAGTTTACTTTCAAACTATGGGTGCTGCATCCAAATTTTTCAAATCTGAAAGGAAAGATTTTCTTAATATTAATCTTTTCAGCAGAAAAATCAGAGGGAAATGATCTGACCCATTTTTTTGAAATGCTTCCAGCTTACAAATAAACTCTTTAGTCCAATTAGGTGAAATAAGAGCTCTGTCCAGACAAGCCTAAATACAATCATTACCAATTCTCGTATTACTCTAGGTATACTAGATTCCATGAAGATGCATATCCATTAAACCCTCCTTATTGATAAAATCCATGAGATCCAATCTTCCTTCCAACTAACTCACATTTCCTCCCTTTTTTTCATGGTCACAAATAGGAAAATTAATGTCTCCCATAATAATCCATGGCCCAAACTAATCTTTATTCTTTATATGTGAAAGAGTATCCCAAACCCTTTTCCTAAGGTTCTTAGTATTGGGAGCATACATATTGACAATATACCAATCCTTATTATGATGAATACTAGTAATTTTAACCACCATTAAATATTTACTAGCATTCAAAACAGTTCCTAAGTAATAATTTTTCTTCCATAACATCAAGGTTCCCCTTGAAGCTCCTTGTAAACTGCTTGCTTTTAAACAATATTCTTTAAAACATTTAAATTGTTCAACTTTCTATTTTTCCATCTTTGTTTCTTGCAAAAGAAGAAAATCTAGTTTATGATCTCTAATAAAATTCCTAACAAAATCTAGTTTATGGGTACTGTTCAATCCCCTAATATTCCATGTGATAATTTTCATATCTATTTTAGGGGTAAAATCCATAATAGTTTCTTCTCTACCATCAACAATATTTTTCATACTTTCCATTTCTCTAGTTGTCCTAGAAGATTTCCTTCCAGGTTTATCTGGACTACCAACATTTGGTTTCACCTTAGCTTGCTGGTCCAATTTACTACTTCTTGTCTCCGCTCCCATGGGGGCTATATTACTCTTCTTTTAAACCTTTTTCCTTTGACTTGATTTATGTTCTTAATCCTTTCCTTCCTCCTTTATTTCCTCTACATCAAGATCATTCCTAAAGGGAACAATTTCTTTGCACACAGGCATCTCAAGAGACATTGAGACAGAATTTTTATTTTTAGTCAATTGGATATTTTGAGAATATCCTAGCTCTATCAAATTTCTAGAGTCAAACTGGATTTCCCCTTTCTCTAGATCACCCATGTCAACTCGATCTTCCCACCTTTCATCAATCTTCTGATAAATAACCATTTTTTTAGTTAAATCCACCATATCATCTATATTTTTCTCAAGTAGCACAAAATCTAGCATGGTCCCATCCCCTTCATTTTCAATATTCACATTTTCTTTTACAGTCAATTTTGACATTTTGCCAGCATCTTGAGATCCCAAATTCAGTTTCTCTTGTTTCACTTTGAAATGAGAAAATTTAGGTTTCCACACTTTCTTCTAAAGTTTTACCTTTTTCACTTCCTTTTGAGCATTTGGATGATTCTTACTTTTATTAGGATAGTTTTTAACATAACAACCCTACTTTTTATAGGTAAAGCAGGAATTTGGAAGATCTTCATATACAATTCCCTATATTATTTTCCCTAGTTTTGAGATTTGTAAGAATTTGGCTTAGGAAAGAATTCACCCAAGAACTAAGAACTCAACACAAGCACATAGTAGACCAATAGAGAGAGTATGATCAGAATGATGATATTCATTCAATATGCCATATTAGGAGTACACTAGGAGTGCCTATATATAAAGGCCTTTGGAGAGTTTCTAGAATACATAGAAGTCAACATCATGATAAGTCATACGACCAAGCACATGTGCACTAGATGTGGGTTATCCTTCATTAAGCATGGAATTAAGTGTGATGATATGAGGATAAGTCTACAATGGTGTAGCATGTAAATCAGTGGTGTAGATAACATGTGCTAAATTAGAAGTGCAAATAACTATGTTGTCAACATGACAACTTAGTGAATGATGCAAACTCCTATGTTGTAGACACCATGTGCATAATTAGAGTTGCGTAACTCATGAGAGTACACAAAATCCTAAGTGTCTCGCCTAAATAAACTTATAAAATAATGGAAAATAGTTAAATAATGAATTAACCTAAGTAAAGTTAAGTGTAATAAGTAACTAATTATTTACACCAACACCCCCCCTTAAGTGCAACTTAGGGGATGCTCATAAGCTTATGAAATTTAGGATGTAAAGCATAATGGGTCCTGACTACTACGCCATGTTAGGTACACCCATGTACATAATGAAATGCAAATCTCTCATAAAGTAGGGAGAGAGAGAAAACCTCATGGAAATAACCCTACCCCAAAAAGAGAGATGAATAGGGATGCATGGATGGATGGAGTAATCAAGACCCCCCCATTATGATATACATCCAATATATTCATAAGAGAAAAATGTGAAGAGGAAGAGAGACGAGATAGGCTCCCCACCCCAAAGAAGAATGCCTACCAGTGATTGCTCCAATGAAGAAGCTGATCCAAGACCGCAGAATGGTGTTCCTCCCCTTAGGAAGAAACAATGCAACGGTACAAATGAGACTCTTCTGCTATGTGTGGATATAATCCCATGGATAAGTGATGTCTCTAAAACCTACTCAATTGGCTAAAGAACCTATCTCAAAGAATTGTTTGTCTCTACAATTAATGAAGAAATTTGTTGCAACTACTGATCATAAGTATCCACAATCACTTCAACCTGTGAGGATCAATCATGTAGAGAATGAACAAGAGAGTCTGATGGAGCCCTCATGACAACTAAAGAAGGTACTTTTGCATCAACAAGAAGAGATATATTATCAATACTATCCCCCAAATCTATCACTGAACCTATACCTAGAAGACTAGATGTACCTTGCTATGCTGGACCTATCACTATGGTGATGTATGCATGTGGACTAAAATGATATAGTGACCTCTCACTGCAATTTTCAATAGGACTCCACATGTTTGAATCTATTGAAGCACCATCACTAGTTTCACTATCAATTTCCACATAGTATGATGTGCAAAGAGGATTAGAGGACAAGCTTGGTGAACTTTCCTCAAAGTGTACATCCTTCTCCATAAATATTTGATGTGTCTCTAGATCCAATAGTTTATATGCCTTTACACTATCCTCATAACCAATGAAAGTACAAGATCGAGATGATTGTGCCTTGCATCCCCTAGAAGATGTCTTTGCCCATGCATGACAACCAAAGACTCTAAAGTTTGTCACAATAGGTTTTTTGCCACACTATGCCCCAAAAGGAGTCTTGCCATCTAAGGTTGGATGAGGAGACCAATTAAGAATTTGAGTGGCACTAGAGATTTCTTCAACCTCTAATGAGGGATCTAGAGACTTGGCTTGTATCATGCAACTTGCCATAGACTTAAGAGTTTGGATCCTTAATGCTACAACATCTACCTTATGCAGACTGAATGCTGGGGGAGGCTAAAGATCAATGCCCTCGAGTCTACAAAAGTTTTTTAGTCTTCTATTCACATACGTGCTTCCACTATCCATTCAGAGTACTTTGATAGCTTTCCTAGATTTTTTTTCAACATGAGTCTTGAAGGCTATAAACTTGTCCAACACTTCATTCTTATTATGAAGAAAGTAGACCCAAGTGTATCTTGAAAAGTCATCAACAAAACTCAATCTCTAGTGACCCTAGCTAAATGCAAAAGGACCTACTAAAACCATGTGAACCATCTGTAGAACACCTTGTGCTCTTGAAGACTTCCCTCTCTATAACTTCCATTCTAGATGCATATCCACTAAATCTGTTGAACATTCACCCTTAGAAAAGTGGATTTGAGGTAGACCTTTGACCATTCTATATGTGCAAAGTTGTTGAAGGTAGTAGAAGTCAAGATGACCATACCACTCATGCCATAATTGCATAGTTCAATTTTATTGTGATAATAAGGCCTTTGAAGTAGACTTGGGCACAAAATGTGAGAAAGAGTACAACCTTTTGTTATGATTCACTTTCCCTACTACAACCAATGAGTCATCTTTGAGACTATGCACCTTTACTAAGTCTAGAAGGAACTCAACTCTATGTCCATCACCAAGATGAGTGATTTGGTAGATTGATAGGAGATTTGAAGCTAGGTTTGGAACATAGAGAACATCTTGAAACTCTCCATTTTCCATTTCCATGTTTCCTTTTTCTTCAACTTTTATTTTACTATCATCTCCCATGATGATGTGCGGTACCTTTGATTGCTTCATTGAAGAAAAATCCTCCTTTGAAGAACCCATATGATATGAGGCACCTGAATCAAATATCCATTCCTTTGAAGAGTTTCAATTTTCCATGAGTGCTTGCCCTTTGCCCTTGGAATCTAAAGAAGACCCTTTATACTTATAAGCATTAGGAAATGGAACATTATGTCTCTTCATGATGTTGGTCAATTCATCAATCTTCTTAAGATAAAACTCATGCTCTTCATAACCCAATTTCTTGCAATAAGTGCACTTCTTCTTCTCCTTATTGTTGTCCCCCTTCTTGTTGGAATTTGAGGACTTGCCTTGTTGATTGGATTATGGTGTTTTCTTTTCTACATCCTCATATTTGTTCTTCCACTTCTTCTTACCCTTTCCTTTATTTGAAGATTGTCCAGCTGAATGTTGAGAACCCTCATTGTTGGCCACCAATGCTTTAGACTGAGGTGATTTGAGAATCCCAATTGATTTCAACTTCTTTTCTTTAATATCCAACAGATCAACATATTCATCAAAAGTGACTTTATTATAGGTAGACCCTATGGTAGTATTTAATGTGTTAAAAGAAGATACAAATGTGGAATACTTCGATTGAAGCTTTTTATGGATGAGATAGATCAATCTATCATCTTTGATCTCCAAAAATCAGTAAGCTTTTTCCTTAGTTCATTCACCTTGATGACGAAATCTTGTATTGAATCATATGACTTAGGATCTCAGGAGACAAGTTCATCTTCAATTTTGAAAACATCCTCTTCAAACACTTTACCATATAGGCTTTTGAGGGTATCCCAATCTTCCTTGGATGTAGAACAGTTCTTGAATTGAAACATGATCTTATCATCTACCCCCAAACATATATCACCTAGTGCTTTCCTATCCATTGCTACCCAAGCTAAAATATCACTTGCTGATACATTGTCAGCTATTGGTTTAGGAAGAGTACCATCTACATATCGTGAAACTCCATTATGCATTAAGTGATACCACATTTTGATGGAACATGTAGCATAGCTATGAGGAGTTAATTTTGGAAACTTAAAATTTCTCATAATGTAGAAAATGAAAGAAAAGTGCAAAAAAGAGAGAACACAACACCAAGAAAACCCCCCCTTTTTACTAAATCAAGAAACCTCCCCAAAATAGATGCTTTGGGAACTTTATTAGTAGTGCAATTATAATGGGCCACTTGCCAATTTTGGCCTTTTTGGACTTCTAATTTTGCTTGTTACAACTTCTTAATGGATTAAAAATTTGGAACTTTAGAATGTGCTACAATTTTAAAGAATACAAATCAAAGAAAGTCCCTATTTCTAAAAGTGACACTTTTGTCCACACAACCATGTAATTTGACTATAGATCTAGATAGTAGATTAAAAATAATGCACTTTAAAAAAAAAAAAGAATTTGTTTTCAATTCCAAATGTGCCTGTACAAAGTGTTTGAAGTTGCAATATGCAAGATTATGCAGTTATAGTCACCAAAATATGCAAATTCTGACAAATTCATAGACCAAAACTAGAAAAAAGCTACACCACTAAAAACTGTAGGAAATTCTACCCAATTTTTAAACAAAAAACCACTTGATTTGGAGTCTGGATGTCCAAGTTATGGCCTCCTAAAGTCAGACTACAAAATCAAAAATCAATCTGGAGAGGGGTTGCATTAGTGAATGATGAGGTTAAATTTGATGGTCATATGGTCATCATAGTAGTTCAAATTTATCATGGTATGATGATCATATGATCATCAAATTTAGGCTCCTAAAATTGATGACATCGACAACCTTCTGCCATATGATATCATCTTGATGTCACGATGATGTCAATGGTATGAAATTGTACAGACATATTATGTGTCCTATTGACATAGACATACAGATGGTTGACATATACCTATACAGTTGCTGACTATATTTTTTCAGTCAAAATCTACATGTGTTGACATGTACTAGGACTAATGTGCCATAGAGGCTAATTGGGATGCACAGTAGGCCTATTGACTATCAAATGATGTCATGGAGTATTGTCCACATGTCATGGTAGGTTTCATTAACATGGGATTTTTGTTTGTCCACATGGAAATAGAGTGTCTGCAAGGTTGGACACATGGAAACAGAATAAAGTGTCGCATGGCACAAGCATAGGCTTATGTTTTTTGAAACCAAAAATGGGATTGTTATATAGGTACTGGAATTGAATTCATGTGGGGCTGGAGGATAGAAAGCAATGCCAAAAGTTATCTTTTTTTGTTGGAGTTTATAATAAAAAGTCCCACATGGGTGGGGTCATAGCCTTGTGCTATTTTTTTTATAAAAAAATTGCCTAAAGTCTAAAATAAAGTTGCAAACTTTCCTGTCAGTGGCTTGTGTGTTCATGCCAGTGGATATAAGGGTTGGCTAGATTATGTGCTTGGCCACAAGGTTTAATATGATATGGCCCAACAAGTTGAAGGCAATCAATCTGGTGAGTTAGCCTATAGAAAATATTCCCTATGAAAATAATAAAATATTCTCCGAAAGTGTAGAGCCAAGAGCTAACAGCCTAGTTCTACAAAAATAAATTCTCAGATAAAGCAATAAAAAATCCAAAAATACCAAAATCAAAAAATAAATTGCACTGAGAAAATTAATTGAAATCTATAAAATTAATTAAATAGAGATCCAAAATTGACCATACCTAAACTAAAAATCAGGGCCTCCCAGTTTTAATTTGCAAATAGAATTTTTCTCACGATCAACTTTCACCCAACATAGGAAAATTTATAGTTGATCTTCACCGAATCAATGCTCTAGATGTAACAGTGAGGTTAGATTTGGCTCTAGATGCTCCTAATTTTTAAAGATTCTTTGGATTTGGGTCAAGGTGTTGAAGCATGCATGATCTCAAATAGCTATGTGTAAAGAATCTCCCCAATCTCTATTACCATGCAAGAATTTGGCTTAGGCCAAAATTCACCCAAGAACTAAGAACTCAACACAAGCACATAGTAGACTAATAGAGAGAGTATGATTAGAATGACAATATTCATTCAATATGCCATATCAAGAGTACACTAGGAGTGCTTATATATAAAGGCCTCTAGAGAGCTTCTAGAATGCATAGAAGTTAGCATCATGATAAGTCATACAACTAGGCACATGTCCACCAGATATGGGTTATCCTTCATTAAACACAAAATTAAGTGCAATGATTCGAGGATAAGTCTACAATGGTGTAGCATGTAAATCGGTGGTGTAGACAACATGTGCTAAATTATGAGTGTGAATAACTATGTTGTCAACATGACAACTTAGTGAATGATGCAAACTCCTATGTTGTAGACACCATGGTTATAATGAGAGTTGTGTAACTCATGAGAGCACATAAACTCCTAAGTGTCTCAACTAAATAAAGTAATAAAATAATGAAAAATAATTAAATAATGCATTAACCTAAGTAAAATAAAGTAAGTGTAATAAGTCTGGTACTTTTGTAATAAGTGTGTGGGAGGTGATTCAAATTTGCCACTTTTATATATAGTCTGGCACTCTAAAGTTTAGATCTTGATGCCATTACATGATCCATAACCACAAGTTCCCCAATTGAACTTGCAATTCCTTTAAAAATATCTTCATGCCAAAATTCTACAGGAAGGCCAGGGAGTCTATCCCAGATCGAAGTGGTTAAGAAAAAAGCATTTGTCAAATCCATATTTGGCTCCCTTTTTTGATAGTGAGAGTACTTTTCTTCCATAGAGAACCATATTCATATATTCCTTACAATTGAAAATAAAAGAAAAGAAGCCATTTTAAATAGGGGCTATATCAACATCACCATGAATAACCCATTTCGATTTGATCATATTTTTCAAAGAATCTAAATCTGGTCTAGCCCCCAAAAATTTACCCCCAAGCATGAACTCCATGGAAGATGCAAAAAAATAAACTATAGATCTAGGATAAAGATTTGAAACTCACCTTTCTCCCAGTAGGATTTAGAGGTCACCAGTAGGAAGGATGATTTACCACTAGGTTCTCTACCAAACAAGGAAGACCATATCCTTTGATCTGAAAACCCTTCCTTTGACCCTTCTGAATTCTTCTCATTATTGGCCTCCACATTATCCAAAGGATTTTTTTCCTTTTTGAATACTTGCCCAGGGACATGAAGTGCAAAAGAAAAATCCAAGGAGATGTCCCAGACCCCACAACTAGTGCTAGCCGCAACCATAGTCTTTCCAGCATCCACATTTTCCACAAATCTATTTTCTATCCCATTAGCTTTTGATATATTCTTCTCTATTTGTCCTACTATTCCTCTAAGATCAATACCTTCTACCAAATTCTCCCCTACTAGTTTCTCACCTAGTTGAGAACTAGCCAATTCAAAAATGCTAAGTCACCCATTCAGATTCAATTTCTAAGATGTTATGTTTCTTCCATGCATTTTTTCTATAAAAGTCTTTGTTTGCCATTACCAAATTTTCTTAATATCCTATCTTTAATATTCTATTTTATAAATAGATAAAAAAAATTCAACTACAACACTCTTTAAATCCTACCAAGCCTCTATATTTGTCTTAGTATTTTACTTTAATATCATGTAAAAATCCTACAATATATACTTTGTCAGTAGAGCCTCTACTCAATTTTCCATATGCAAAGAGAAGATAAAATTCTACATTAATGCTTGTGTGGGTGGGTTGAGAAAGAGACATTTAAGAAAAAAATCCAAATAAACAAGACTAGTCACATTCAATACTCTCTTTTACGAGTTAAAAATTACTAATAGGAAAGACAAACAAAAATAAAAGTCTTGGAGGGCCTACACTAGGCACTTGAAGTAGTCAACACTTTAAGTGTCTTGGTTGCATATTGGGTTTCATCAATAGGGGCTTCCTTAAATAAAATTGTAAATGTTGTAGATTTTTTTTATTGATATTTTAAACCAAGTCATCCCATGAATTTATAGAAAATAAGCCTAAATGTATAAGATCTTTAATAGAATGAAGTCGAAATCTAGTGCATTTTTCTTCTAATAGCTCTAAATAAATCTTATTTCACAAAATATATTTTATGTAATAATATAATTTTGACAATGAATAAATTTCTACTCTCTTATTCATTGGGTGGATCATTTGCAAAGAAATATGTGTTGGTATGTTTTCCATTGTGGCAAAAGCTCGAGCTATCAATGAATGTTACAAACACTAGACTTACCCAAATCCACAAGAGGTGGTTAAGCCATGTTTTGAACCTTGAAGGTGCTGCTAACCACCAAGTAAATAATCTCCCCCTTAGCACCAAATGAGGGTTCCACATCGACAAAATGAACGAGACCTCCCAGGATTTGATCCCCTGAACCATTTCTATGATACCAATTGTTGGTATATTTGTTGTTGCACCATAATCTTGACCTATCAATGAACGTCACAAGCACTAAACTTCCCTAGATCCACAAGAGGTGGTGAAACCATGTTGCAACCCCTAAAGGAGGTGCTAATCACCAAGTCAACAATATGCACTTGTAATAGACTTTTGTATTAGAATTTTTCCAAATAAGAACAACAAATAAACAAATATATTTGAACATAAGAAACATATACATAAGTTTAAAGATATATAAAGATGAAAAACTGAAAAATTATTATTATTATTGTTATTGTTACTGTTATTATTATTATTATTAGTCAATGACCAAATTTTAGAGTATTATTATTAGTATTTATGAATATTAGTTATTGTTATTCATTGATTTTAAGTAGACTTGAGCCCAATTCCTCCCATATGAGAGGCTCACTATTTTCTATTTTGTTGTAGGATATTAGGTAAACATTTTAAAATTATTAATAAAATAATAATATTAATGGATTTAATAAATGAGAAAAAGTTATAATGGGTCAATATATAAATGAAAGAGAGAAAGTTGGTTTTTGTCTTTAAAAACAATTTATCAAGCGTGAAAAGTGAAAATTTGAAACCAAAAGTTTTTTTTGTGCTCAAATATGCAACCTAAACTTGTAATATTCCTATTTATGGGGACGATTCCAAATAATATCATAGCTTTTTTTCTTCTTCTTTTTATGTAACCTCTTCTTTCTTGAATACATATGGTTAAGGCCCTCCATGAGAGCCACCCTAAGACCAACCAAATGCATGCCATGTTGAAGATGTTGGAAATATAAGAGGAGTAACTAACAGGGGAGGAGTGAATCAGTTACCACAAAAATAAATCCTAGATCCCATATATATACACACAAAACATAAACTTCAATACTAATGCTTGGTAGACACCTAAGCACTTGATTAGTAGTAGTAAATGTTGTAACGTGGCAAATGCTTAGCATGCAAACCTTAAGATATTATCTATGATTAATCTTACTTAACTTAGTCAAGTGACACCAAGATTTCACATAGAAACCCAATTTGGGAAAAAACACCAATTATAGCTAGTCACTAATTTTTGCTCTTTTGAAGTGAGCCTGTTTAGGAGCCAACCTTGTTAAAGGTTACAAAACACACTATTAGGTGTGACCCGTTTAGAAGATTTAATCACCCTATTAGGATTGGTCTTGTAAGATGTCTTTAGACACTTTAGTCTATAATTGCCACCTTGTTAAAGGATTTATAGATAGTTTTTAAGGCAAATTTGTTAAGGGATTTATATCAGTACTATAATGGTTAGAGAATAACAATGACATGACTTGATTTTTGATGCAACTAAATTGATGTTTATAGATCTAAATTCTAGCTTGTATACTTGATTCTTTCTAATTGAATGTATATATTTTAAGTCTACAATGATATTTTGCTTATCCTTCTAATACAATTTCTCTAAGCATCTTCTATTCTATTGGTCATGTTGCTACCTCATGTTTTAATGAATGCCATTTTGTGATATTTCTTGGTTTTTATGAGAAAATTAGGGTTTGGTTCCTTTTCAAATTTGATTAGCCATTAAAAAAACCCATAATAAAAATAAATCAATGCCCTAAGTGAGCCCTTTAGGTCATACACTTTACCTTTTAAAAATGAGTAGGAAAAGTCATTTTTGAAAATATATAATTTTTGGGAACCTCTTAAAGAATTTTATTTTGGGTTCATAATTCACTAATGTCTTTATTACCACTAGATCTTTCTAAGATCTGTGATGGTCATCTTGTTGCTATCGAAACTTGTATTCACTTTATCTCATGTGACATAGTGACCAATCATTCATTTAACCTTTTAAAAACAAGTAGGAAAAGTCATCTTTTAAAATATATATATTTTGGGAACCTTTTAAAGAATTTTTAGGTTGGCTTCATAATTCCCCAAAAATTTTCTTACTATCAGATCTTTTGAAGATCTATGGTGGTAATCTTATCACTATAGAAACTTGCATTCACTTTATCTCATGCGACATAGTGACCAAACATGTATTACACCTAGGACCCAGTTGATACTACCAACTTTGAAAATTGAAAGTGATTCATTCATGATTTTATTCCTCGATCATCAGATTTTTTAGAATCAACAGTGTATTTCCAAAATTAGAAGGTGATGCAACCCTATTTCTCCTTATAATACAATTATGAAAATTGAAAGGTCCCTATGTGAACTAGGACTAGAGCTATATTGTAAAGATTTTCCATTTCTTCTCTATGCAAATGAATTTTAGAATTTCAAAGAACTAAGACCCATTAAAGAATTATTCCTTTTGTGATCAAAGTGCAAAAGAACTTCTATATCAACAATGTGTGCAAAATCATAGTGAAAGAATAAAAAATAGCCAACTAAGTATCCAAATCCATAGATGGTAAAGAATCCTAGTATTCTATGTCACTAGTAAACATGCCTCCAAAGAAAGTTTTCTTAGGAAAGGTAGATTATGCAAGTAGAAATATACATGATGGCCTTCTTGAATTATTGCTTGAGTCTACAAATGAGTCTACCTAGATGAAAAAGCTAATTTTTGTGAATCCTAGGGTCAAGATTGTGGATGGATTATATGATAGAGGGAATTGGGTTAGGGATGCTACTACTACTAAAATAGGGCTCCATCTTTTCAAGAAGTGGTTCTCAGAAAGAAAATTGTTTTCTCCCCATGGAAACATTTGGAATTTTGATTTGGGAAAACTAGTGGTCCCTGGTGTTTTTATGGATTTTGACCTACTCATGGCCATTGCCTAAAATTATGACCCAGTAGCCAAGATAGTGATAAGAATAGATGGGGAATGCCTAGTAAGATTAAATGTTGAAGAAATTTGAGAAGTTTTTTAATTTTAGAACCATTTTTTAGATTATCATGTAACTATTGACCTACTAGGACTGGAGAAAGAATACTTGTCTAAGAGGGATAAGATATGGTAGGGTGCACTAAGGGAACACTTTGGTTTAATTGGAAATTTTCTAGTGGTTACAACATCTACTAAAGATCCCTTTAAAAAGGATTTTTTCACTTCTAGGGCCACAGAAATATATATGACTCTGTGCAAGGTTTTTGGTGAGGATGGAAAAAATTTTGTGCCAATAAAATTTATGTATATGTTGACTCAAATATCTTCTTTTGGTGTCAATATTATTTTTGATTTTGCATCCTATGTAACAGAAGAGATCCACATAGGATTAGTTGGAATTACAAAGAGCAAGGTGGAAAAAACTTTTGCACATTATTCATTGTTAATGCACATGTTCCTTTTTAAAGGGGTTACATATTTCAAAAATGAGATGGTCCTAAATCAAAAATACGATGAAGAGGCTTTGTCAGTCTAGTTGTGGAGTGCAAACATGACTTGGGATGTAGAGGAGGCTAGTTTTGTTAGGTTTGATAGATAATTTGCCTCTAGATATAGGTGCCTCTTATTAGGAGACAATCACAAAATCCCCAAGGCATTGATGGATTTTATTTTACCTATGGATAATCCTTCTAATTTACAAGTATCCCAAAATTGGGTAGATTTCATGCCATACCCTATTTCAATAGTTTTTAGTGTTTATGGTTTCCAAAGGACTCCCCATGTGCTACCCTACTAGGTGCCTTTGAAGGTAGGGATAGCTAAGGTGTTGTGGCAGAGTTAGGAGGATTGGAGGAAGCACAATTCACTAGAAGAAGTAGAGGCTCAAATTTTCCCACTTGTACTGTGCCCATCATTTCATAATCACAAAGGGTGGTTGGTTATTCTTCTATAAATTCCTAGACTAGTACAAGGTGGCCGTGTCTCATCACCATTTTCGTGACACTAAAGCATTTTTTGATGTCTTCCAAAAATGGGCCAAAGTTGGTGCAAAAGACTACCAATTTTATTTCCCTAAGGACATAATAAGGAATGAGTTGTCTCTATAAGATAAAGAGATTAAAAAGGGAAAATGGAGTGTTTATTCTAGAGTTTTAGAATTCATTCATTATTTTGATAATAACTACAAGCCTTTAAAAGATGCCAAAATAGAGCTAGATAGGTTGAATAAACTAATGACCACTTTTCTTGAAGTTATGGATGTCACAAATGAAAAGAAGCTATTATTTATCAATTCTTTTATTGAGAAGCTAGAGAAGTTTTGAGGAGGTTATCATTTACTCCTATAGTAGGATTAGGGTAGTTAATTGTTCAAAAGAGACCTGGTTAAAGTGTGATTTAGAATATAAAGGCCACTATAGGTAAAAGAAAATAGATAATGGGATCAACCAATGTTGTTCTTCACGAAAGACCGAATAAGCCCCCTCCCAAGAGGCAAAGAGTTCAAAAGGAAAAAAGGTCTCAAGTTGAGGAATATTCACCTACTC
This sequence comes from Cupressus sempervirens, assembly GCA_028749045.1. Taxonomy (NCBI): domain Eukaryota; kingdom Viridiplantae; phylum Streptophyta; class Pinopsida; order Cupressales; family Cupressaceae; genus Cupressus; species Cupressus sempervirens. The sequence continues at coordinate 319,388,302 of CM053792.1, forward strand.
AATCCCCATTATAAATAGGAGATGAACAACTCACTAGGGAGTAGGTGGAGGGTAAAAGTACAAAGATGTGTTACCTTTTAGGCTGACTTATCAGGATGACTGAATTCAAGTATTTCTATCTAAAAATCAATTTTTTTCAAGCATATAATCTAAGAAAATTCATTCTAGCTAAGTTGGATATGGTCTCATACTTTTCTAATTAATAAATGTCTATTAAATGCATGTTTTATACTAGTTTGTATCCAATTACTAAATAAATAAATTTATTTCAAAAAATTGACATTTCAGTAACTCTTACAATTTTTTATGGTAAATTTTTAATAGAATATAAATTGTGGTGATTAGAATATTTTGGAAGCTAAAGCACAAGTACTTAAGGAAAATTGGATTCTACAAAGTGACTAAAAAATGTGATCTTTTCTCTATATGGAACAAGAATTAAAGAGATTGTTGTAGCCATTGAAAGATCTAGAGAAATGATCAAATAATGTGAAGTCGTAACTAAAATGCTAAGAACCTTATTGAATAAATGTGGAATTTTATTTTCTACTATAAAAGAGATGAGAATAGTTGACAAGATCAAGATTACCATTGCTTATCTTATTAGTAGGCTAACTATGTTTGAATTAAGTAACTATTATAATAGCCAATCAACCAGTGAATTGACATTTCAAGCATTTGTAAATGAAGGGAGACACCAAAAAGGTTTATGATGATGAATATGAAGGACAAGTATCTAATTAGAAAGACCTAAAAGAGTTTATATCCGTGATCACTACAATATTTCATAAAGGAAAAGTTATATATAAAGGAAGACTCCTATTTCACATTATAATTGTTGGAAAAATCAATCATTTTGCATACAGGTACCCCAAAAAAAAAAGGAAAGATAAAAGTGAAGATAAGGTGAAAAAATGTATAAAGTACAAAAACATTGGATGAAGACAAGAAGGCATGTTATGTAGTTGAGGATGAAGAGAATGCATATGATATTGATGGAAAAAATAATGAAGAAGAAATAGCTTCTATTATTAGGAAAGAATAACCATCTATCAACAAAGATCTTATCAGAGAAAAGAGGTCACTATCCTCAAGCATGGATGAAAATAAAAATGAGATCTTTAATAGTTGCTTCTCTTGCCATATAGATGGAGATAAGGATAAATTCACAATCATGGAACAATATGACGGAGATTTTGTAAAGATTGGAAATAGATCACCCGTGGAATTAGAGAAAAATATATAATGAATTTAATTGATGATATCATTTGTCATGAAGTTTATTGGAAAGATTGTATACACTAATTTTTAAGTGATTCTCAATTGAATAACAATTATTGGGTGTATGGACCGAGTTGTGGTGCTAAAAAGATGACAAGGTCTTTTTTTTTTCTAATTTTCAATAGCACGTACATGCTATAGTGCATACACACTATAGCGCGTACGTGCTATAGTCCGTACGCACTATAGTGCGTATGCGATATAGTGCATACACGCTATTCTGATATGAAAAAAGTTATATGATGGGCCGTAGACCCACGACCCATCATTTTCATTTTGCTTTTTGGCTCTCTGACATTGCGTACACGGGTTTGATAGCAAAAATTCACCACCATTTGCCAAAATGCCTCCTCAACGACAAAATCCAAGACAATGAGCACACCGATGACGACAAGGTAAGTGATATATACTTAGCTTTGCATTGTTTAATATGTTTTCCATATTGTTTTACTGGTTTTTGATATTCCTTTGTAGGGTTTTTACAAATTTCATTTAGATTTGTTTATTTAGTTGGATTTCAATTGATTTTTTATGAGGAAATGTCCATAATCAACTGGAAAATCCACAAAACCCTCAAGAACCTCAAAATCAAAACCCTCCTCAAGAAGAAAAACAAATTCCACAACCCAAAACAATTGCAAGACCTCTGCCAGGCACACAAGAAAATATAAGAAATGAAATATAGAGAGGCAAAATTGAATTAGAAAGACTCATTGCTCGGTTGAATGAATCAAGACAAACCAATCCAATGAGGGCTCAATTGGCATCATCCCTCGAATCCATTAACACTTAGATAGCCTTAGTTAGTGGTCAGTTAGATATTTGGCGGGCTAAGAGGGATGAACATCAAAGATTTTATGCAAATAAATTGTCATATGAAGATGTTAAAAAAAAAGAAATATCAAAAGGTAGTATATGTGCATTATTTAGAAAACTTGGTGAGCCAAATACTATTAGAGAGGGTACTCAATGGTTCCCCATCCATTGATGTATACACGATGCTATTAGAAATAATTTTTGGGATAGATAGTGGATGGTTTTTGATGCCCCTCCTTGAAACAATCACGAGGTCCCCATGTATTTTTTGAAGAAATTATATTGTGAGTTTGTCCTTGGGGAGATCCCTAATTATTTTGATATGTTAGACTCCCAGGGTAAAGGTGGGGGGTCATCATTTGAGAGGCTAGGAGCACGTCATGACCCTAATGTAGTTAGGGCACCTGTGGTCCATCCACATCATGAGCATGTGATTATTCCTTTAGTTGTGAAGGAACATGTAGAGGCCAGCACTCTAGGGACCATTAATTCTTTGATGCAGACTCTCATCAATTCCATGAGCCCATTAGTTGAGGGGGAGCCTTCTATGCATCGTGGTCACATGTGCACCTCATGTGGATCCCTATGCACATTTGGCACTCATGTCAGAGATGCTGCAGATGATGGGCTTATCATCGATGAGTTCCTAAACAAGACATTTGGCATTGACACACAAGTAAATTACTAATTTGATCACATTCCATATGTATAGTTAATGATTAATTAATTACCATTTATTGACATTGTTCAAAATTTAGGGTCAAAGTGTTGCTGGGCCTAGCAGCGATCCTCTAGGCCCATTTTTTGTCCCTTCGATGAGTCTTGAGGTATGTATCAATTTAATCATTTTAATTAATACATATATTTACTATGTAATCATATTAAGGATTGACAAAAAAAATTATGCATGTGCATCAGTTCTCCACAGGACCCTTAACCTTTACCACAGACACAGAGTAGAGACATCATACGAGCTTCACACTAGTACAGTTGTTTCAAGTTAATTTAATTCATTTGATTATATTTATTCCATGTTTCATGTTAGATATAACGTGTATTGTATGACATGCAACTCATGATGTCAGACACACCTCCTCATCTGTGATAGTTTGTTGATAGTGGAGTGGCCACAACTGTGGCTAGCTCACAGCCACTAACAGAGGTATGAAAGAATTTTCTTCATTTTAGTTGTTGTTTATAATAGTTAATCTAAAAATTAATAATTTTATTTATAAGTGATTATATTTATTGAATTGTTGTAGGGTCTTGTCATGCCTGATCGTCCATGGGCATTTGAGGTGGACTTACAGAGTGACTATTTGTTAGCGGAAAGAAAATAATTGATTTTGTGTGTACATATATTTGATTTCAACGTATAATAAATATTGATTCATATCTACTTTCTTTGTATCAAATGGACCTAGAGAAGAGCCTCAACAAGAGGTCAAGTGAGCATGTCAGGAGGGCCCCATCATCTCCACAGTCTCACTCCACATGACGGTAGAGGATGTCGAGAGACTTGTTTCCTTCCCACAAGGGGAAGGAAAATATGTAGTTGAGATATTCGATACATATATATATATATATATATATATATATAGAGAGAGAGAGAGAGAGAGAGAGAGAGAGAGAGAGAGAGAGAGAGACTTATTTCCTTCCCCATGTATATATATAGGCATCAGAGAGACATATTTGACATACATTTGATGTACATATGACATTCTATATTTGATGTATGACATTATTGGTTAATATATGATATGTTTGTTCATATACGACATTATTGGTTATCATAATATATTATATGTTTGTTAATGTATATTACATTATTGGTTATCATTTTATATTATATGTTTGTTCATGTATGATGTTAAATTAGATATGTTCATGTATGACATTAAATTAGATATGTGCATGTATGAAATTAAATTCAATTGCTAGAGAGTTGCCATTATGTCTACGAACTAGTAGATGTTATTTTTTGCTTTATTAGTATTTCTCAAAAACTGCAAAGAAGTTGTTTTTGGTGAATAGTTGTAAACAATTGTGATCATTGACTTCATGTACTCATGGCTTTGGCTGCGAACACTTGTAACTTTGGCTATAAGCATCCATGGCTTTGGCTATGTGCACTAGTGGCTTTGGCTGTGAGCGTTTATGGCTTTCGTTGTAGGCACAATATAACCTTGGCTATAGGTTGTCTTTCTTGTTGCATGTCAAAGTTACCTTCAAGAATATCATTAGTCGAAGATCATTATAATTAAAATACTATGACATAATACCTTAGAAATAATAGTCTTTAACCCATTACTTTATTTGTTTAAACATCATGTAGTATCTAGTATAGTGCTTCTACTCAAATATGTTTTCAAAAATACTTAGTATGGCAAAGAAATGTCTATGGAAAGCTTTTCAAATAGGATATTGAAGAACTAAATGTGGACAGTCATTAGTACCCATCAATAAGAACACGGACATCTTTCTCAAGCAAGCCATATGACATTAGCTTAATTTATAAATTTCCTTTGCAAATAACTAGAAGATGTTATGAATCTTAATATAGAATTAATCACGAACTCATTATTCCATCCAAGAAGCATATATCACCCTAAGCCAATTAACCGATAGGATAAAAATTAATTCAATTTCAACAAAATTTTGAGTATAACAAGCATCTTAGGGATTCTTACAAGAATTAACACGATGTTCACAAGAGCATTACAAGTTCTCGTAATGCTATTTCACATATTGTAATCATATTAAATTTTGAATGGCCATTTTTGTTACAAGCATAAAATTTCTTTAAGGTCTTTTAATTCTAGACATGAATTTTATTCTGAAGCTTTTCTATGACAACCCACTCAATGCATATATTATTGTTCCACATTATGCTGATTTGACTTTCATTGGTTGATTTGGGTCTAGACATGACGTTATTCACTACCTTTTTTATATATTATTTTTTTGTAGTGAGGATCTAGCCTGAATGAATGTATTAATCATCAAAGTTGTGAACCTTGGTTGAGATCCTTACAAATATATTTTCAAATTGGACCTCAAATAGTTTTCTCAGTCACCCCCTGTACATAGATATTGAAATTGTAGTTAATTACAAAATTAATACTGAATTAACACAAGTTTAATTGAGAAGTATTATGTACCTCAATAGGCTAGATTATTATTGACCCAGAAGCTTTATCTTAGAGCAGTTGGTTTCCTAAATCTTTAGCGCAATGACACTCTTATGGAATGTGGAATTAGGTATGCTAGCTAAGGAATGTTCTTTAAAAGGCAGAGGAAACTCAAGACTCACATATTTCCAATCAATATAAATGTTTAAATCGCTTCTCTAATTTTTTCTATTTATGATCTTCTTAAAACTTAACTTTCTAAATGCATTGATGGGAAAATAAAGATCTTCTAGGAACTAAAGGCTAATCATGTTTAATACTTACAATTCTTTGTTTTTATCTAATAATTTAAAAAAGATTGTACAAGTGTTTTCAAAGAGCAACACTTGTCACTAACATCATAAGAAGAAACATCCAAGGAGAATTACCACTGATTCCCCACCACCAAATTCAAGAGAAAACAAAAATCCACTACTAAAGAGATAGTAACAACGATCATCCCTAGTCTCTCCCTTATCAAAAAATGATTACCATCAAAATTTGCATTTGCAATTGTGTCATGTGCGTTGAAGCGATAGTAACATTTTCACTCTCTTACCTAATGTCTCCCATTTCTGAAACTCTTGGGGAAGGGCAATGCCATCTTCTCAGTACTTCAAAATACAACGAGTTCCATTTTTTCCCATATTGATAATCGTTGACTTAAATTATAGTCAAATTATTGACAGCCCATAGGAACTCAACCTTTGAACATCCCATTTTTAAATGACCTCATAAAGAAAGTCCAATAAACTCGCATGAAATAGTGAAACAAAAGTTGCATACTTGTGAAGATGATCAGACTACAGGTGATCAATATGTCTCAAATCTATATTCAGTTCTTTTACTATGCATATAAATGGTTTGTTATATAAAAGACTTATATCCACCAGATAAATAATCATTTTCTTACTATGCTATCCTTATCCTTGGTTGATCTCTAGTCTCTACAACACAGTCCTATAGAAACTAGAATCTCATCCATATCTCACACGAGCTCTGAGATATGCCTCGTCAAAGATTGCAGCCCTGTGGGATGTAGTGACCCTTAGGGACATTCTGGTTCAGCATGCCTAAGAACATTTGAGCACTAAAGGGGACAAGAAAAGGTTGGGGATAGGCTTTACTCAGCCACCTGGAGCTAATGGAGCAGATAGTTTGATCCCACGACGAAAGATGAGAGAGATTTGGCAGTTGACAACTTTGTACTAGCCAACACTGCAAGTTTCAACATCACTCGAGATGGCATTGTAGAATGAAAATGGAATGCAATCTTCAAAAAGAGAGAGAGGTTGTAGGTCTTTGCAACATGGTCCTATAGGAATTGGAATCTCATCCATATCTCGCACGAGCTCCGAGATATTCCCTGTCAAAGATTGCAGCCCTGTGGCATTTAGTGACCCTTAGGGACATTCTAGTTCAGTGTGCCTGAGAATGTTTGAGTACTAAAGGGGAAAAGATGAGGTTGGGGATAGGGTTTACCCAGCCACCTAGATCTAATGGAGTAGACAGTTTGATCCCACGACGAAAGATGAGAGAGATTTGGCAGTTGGCAACTTTGTACTGGACAACACTCCAAGTTTCAACATCACCCGAGATGGCATTGTAGAATGAAAATGGAATGCGATCTCCAAAAATAGAGAGAGTTTATTGTAGGTCTCTACAACATGGTCCTATAGGAACTGGAACCTCATCCATATCTTGCATGAGCTCTGAGATATGCTCCGCCAAAGATATTTGAATTCACAGTGTTCAATGAGAATATAGTTGAGGCCTGCTTTACTTTTCTATGTTAAGTTTGGCTTTCAATTTTGGTTTCCCTACTTATCTATGTGAAAGTTCCACTTTCATAAGTAACATGGATGCAATAATACTAAATTAAGTATAGGTCCATGGTTCTAGAAGCTTCACATAGCTTGTCTTCAACTATGGATCTTGTAAGCATTGTACCATGACTATTGGTGTTGTGGGAATATACAAAGCATATATATTGTTTGACCAAATGTCTTCAATGAACATGAACTATATGGAAGAAGAGAAGACATGTTGCAAATTTTTTGAAAATTTTCTTCAAGAAATGTAAGGAGCCATGGGTGATTCATCCAAATTATTTGGTAAAATAAGAGGAGAAATGAATCAACCTTGATGATAGAGGTAAATATTGAATAATATTTATTTAATCACATTGTTTGAAAAAACTTTAATGACCTTTAAATAAAATTGAAAGAAATGGAATTGATATCCCTTACTCATGTAGATGAATAAAATTGGAATTTAAAAAAGAGAGGGACATCCACCATAAAACCATGCAATCATGCACTTCTTGATGGGAGTATCATAAGTTCATTGTTAGATGGATATGCCCAATGTGGAAGAATTAAAAGGAAAATATGTTGATTGATTGAATACAAGCATCAAACCAATGTGATAAGAAAAAATCAAAGTTGATTCCATAAGGTATAACAATATCATATAATTCATTTATCAATAATTTGAAACATCATAAGCATATGCCTAATAATGTCATACATGAAATATATGTAAAAAATGACATACATAGAAAAAATTATACAAAACATATGCCCAATAATGCCATATAGGTGTAAAATGTACATCATTAGATATATACTCTTTCCAACTAGGGCAACAAAACAAATCCCTAATTGTCTTTAATTGCCAACAAGTGGGAGATGACCAGTGTATATAACGAGGTCTTCCTAACATGCTCACTAGTCCATTAGTCTAGAATCTTCTGTAACTCAACATGTTACAATCAAAATTATATATGAATAAATAACTATTTTATATAAAAAAATAAAATATATTTACACATAAAACTTAATATTTTCTTACAGCTAGGTGATAATTCCTCTGTATATACACCTTAGGGATACATTGATGGTCAGGAATAATAAGACCCTACAAAAACTATCAAATTTACCACTCAATTGTGCCTATGAACTTTATATTGAATTTTAGTACTAATGAAATTTTAATGTAAACTCTTTCATACCTTAGTCATTGGCTTAGAACTAGTGAGTGCAATAAGGATTCGTTGATCAATAGAATGATGAAGATGTAAAGGTATCTCTAATGTCAATAACTAAAAATGATAATATATGAGACTCAAATGCAGTTATGAAGAATACACATTTTCTTTTGTCTCCATATCAAATAAAATATTTTGGTACCTCTGTGAATGTAGTATGACATAATTCATTTTATAGTGTTGATCCCAAAGCTACAACACTTATTATTTATTACACATGTATGTAAATTTGTTAAGCATCAAATTCAACACCTTTGTCTACAAAATAATGTACTATATGTTAGAGTAATAAATTCATTTCCTTAGTAATTAAATTATATTGATATAATTACTAAGTTACTTATAATATTGATACAGTTTAATTATAATTCCTTTTGATTTACAACTAATTGAAATGATTTCCCCAATTTTCCATCTAGTCACTAGAAAATTGGATTTGTTGTCTCTTTCTCTTAAAGAACTAGATATACTAGTTCCTTTGGTCTAGAAGCCTTCCATTGAGATTGGGGTTTTGAAAGGTTCAAGGGTTGAGGAACTTTTTATAGAATATCTTGAAGAAGGAGAGGTCATGTATAATGGTTTTAAGGAAGGCTAGAGTTCCATCCAAATGGTTTTGCAAAATGGCCAAGCGGAGGAGGAGGTAGAAGAATAAATAGAATAAATGCATGAGAAGGAGGGTCATGGAGGCAATGGATTCAAACCCACAACCAAGCTTTTATACCATTATACAAATTACAAATTATAAGACTATGCCTTTCATGATAGTCGTATTTTCATATTGGCAAATGAAGAATGACTTTTGGAACAAACATAATAAATACTTCCAAATAAAAATGAAGCCAATGTATTGTATTATAAGCTCAAATTGTAAAGACCAAGCCCAAACATTTATTAAGGTGTAGCATTTATAATTGTCAGGTTCATGTGAAGAAATCATCATTCATATTCTCATTGTTGTGTAATTTGATGATAAGAAGAATACAATGATATAGAGGTTGATAGTGACTTAAAACTTTACAAAATGTAATCAATGAGAATTTTACATTGAGGGGGGACTAATAATCAATGTTTCATTCTCATTGTTTGACAAACTCTTATATAAACAGGGAGTAGACAGATGATATGGTTTAGTCTTCTTCCGAGAATCTTAGTCATATTGGTTCAAAAGGATTCATGATACAACTACTATACTTAGCATGACCAATTGATGCTAAAAACCTTATTATTGATGCTACAAACCTTAGTATTGACATAATTTAACCTCTGCAATTCCAGGCATAAGATGATTATCATACAATGGTATTTGAACAAAGAACACTAATAAATATTGAGGATGTGAATTGATAATACCATTTTGCAGATGATTTTGGCATCTCACCCTTTATCACTTGTGCGTCAAATTTATTAGCCCTCTTCTTTGGTGACCTAGAAATGAAGAATTAGCACAATAACAAATCTAAGATAAGATTAAAAAAATGGGTCCTATTAAAGAATCTAATATAAATTCAAATAATGTATCTATATTCTAAACAAATCAAAACTAAATCTCATCACTTACACATCATAACAATACGGTCCACCTTAGTAATGTGATAGTCTTGGGGAAGAGGTTGTAACATTGTATTTGGATCCAATTGATCACTTTTTCTCTCTCTCCCAATTCAATCTAATGAGCCAACTGGATCTGCTCGACATTTTAATGTCTCAAGTATTGCCTCATGGTCTAACTCACGAACTTTCCGAAGAATCTTATTATATGGTTTTCAACAACAAGGTTTGAATAATGAAGAATCTTCCTCTCTATTTTCCCATCCTCGAATAACCACAAGTTAGGATTCTTCATAGGATATCATCTAAGGCATGTGCCTGTTACAACCACCGCTCCGACATGGTACTCTAAACCTTCACCATCTATAACCGAGTGATCTAATTTTTTTTTGGCTTCAACACAACGACACAAATAATAATCTGTCCCTTCTTCATTGTCTTCAAGTGCAATAATAGCGAAAACATGACCTACAGTGACAAATGTACAAAATGCGGTCATTAATTCAAAAAATACTTGGGTAAAAGTTATAAAGTTACATATTGAAATTACAAAGATATATAAATATATATATATATATATATATATATTACCAGGTTGCACTAAATTTGACAAGAAGTCAAAGTCAATAGATGAATCCATCTCTACCATTTCCAGTGTTTGTGGGGGACGATAGGTGTCAATTGGGTCCAAAACCTGTATATCCCATTTGTCCACCCATTCAGTTGACTCACAGTCATCCCAATTTTCCTCTACACATGATGGACAATAGCATGCCATTTTTCGTGTGTGGATACTCCATGAACCTGCATCAGAGCTTCTAAAAGAGTGTAACTCACTAGATCCTATTAGTGTGCAACAATCTTGATATGGTGCAATGTTAGTATTATCTATCAACCAAAAAAATCTATGAACTGTAGACTCACCTTCCTTACCTAGACCCATTGTAGCATTACACCATTGGACGATGGATTTTGCATCTATAAATATTGCTCCATCTTTTTACTTTAGTTCTTCATGAGCCAAGGCTCTTTTAATGCATGCACTTGCACCATCATGCTCTCCCTTACCATGACCAACCTATGTGAAATTCCACATATATTGAATTCTACACAACTTGTGCATCCTGCTCAACCAATAGAACATTCGTGCATTCTTGAATTGAGATGCACAATTGTCTTACCAAATAATGTGTTGACGATATGATATGCCTCCGTTAGCCAAATCTCCATAAAATAGTTAAAAACAACCATGTACAAACTCTGTATAATGTGATCAATCATCACTGATGTAAAAATGGTACTCCCTCAAAATCTTCCTATCATCCTCTGTACTTGTAGGTGAATGCATGAATGTTATGTGAACAAATATAGAAACCTGTTGAGATGTATAATACTTTGCTTGCACCTCATTTTTTGGTTGTAGTGTGTAGTTCTCTGCAAAATCTACAACCAAAACAATGGTATCCAATGGAAACGTATCCTTGCACAATTTGAATTGCAAATCCAACCATCGAGCTCTATGAGTATGCCTTGCATACTCGTACATAATCTTTTCACGAAAAATCTTCATGAACTCATACACTGGAATCTTTTCAATAACTAGATCACATCTTTTACCATGTTTCCCATCTTTTAGAAAATATGTCACTGTCTTGAATTTTTTGTAATCTACTATTTCATTTCCAATTGCATGTGTACTATCCATATGTTGACAAGTTGATAAAAGTTTCAAAGAACCACAAAATAAGCACATACCATCCAAGCATGATGTCTTGTAAAATTGTTGGCCGTCCCCTATTTCACATAAAATGTTGGATATGAATTCTCTTTGAAGATCTTGGTGGCTCTTTTATGTCACAATCTTGCAAAACAAACTGAGAATGCAAAACTATGCATATGTGCCTAAAAACACCAAAATGGTTAGAAAATTCAATATGTATCCTACAACAAGTTGTGCGTGTGTGATTTATTTTCACATAAAAAGGTTTACCCATCTCAAAAAATCTTTGAATTATTCAAATTTGAGGATACATACCAATAATTTTTGCAAAAAATTTTGTCTGAGTTGAGTCCAAAAAATGTTTCGCATGTGGCTCGCGATTTCGGCTACAAATCCTCCTTCTTACAACATCTCTTTGATTAGGAGAAACACGTGTGTTATTTTTCCAAAAAAATTTGATCAATGATTTCAAAGCTTCACTAATTTTTTTATCCTTTCACAGTAGTCTACCACTAAATGCCCATAACTCATTTTTTGTTGGATCTTCTAATCTCTCATGCCTTAGCATGGCTCTCCTTAAGGTAACTCTACCAATTTTTAATGTTTTTCTTGTCTTTCTCATGAGTCAAGCTTTCTTCATTTGGCTACTTACTATTGTTGATGTGAGTACTCATCTTGTGATATTACTATCTTTGGTGCGTGATTTAGAACCCAATTTGTCATAAGCACTCATTAGATTCTTTACAATATTTCTTTCATTTGAATCATCCATCGTTCTTAGCCCAAGAATCTTCATGATAGGACTAAATTTCAAATTCCTCATCATTTCAACAAATAATTGGCATTGACCTGTAATATTTAATTCTTCAAAAAATAATATCCACACATGATTAACTTTTCTTTGACAAGTACGCTTGCTAATCTTGTCAGACATTGATTTAAAAATGTTAGTATCAATATCAATCAAATATTTTGGTTTTCTAAAATGAATTCTAGAAGGTGTTCTAATCTCTTCAATTCTCTCAACATTTTAAACATCAATATAAGGTTGAGTGTATTGCATACCTTGAACTAAAGATGATGTGCCTTGGCAATAAGATGTAAAAGATGGAATATCACCTACTTGATGTGTTGATGTTGTGCTTTCAACATGACATGATGGAGTGTGTATATTGTCAGATCTATAAATCAGTGTCTCTTCAACATGAGAGGATGATATGACTTCAACATTGGAAGATGGTATAGTGGATGATATGACTCCAACGTTGGAGGATGGTGTAGCTTCACAATTCAATTGTCTTCTTGAGCGTAACAATATCATTCATTCTCTTTGTTTTTCTAATTCTTCCTCCTTGTTTCTTTGTACTAGTGGTTCTTGATCCTCTTCAAAAGTTAATTCTTCATCATTGCTTTGCAATTTTCTTTGTTCACGTAGTAATTTCATTTTATCTCTATTAATTGTCAAATCTCTCTCCCTATCTGCATTTGTTTGAATCTTTGGTTTCTTCCTTGGCATGATGATGATTTCTACATATCAAATTATTCAAACATCTGAATTACTTAAAATGTGTAAATTAAAAATTATTCAATTACATATTAAAATTATAATTATTTGAATGAATACACAATATATATCAAACAAATTTTCAAATTTCTAACCATTTCAAAATAACATTTCATTCAACTATACAATTTTTAATGAATTCACTATATATTACATAACATATCAAATTATAATCAAATTTGTATCTATATATTGACAAACAATATTTAAAATGGATTGCACTAACCTTTTCTATAAAAGAATATTCAAAAAAATTTCAAATCACGTATCCAATGATTGAATTTGGTGTTTGCTAGCTTCCAAAAGTCTTGAAATAGTGTTTGCTAGATGTTGAAACCCTTGTTTTTTGTCAGAATAACAGAGAGCATAATAGACCAAAAGTTAAAAATAGATGAAATGGGCCCCAAGGTTGGTTTTTGATCATTTTTTGCTGATTTGAGATAGTGCGTATGCACTATAGTGCATATGCACTATAAAGAGCGTATGCACTATCTAAAAACACATCACTCCCCATCCTCCCTACTCTCTCTCCCATCCCCTCCCTCTCTCTCTCTTCCTACTCTCTCCCATCCTTTACTCTCTCTCACCCTCCCTCTCCCACCACCTACTCTCTCTACCTCTCTCACCCACTCTCCTCTCCTATCCCTGACTCTTTAGATCTCTCACACATAGTCTTATCCCCCCTATCTCTCTCCCTCTCCCTCTCCTACCACATAATTTCTCACCCCCATCCCCTACTCTCTCTCTTCTCTCCCATCCCCTACTTTTTCTCTCTTACAGATGTTCCCATTCCCCCTCTCTCTCCCTCTCCCGCTGCCTACTTTCTCTCCCCCATCATTGTACTCTCTCTACCACCCCCTACTCTCTCTCAGCCTCACACTACTACTAACTACTATCTCTCTCTTTCAAGTTCTCTCTCTCCCTCTCTACTCTCTCTCCCCCATCTTGTACAATCTCTCTCTACCTCTCCCACTCTCTCCCCCATCGCCTACTTTCTCTCCCCCATCCCTTGCTCTCTCTCTCTCATCTGCCATCCCCTACTCTCTCACACTCTCCCCCATCCCATACTCTCTCTCTTCTCTACCATCCCCTACTGTCTCACACTCTCACTCTCTCCCATCCCCTACTCTATCTATCTTACACATACACCCCCATCCCCCCCTCTCTCTTTCCCTCTCCCATCGCCTACTTTCTCTCCCCCATTGTCGTACTCTCTCTCTGCCACCCCCTACTCTAACACACTCACACTCTGTCCCATCCCTTGCTCTGTATCTCTAACACACATACTCCCATCCCCCCTCTCTCTTTTCCTCTCCCACTACCTACTTTCTCTCCCTTGTCGTCGTACTCTCTCTGCCACCCCCTACTTTCTCAAAACACATCACTCCCCATCCTCCCTACTCTCTCTCCCATCCCCTCCCTCTCTCTTCCTACTCTCTTCCATCCTTTACTCTCTCTCACTCTCCCTCTCCCACTACCTACTCTCTCTACCTCTCTCACCCCCTCCCCTCTCCCATCCTCGGCTCTTTAGATCTCTCAGACACACTCTTATCCCCCCTATCTCTCTCCCTCTCCTACCACCTAATTTATCTCCCCCATCCCTTACTCTCTCTCTTCTCTTCCATCGCCTAATTTTTCACTCTTACACACATTCCCATTCCCCCTCTCTCTCCCTCTCCCACTACCTACTTTTTCTCCCCCATCGTTGTACTCTCTCTACCACCACCTACTCTCTCTCACACTCACACTATACTACCTACTATCTCTCTCTCTCAAGTTCTCTCTCTCCCTCTCTACTCTCTCTCTCTCTCTCCCCCATCTTGTACAAGCTCTCTTTGCCTCTCCCACTCTCTCTCCCACCACCTACTTTCTCTGCCCCATCCCTTGCTCTCTCTCTCGTCTCCCATCCCCTACTCTCTCACACTCTCACACTTTCCCCCATCCCCTACTCTCTCTCTCTTCTATCCCATCCCCTACTCTCTCACACTCTCACTCTCTTCCATCCCCTACTCTATCTCTCTTACACATACACCCCCATCCCCCCTCTCTCTTTCCCTCTCCCACCACCTACTTTCTCTCCCCCATCGTCGCACTCTCTCTCTCATCCACCCCCTATTCTCACACTCTCACACTCTCTCCCATTCCTTGCTCTATCTCTCTTACACACACACACACACACTCCCATCCCCCCTCTCTCTTTTCCTCTCCCATCACCTACTTTCTCTCCCCCATCATCGTACTCTCTCTCTGCCACCCCCTACTTTCACACTTTCACACTCTCTCCCATCCCCTACTCTCTCACTTTCATAGATACACACACTCTTATCCCCCCACTCTTCTTCTTCTCTCCCAACCCCTACTCTCTACATCTGTCACACACACTCCCATCCCCCCTATTTCTCTCCCTCTCCCTCTCCCTCTCCCACTCCCTCTCCTACTGCCTACTATCTCTCTCTCTCAAGTTCTCTTTCTTCCTCTCTACTCTCTCTCTCTCTCTCTCTCTCTCTCTCTCTCTCTCTCTCTCCCCTCCCCCCCATCCCTTACTCTCACTCTCTCTCCCATTCCTTACTAATTTCTCTCAAAATCTCACACTCTCTCCCATCCTTTAATCTATCACTCTTATAAATAAATACACATTCCCATTCCCCCCCCCTCTCTCTTGCAGTCCTTGTCCCACTGCCTACTCTCTCCCATCCCCTACTTTATCTCTTAAATGATTCCATTCCACCTCTCTCTCCCTCTCACTCCCTCTCCCACCCCCTACTCTCTCTCTCTCTCTCTCTCTCTCTCTCTCTCTCTCTCTCTCTCTCTCTCCCATCCCTCTACCATTGCCTACTCTCTCTATCTCTCTCTCCCCTCTCTCATTCTTAACTCTATCTCTTTGACACACACACACCCATCCCCCCTCTCTCCTCTTCCATCCCCTACTTTTTCTCTCACTTGATCTCCCTCTCCCACTCCCTCTCCCACTGCCTACTCTCTCTCTCACTCTCACTCTTACTCTCTCCCTCTCCACTCTCTCTCTCTCTCTACTACCCTCTAGTCTCTCTTAAATTTTCACACTCTCTCCTATCCCCTCCTCTCTCTCTCTCTCTCTCTCACACACACACACACACACACACACACACACACACACACACACACACACACATTTCTATTCCCCCTGTCTCCCCCTCTTCCACTCCCTCTCCCATCGCCTAGTCTCTCTTCCATCCCCTACTCTCTCTTGAGTTACTTTGTCTTCCCCCTCTCCCATTCCATACTCTCTCTCTTTCACACACATGCACTCTCATCCTCCTCTCTCTCAAGTTCTTCCTCTCCCACTTTGTCTCCCATCACCTACTCTCTCTCTCCTCCATCCCCTACTCTTAATCTCTCTCTTCCAACCTGTACTCTCTCTCACACTTCCTCTCTCTCCCATCCCCTACTTTAAATCTCTTTCCCCCATCCCACACTCTCTCTTTTCCACCCATACTCTCTCTCACACTTCCTCTCTTTGCCACCCCTACTCTCTCTCTCTCATCCTATACTCTCTTTGCCACCCCTACTCTTTCTCACTTTTTCTCTCCCATCCTGTACTCGCTCCCCTCTCCGATCCCCTACTTTCTCTCTATCTCTTTCATGCACACACATAGCCATTCCCTTATCCCCCCCACCTAGTTCTCTTTTGCAACTTACATCTTAATAGTGTGTGCGCACTATAGTGCTTGCCCCCTATAGCGTGCACGTGCTATTTAGAGCTGAGGTTTAAATAGTGCGTGCACACTATAGTGCATACATGCTATAGGGCGCACACGCTATTTAAACCTTAATCAAACCCAAGCCTAAGGCTTGGTTTTTCCTTGGAGATCCAACCCAAAGGTTTGGATTTGATGAACAGGCCTAAGACATGTTTTCCAGAAAACATACAAAAAATGATTGTTTTTTCTTCTGTGCTCCCCTTCAAGATTTCTTATGGTTGGGTATCGATAAGATCAGGTTGCATAGCATTATAGGTCTCTGTGTTAGCTATCTAACCATATAATTTATTTTTAATTTGAACTATTTCAAGCCTTTCATCTATAATTTCTTTTGAATGTATGTTCATTTTTTGTCAAAAACCACCACGTACTAATTGGGCTATAGATTTTAGCTCGTTCATCGAATTTTGTAACAACTTAGTTTTTTAGAAACTAGACTCCATTCTACACACTTTGAAAAAACAATTTTTGATTTTACATTAGTTTTCAATTATTTCTAGGGGGAGCAAACAGATATTTCATGTTTTTGGGTTGTGTCTAGTTAAAAAATTTGTTAAAAAAAAATAGACATTATAAAATTACTCAAAAAATCTGGGATAAACTACATAGTGTTAAGTAACTTTTGACCAAAACGATTAAAAAATTTCAAAAAAAAAGTTAAAATTTTAGGGGGGCCACACTTTGTACTGTGGTATGTTTATTTGGAATAAATAGTACCACTTTTTGTGGCCTCCTTTTTTGAGGACCTAAAACTAAACCATTTTGAAAAAAAAATTAGTAGTTTAGAAACTATATTCAAAGGACTACGGCTTTTTTTTTTGTTATATTTGAAAATTTTGAGCATAAATATCTTCAAATTCTTGTTGAAGTTGAAAATTTGCAGATTTTAGGAAAAAGGTGTCCACTTATACCGCCCTTTTGGCACCACAAATTTGTGCACTTACCCTATTTAAATTTTGATTTTAGTAATGGAAAATGTAAAACATCTAAAAAGACTGGAAAATTAGTTTCTACTGATGAATAGACAAAAGGAAATCATTTATAGTTGCACACCTCATCGGGTCTTTGTCTAATTTGAAAAATATAAAAAAGATGGCTATGGTATCAGAGATTGTGTCATGTGAACTTTCATAATCTAGAAAAATATAGTAAAGAGAAAAGTATCAAAGGAATGTTGATAGTAAAAAAATAGAAAATGTTGTGTGTAATTATTGTCAATTCAGAAAATGAATTGTTAAACTTTTTCAAGCAAAGAACATCCAACCCATATAATTTTTGATTTAGTAAACATAAATATTTGTGGTCCTATTAGTCCTAAAATCTATCATAAATAAATTTTTTAGCATCAATGCTTATGGTATTCCTTTGGGGGAGTGTGCTAAGCATTGGAGAGATGGTCAACATGATTGACATATTGCATTCATGATTGTGGTTTTCGTTGATGTCAACATAGTATTCTTTCCATGAAGAATGGTAGAGTATCTCATAGAGAACAAGTTCATATGGATTGTGTAGTGATAATTGGGGAAAGCACAACTGAGGGTGTATTCTAAATTATGTCCTAATGAGGTGTACAAGTGCATGAATAAAGAGTCTAAGACATGATAAAGTTATTCATGAATTATGGAAGTCAATGAGGACACAAAGTACCTAATAAGTGGTTTATGATGTTTGAATTGCATCTCTTAATGATGATATAATCATGATGAGTTTCATTAGATAATATTGTAATACAACCTTATGATTATGTCACCTACTGTGAAGGTTAGAGCTTGCATGTGTGAAAAGTTGTGGAGACTATGAGCATACAATATTTTATAATTGTAAAATAATTATAATATCTTACTAAGGTCCTATTATAATTAATTGGGAAAGCTTCAAATCCAACTCAAGGAATTATTTTGAGGATATGGTGTAAATTAAGGTAATTTTTCTTGTGGCCAATGATGTGTAGAAGAAGTGCAAATTTTACTAGTGATATGTGAAGTTGGTAATTGTGTGTAAGGGATCTAATGGATTATCTGGATGAAAAGTTTGTGATCTAATATTAAGATTAGAAGAGGATTGGTCTGGACAAGAGGACAAAGGAGTTAAAGTTATTTAATTCAATTATAATTAATTGGGAAAGCCTCAAGGAAAACTCAAGGAATTATTTTGAGGATATGGTATAAAATAATGTTATTTTCATTGTCATCAATGCTATGTGGAAGAAGTGAAACTTTTACTAGTGATATTTGAAGTTGGTAAATGTGTGTAAGCAATCCAATAGAATATTTGTATGCAAAGTTTCATGATCTAGTATTAAGACCAACAGAGGATTGGTCTAGTCAAGAGGAAAAAGGAGTTAAAGTTATACATTTCAATTATTTTGCAAGGAATAATACATAGACTAGTACAATAGTGAGTTTAGTTGTCTTGTCGCTAGAGCTGTTTGGATACTAGATTCATATGTTTTCTACAACTCTTAACAAGGTTGGAATCTCCTAATAAGCGTTAAAAGTCTCCTAACTGGGAATGATATGCACTAAATATATTTCATTGGCTCATAATAGAATCTATCGTCTTATAAGAAACTTTTATATTCTAGTACATGATTTTATGAGTACCATCCCCACTAGGGTTTTCCCTTTGGTCAAAGGTTTCCCTAGTTAACATATTTGATGTTATTGTATATGTGTGTCTTCTTATGGTTGCATGTTATGTTATAGACATAGATAAGGATTGATAAATTTTTTAATAGTTGGATAATTGATTAACTCCCATCCCCTCTTAGTTATATTCATGCACTTTACTTTCTGACTATTGGTATTAGATTGTCTATTCCTTGAAGAGAGAGCTTAAAAACTTAAGGAGATCAATAGTGGTTGACTTTGAAAAAGAAAGTATGGAGTCTAGTGGAGTTAATTTTGATGTTTAGAAGATGACATCCCTTGGTGAGTTATTAGAATTATGTAAAAAATAGAAGATTGAATTTGTAGATCTAGAATCTTTTTGTTTCCTGCAAAAGAATAAAAGAACAAATAAATTTTGATTTAGATTTGAAAAAGATAACAATACCAAAGAATGAATTACTTTTCTTATGAAAAGAGATTCAAAAGGTATGAAATTTCTTGTATGTTGGACATGTAAAGAATTTGGTTATTTTTCATCTAGATGTCCTAAGAGAGTAAGGAAAACGAGAAAGAATTCATTTTCATATGATAATGAATAATTTAAAGAAGTATGTAAATATTATTGAATGATAGAAATATTGAAGTTGATTAACTTGGATTGGCTAAGGAGAGGAAGTAATAGAAGAGATGACTTCAATGACTATTGTTCTTCTAAAGATAACCTTGAAAATGTCAATATTTTATTTGAGACTAACAACGATTTCCATAATAATGTTGAAATTGTTGAGAAAAGACAAGATCCAATATATGAACCTAGAGAAGAAGTAAAAATTTAAACAACACCTACACCAAACTTGAATTTGACAAAGAATCACAGTACTAATTAGATCATTGCAAGAAAATAGAAAGGAGATATGACAAGAAATAAAGTACGTGAAGAATTGTAAATGATACATCAAGTTGAACCAAAAAGCGCATATGATTTATGCAAGGATGGTCATTGTATTCAAGGAATAAAGGAGGAACTAGATTAGATTGTAAAGAATGAAACATGGGAGTTGGTCCCTAGCCCTAAAGGGAAGAATGTTATAGGAACTAAAAGTCTTTTTAGAAATAATACAAATGAAAAAAGTGTTGTTGCAAAGAATAAAGAAAGATTGGTATGCAAAGGATATTCATAGCAAGAAGGCATGGATTATAAAGAGACATTTTCCTCTATTGCTATACTTGAAGCAATAAGAATCTTCTTTGCATATGCAGTGAGTAAGAAGTTCAAAGTGTATTAGATGAATGTAAAATAAACATTTCTTAATGAAGAACTTCAAGAAGAGGTCTGCATTGAGAACCTTGAAGGAATTATTTTGACAAAAGAAAAGGACATGGTATGGTTTATAGAAAGCACCTAGAACCTACATGCAAGGCTTGACATGTATTTGAAAAAGTTGGGATTTTCTTATGGTATGATAAATAGTAATTTGTATGTCAAATAAATTGAGAATGGATTGGTGATTATTGTGATATTTGTGGAAGACATAGTTTTTGGAGTAAATGATGAGGCAAGAGACAAATTTTATGACTAGATGAAGAATGAATTTTAGATGAGTATGATTGGTTAGATGGAACTTTTCTTTGGTCTATAGATGGTATAGAATAGTGCTTGTATTTTTCTATCACAAGAAAATATTTGAATGATCTATTGAAAATATTTGGCTTGGAAAGTTGTAATCCTATTGGTACAAACATGATAACTGGTCACAAGTTATCTTAAAAACATGAGACACCTATAGTTGACAAGACATGTACATATCTATGATTGGAGGTTTTTGCAATATATAACTCACAAATTAGACCAGATATAGAAAATGCAGTTGATATAGTAGCAAGATTTCAAGAATAATCCTAGACAAGTGCATTATGTAGAAATAAAGAGAGTATTCATATATTCTAAGGATACATGTGATTTTGGTTTGTGGCATGATAGATCAAGTCAATTAACTTTGTGTGTATGTAAAAATGTAGATTAGGTAGGCTATATAGATGACTAAAAGAGCACAAGTGGTGGAGCAGTTCTCCTTGGAGTAAGATTGGTTTGTTGGCCAAGAAAGAAATGTGACTATATCTAAAAGAGTACAACAAAAGCAAGGTATGTAACAGAAAAATATAATTGTAATTAGATCATGTAGATGAAGAAGATGCTAAGTGACATTGGGATAGAATTCTCAGAACCTTTTACGATACATTGTGATAACACAAGTATAGTAATTATGTCTATGAATTATGTATTGCATTTTAAGATTAATAATATATCCATTAAGTATCATGTCTTGAGAGAGAAATTTGTAGAGAAAGAAATAATATTAGAGTATGTAAATATAAAAGAGGAGATTGCAAATATCATTATTAAGCCTTTTCCTAGAGACACAAAAAATACACCAATCTAGTTGTATAGAGCACTTTAGTTTATCTAGACTAAATTTTGAAGCTTGTTGAATGAGGGTATATCTTTAATGAGAAGAGTCATTAAGGAATCATGGTAGTTGGTATTCAATAGTTTCTTTGGATATTTGAGCTAGTTGAAGACTTGGAGTAGATAATTGACATAATGAAGTCTTTATTGATAAGGGAGAGAGACTGGATGAAAAAAAATCTCCTTTGTATACAGGGTAGGTGTTGTAGGTGGAGAATAATCTCCTTAACTTAATGAGGGAGAATTGATTGTTAAAGTTGATGAAAGATCAACCCGACAACTCTTAAGAATCACCTACATGGAAACATCTTTTATAGAAAGTGAGAAGAAAAAGCTATGGAGGCTAGAATTTTGAGATCCATAGATGACACAATCATGATGAGAAAAAAGATAGATTGCTATAATCAAACATGAATTAATTACAAAATGATAAATCCTTATAAAAGGTGATCAAAAGGCTACTAGGTAACTAACCTAAGTTGCATGATAATAATTAATAAAAGAATTAATTATTAGATGTCCAATCTTTAGCTTAAGTGAAATAGAGTTAATTAGAAAATGTTAAATTACTTTAACACCCCCACATAAGATAAATTTAGGGAGTAGATAAAAACCTAGAAACTACTACTGAAAGTAAGTTTGGGTCCCAGCAACAAGGCCTAATAAGGTACCCAAGAAAAACCAAATATTTTAAATGAGGAGAAATAGAGAAAACCACATGGGAAAAACTCTACTCCAAAAAGAGACAAAAATAATACTAAAAAAACCTAGTGAAGGATTGAAGAAGCCTCCAAACTAGGGAATGTCTTGGAAGATAGGAATAGAAAATCTTTTAAAGGATCCACTCCAAGGTTCAGTGTTTGTCTTGCGACGTACCAAAATCCACTCAGTAGAAGATAAATGTAAATGTTCACGAGGAGGCCTTTGTTGGTTCCAAAAACTCTTTTACCTTGGAATCAAGTAAAATATGTTCGCTGTCTCAAAATATCACACCAAAAGAACAATATTTTTTGTATTTTCTATTTTTCAATGAATGCAACTCTAACAATGCAACAACTATGAGGTCCTATTCTAACAGGGGGGTTAGGAAAGAAAATAATGAAATTGAAAGAAAATAACATGAAATCAAATAACTTGAAAGTGAAATTCCTAAATGGACATAAGCTATAGAACACAACACGCTGCAAGTTAAACCTTTGAAAAAATCGGTAGGAAACCAATGAAAATAGGAGAAGTGCTTCCTAGAACCCACTGATGCAATCGTCGGTGAGAATCTAAAACAAATCGAATGATGTTTCACTCTTCATCAAATCACAAGGCCATGGAAAGTGTGCTCATGCGAGACAAAAAGCTATGTAGACACAATCGGGTGATTTCTTCGCAAGCTCGTTATGTCAATGAAATTCATATATCTATAGCAAACACCAAAAGTAAAAGATCGCACAACTAGAAACAATGCAATAAACCTTTAGATCAATCAAAATCTCATGAATAAATCCACAAAACAATGACACATCCAGGCAAGAATAACTACACTCTGAATGCTAGCACCAAAAGCATAATGTTATTGCATAATAACGGCGGCCTTTTATACATTTTACAATGGGGTATTTATAAGAAATCATCTCCTCAATTTGTGTTGAGAGTGAGAGATATCTTAATGCAATAAAATGCTTTTAAAACATTAAAACAAACTAAATATATACAAACTAGTCATCTAATTGGTGCTTAGAGGGACTCCATCCATATTGTATTCATTAATTGGATGCATGAGCCCTTTACATGTCAGAAACAATGAAAGCATGAGAGAGAAAGTAGGACAAAGCCATCAGTTGAAGTGGAAGTCCATGGAGACACCAAAAATAGAAGCTGCCCCTTCACTGGGCATGTGTTAGTGTTAAACTTGTCATCAGAATGTGCTCCCAATGCATGGAAAGTGCTATTTTTGGAACTGGTAGTTAACCGTCGGCACACCTCTGAATTGCAGAGCTACATGAAAATGCAGAGCTGCAAACCTGTAAAGCTATGGATCTACGAAGCAGCAGACCTACAGAGCTGCAAACCTACAAAGCTGTGGACTTGTGGACTTGTGGAGCTCAATTTGCCAAAAAATAAAATTTCTCAATTTTGAAAATAGTTTTTGATTTTTGTTCGAATGAGGTTTTAGATCACTTTTTGTATATGCTCCATGCCCCTTTCTGATGAGTTAAACCCTCTTTACAGCCAATTACTTTCATAAACTTGCACTCCCTCTGCTTCTTCAATCGAAAAATCTCAAGGCACCTGCATTGAATCTTGTCCTCAATAGCTACATAAGATGAGGAACTTGATTTTCTTTATGTGTCAAACCTCTGTATCTTTGACCTTTGTCTTCTCTCCACCTGTTGAATCCTTCTTGGCAAGAAATCAAGTGATCCAGATTATCCAAAATGATCAAATGTTTACAACTTTTCATTTTATTTTTTTTACAAATTTTCTAGGCATTTTTAAATGACCCTTTTGGAGGTCTTTTGCTCAAAATTTCAAGTTGAAACTTTCATCAGTCCCTAAAATTGGGCAACCGAAGGCTAGCTATTTTAGGAACTAAAATTAGATCTTCAGTTCTTCTTTCCAATGGTGTAAGTAGTTGTGAATTCTGAGGTCCGACTCAAAAGTTATGATCTCGACAAGTTGATGACGCAATTTTTACCTACAAAAGGAGCAAACATTAGTCCATAGAGTTAACAATGCATAGTAAAGATACAGTAGCCATTCAAACAAAACTGGAGGTGAATCCTAAAATCTGGCTAAGTCTAAAATTCTACAGCCTTGAAATTTGGCTAAGTCTGGATTCCTGAAGCCCTGAAATTTTGCTAAGTCTAGATTTCTAAAGCCTTGAAATTTCCTAAAATCTTTACTTTATCTCCGGGAGGCCTGAAACCTATCTCAAATGATTTGTCGCATATATTAAAATATATCTTAAGTATTCAACTTATACTTAAACGATATATTTTAAACCCCTCTCATTAGCTATTCAAGCAAAACTAAAGGTGAAAAATAGCTTGACAACCACACAAGGCCCTTGGTCATGCACACACGCACATGTACAAAATGCATCAGAGCGCATGCACGTGAGGCGTGATCCCATGAAAATGCGCACATGCAAGCCACGGCGACGCACAAGCGTACATGTGCGTGTGCAAGGCACCGCGACATGCAAGTACACAAGTGCGTGCACAAGGTGCGAGCGGCGCTCAACATGCATGGACCAACTAGGCACGTGTGCATGGTGCAACTGCACACATGGTTCTCGGCACGATTGCGCACGGCATGAGGTGCGTGCGTGAGGCATGACTGTGCATGACGCAAAGGGCACGGTGGCGCTCAGCATGCACGCGAGGCACTACAGCAGCGTAAGTGTTGCGAGTGCATGGGCATAGGATGCATGGCATCACAAGCGCGCGTGGTGTTTATTTATTTATTTATTTTTATTTTTTTATTTTTAAATTTTTTTTAAAAATTTTTTTGTGTTTTTTCAATTTTTGATTTTTTTTAGTTTTTGATTTTTTTTGGTGGTTTTTGGACTCAACTTTAAAATCCTTCTCCTGACTCGAATTGTGAGTCCAGGAGTCGAAAAAAAAAGGGGGGTCCCCATTCCTAGTGAGGAATGGGGCATGTGTTGTGGACACCAAAACAAGTTTTTAATTATGTCATTTATGATTTTTTTTTCTAGTTGTATCTTAGGAGGCTATGTTTATGATTGATTTATTTCTAACTTCTCTATTAATTCTTAACTTGCAAGTGTATACTACTATATTGTCTATCTCATCTAAGGGTCTATTCGATTTGGGATCCAAACGAACTAATATTCATGCATGTACAATGAGCTAATAATTCACTTCCATTATATTAGATACATAACCTATAATTTTAGAATGCGATCATCCATAGTAAATCAACTATATCGGAAGAAATCTTATACACAACAACTATGCAATGTTCCTAACAAATCATTTGTGGATCATCAAAATAAAGAGGGTTACATTTCATAATTTTCTCCCTATTGCATCCAATCACATAATGTGGAAACTTACGATGAATATTTCCTTGCAAGTAACTATATACAATTTCTCAACATTTCCTTACACAATTTCAACAATATACAATGATAAAGAAATCTCTTTTACATCACAATGAAATAAAAATGGAGACTTTATATCACAATGCATTTGAGATGACATGGAACATTGGTCTCTCTTTATACACTTGATTTTTCAACTTTTTCAAGGGTGAAACCCTAAGGAATCCATCTTCACAAACCCTACATACACACACAAACAAGGAACCATAGAAGCTCACCTCCCATCCTAGGCTTCTTTAAACCCACCCACTGAGTAGGGGAAACAAGATCCAAATGGTATAAACACATACAACATATGATAATGCATGAGAAACATTCATGACAACACATAACACTCCCTTCCAAGATTTATATATTGATTCACCATTGGAACCATAAAACATTGGGTGAAGGTGGGCTTCAAAGAGGAGATTTGTTATGCCAATACAACTCACACACATTGGATTTCACCATGCCTCTACAAGTCTTGCATCATACATGCTTCTCTTCATAATTTATAGTTATCACCCTAAAATTCATATTTCCAATTAGCACCCTCAAATCATAATATCAAGACAATGGCTTCAATGCAGCCCATACTCCACAAAATTTTCCCCCTTCTCTCAAAAAGAAGTGGCTCTCTACTACATTGTTGAGCCCAACTAACCCCTTCACCCAAGAATTCTCTTCCCTCCCAATGGTGAGTGAATCCTTCACACCCATTAACACTTCACATTCAACTCAAAAAAAACAAGAAGATCAAGAAGAAAAAACAATAAAGTTACATGAACACAATACATATTCGCAACATCATAGCATAATGCCAAAATCTACAATACAAGATTCACAACACATTGCATTATCCCATAATAAATTCTCCATACCTATAGATTCATTATGCAATACTAAAAGAAAATAAATGATCATTATTTGAAATACCAACCTTGGTCCAAGCTAAAGGCAATGATAGTTTTTGTAGAGCTCCCTTAACCTTCCTCCAAAACCCTAATTGTGTCTAAAAATAGAGAGTGGGTGAACACCCGACTAGTTTATCCAAGACTCTCTAATAAGGCATTCTCACTAACTATTTTAGCAAAGACACCAAGCCACTTCCTCTTACAAACTTGTCTTCCTCTAAATTAGTTATATTTGACTTAGCGGAAACATGGAAGAAAACACATGTGACAACTCCAATTTCGAATTGGTGGAAGAATGCATGGACAAAGGGGCTCCCTAGACTACTCAAGAATTTAGATGGTTAAAACTAGATCCCTAACATGTTATACTATCATAAAGGTAACTTATTTTAAGATAAAAGACACGTTGGGACCACCTAATGACCCCTCAAAATCCTAGCCAAGTCCAAATTCGAATTTCCTTTGATTGTGACCCATCCTACCCCTTTTCAAGTGGGTTTACTTACTCATTAACAAGGTAGTTAATTTTAGAGTAAAATGTTACCATGACCCAAAAGCCTAGATGGCATGTCATTACACACAAAATCCACAAGTGTTAAGTGACACATGAAAGCACATTTTGTGATGCCTCACCAAGGGATCCAAAAGAATTAACGTAAAGTTTTACTAAGTTTGCCAAATATTAAAAATAAAATAAAACAAAGAATAACATACACATCAAACAAAAAGTAGTGGAAGCAATAACATACAATCATCTATAAGGATACATAATAGGTTAAATTCCTTCAGGATCCCAAGATGTTGACTCACATTTAAATTTAATTAATACTAACTCTAACAAACACCACATCCATATGAAAGAATAATTAAAAGTCCAATGTCCATTTAAATAATATACATTTGTTCCGAATGCCACTTGGTAAATAAAATTCAGAATGCTCAATCATCCATTATACATGTCACAAGGTATGAAAGGCTAAAAGAATATAAATATGTAGAATTAGAAATACATCAACCTCCTTGGATCCATGATACAAAGTACAACAAAATAAATGAAAACATCCATCATAAAAGGTATAAACATCCATCATAAAGTATAACCATCCATCATAATGATACATAAATAGAATGAAAGGAAATGCATATCAGGAAGCTCTAGCCATGGTAACTACGGATAGATCTTAATGGTAAGAGTGAAAAAGAACTACCACTTGACCATGTGGAACCTAAATGGCCCACGCCCACCGCACTAAGGAGATAGTCTCATGTCCCAAATAGGATATCAAACCAAATATCAAAAGATACTCTCTAAGTCTAGGAAATCCTAAAAGTATTCTAACTCAACAGTTCTAAGAAAGATCGACATCTAATTCCTAAAGGCACACATGAAATGTAGGAAACCTACTATGTAAGCGAGTAAGTGTCATTACATGAATCATGCTAGAGCTACCCTAGTAGTCACTTAGGACCTTGGGCCCATAGTGATTCATATGCGGCCACTAGTATCTTGTCATACTAACAAAGCATACTATGGATGCAAGGTCACAACCAAGTGTTCTCTCTTCTCCCATCCTACTCTATACTAGCACTCAAGGCATGGGTGAGAACATACAAAGACTCTTATTGGGTTCATTTGAATCCGCATTTAGTGAAATTTTTTCACTTATTAAACAACTTACAATGGGTTACCCTAGGAACCACTTAGGGCCCCAACCCCCACTGCAAGCCACTTCCCACCACTACATATAGATTACCTACCCTAGGCTCATTAAATACAATTAAAATTTAATAAAATAAATTATATTAAATATAATTTAATTTTAATAAATTAACAATGAAAATTTTGAATAATTTTTTTTTAAAAACAACATATATTTTAAAAGCTCATCAACTTTTTAACTAAGCCATGAGGCTTCCATAAATGGGCCACTGACCACAACAACATTAAATGCTATTGATGCCACAATCCACACTACGATCAACACAGTTAATTCCATAGATAGTGAGAGGTAAGGTGGGGGTGGGTAATACCCGCCCCTCCCTAATTTAATTTTTATATTATTTTTTAAAAACTATTTTGTTATAAATTAAATAACCTAAGGCCCATTTCCAAAAAAAAATGATTCTATTTAATTTTTTAAAATTATTTTTTAAAAAAAGTTTCAACCCAAATCTGATAGATGAAGTACGACCAACTGGCCAAACTTTCTATTAAATTTTCCTTAATAGAACTCAAAATCCTTCTTGATTACAATTTAATTTGAGGATCCTAAGATCTTTCAATCTCTACATATTTAAAAGATTTAACATGCATAATAGAAATTCTCTATTATTAAAACATTTGTAACAAATAATCATTTGGATAATCATTTAATAGACATGAAGAAGATAGGGAAAGAAAGAGCATATTAAATTGAGCAACTAATCACTACACTCAAGATGATTTTAGAGAAATTCCTCCTCTCCTAGCCTTCCCTTTTCCAAAATTCTTTTCTCCTTCCAAATTTTTTGTGATTTAAAAATGCACCCCTAAGTTGTGATACGGAGTTCTCTCCTAAAAATTGGGGCACTAATTGTGTGTTCACCCAAGAGAACTCCTTGCTCACCAAGCTTTAACTCCTGATTAACTTTTCTTTACCTTTCTTTATCTTTCCCATGCACACCTATAGAATTATTAAATTACTTTATCTAATTTTCACTTGACTCCTTTTTTAATTGATTTATTATTTTTTAATCTCATGTGCACTTTATGCAATTAAAATATCTTTATTAAATTGACATTTTTTATCTCTTTAATTAATTTCTTATATTTTAATCTCATGTATGCATCATGCAAACTTAAAACTTTTTCATAATTTAATATCATTTCCCACTTTTAATTTATTTTCAAATGTTTAATTTCATAAAATATTTGTTAACTTAAATATTAATATTATTTAGCATTTATTTAAAAATGAACTCTAAATATATTATTATTAAATTAAATAAATATTATCATGTCCTAAAATTTATTTATTTAATAATAATATATTTCTAAATAATCATCATGCATTTAAAATATGGATTTTCAAATAATCATCATGCATTTAAATATTGAAATGATGATTATTTGAAACTCCCTTCTTTCAAATATGGCATTTCTGAATAATCATCATGCATACATAAAGCATAGAGTTTCAAATAATCTCATCATATATCAACTAAATCTAAAACAATATCTAATAATCTCAAAACAATTCTACTAATCATCAAACATATAAGTAGCCTAAAAGAGTTTGGCAATGATAACAAAAAAAAATGCAAACTAGGTGGACGCACTACATCCAGCCCCCCTAGACTTAGCCTTACTCCTGGAAGCCTGCATGAATGATTAAACTAAGGAATTCACTGTGTGGTTCCCATTATACATTATCCCTTATAGGAGGATATGACTCAATTAAGACCACTCTCTAGGATCTACCAATATTGCCAAATGTAGTTTCTAAAGCTGTGGGTCTCTAGTTTAAGAATTGTGGTTTCCCTTGAGGGAAATTAGACAACTTGTGTTTGTGTTGTCCACATGAGAAACACTCTCCATCAAAGCTCCTCTAAAATTTAGGTGTTCTAGACTACTAAACACTACCCCTATTGACATAAGAAGGATCACCCTAAGATGGTTGGTGAAACTGGTTGCACTTATTATGCTATGCATTACGATATTTATGATAGCTCCTATACCTAGGTCTATGCTAAGGTCCTACCCAATGTGCTCTATCCTAATCATGAATATGAGGTAGGAAACCAATGATGGCCTACATCATTTTTCTCAAATCAACCTCCTCAGAGTTGACATGCTCCTCTCTATGGTTCATTTCTTGATGCTCACTGATATGCACATCCCTAGTCCCTTCCTAAACAGGGCCTTCATAGACAAACTCATGTACACTAAGTGCTCTACCTCATCCATGACCTCTACCATGACTTAGGCTATGACCTCTAATAGAAGATCTTTTCCTAGATACCAACCTACAATAATATCCAAGGTACAAGATGCTACAATAACCACAAGACATACTACTTTCAATCACTTAGAGCATTATTATTTTGGTTTAATAGTGAACCGAAAACCATATTCATCCAACATTCATTCTTTTAACAAATATTGAAATAGGCCTCCTAAACATTCTAAACAAGAATAGCATAATTCTTGCAAAGACAATCAAAGGCATACTACCTTAAAGCATAGATAAAAGATACATGTTTTAAATATAATATAATTTTCAATTTTGCCTATTTTTAGGTTTACATATAATTTCAGTTTTGAAGTATAAGTTTTGAAGTATGAAAAATATACAACTCAAATTTTAAGTTCTATTTTAGTTCAACTAGTTCAAGTTTTAGTTTGAAAGTGATAATAGTTTTATGTTTCCATTTTTGTTTAACTAGTTAACAACTAGTGTCATTCCAATATACCCAGAGCTCTCAATGTAGAAACTCAGGCTCTGATACCAAATGTAATACCCTACCAAGTCATCCAAAAGAATTAACCTAAAATTTTACTAAGTTTTCCAAACATTTTTTTTCTTCTAAAACAACAAAGAATAACATACACATCAAACACAAAGTAGCAAAATCAATAACATACAATCGTATATAAGCATACATAACAAGTTAAATTCCTTAAAGATCCCAAGACATTGAGTCACATTTAAATTTCATTAATACTAAGTCTAACAAACACAACATCCATATGAAAGAATAATTAAAATTCCAGTGTCCATTTAAATATATACATTTTTTATGAATGCCACTTGGCAAATAAAATTTGGAATGCTCAATCATCCACTGTACATGTCACAGGCTATGAAAGGCTAAAAGATTATACAAATGTAGAACTAGGAATACATCATCCTCCTTAGATCCATAATACAAAGTACAACAAAATAAATGAAACCATCTATCATAAAAGATATAAACATCCATCATAAAATATAGCCATCTATCATAATGATACATAGATATAATGAAAGGAAATACAAATAAGGAAGCTCTAGCCATAGTGACTATGGATGGATCTCAGTGGTAAGAGTGTAAAAACACTATCACCCAACCATGTGAAATCTAAATGGACCACTCCCACTACACTGAGGAGATAGCCTCATGTCCCAAATAGGATATCAAGCCAAATATCAAAAGATATTGTATAAGTCCAGTAAATCCTAAAAGTATTCTAACTCAAAGGATAAATCAACATCTAATTCCTAGAGGCACACAAGACACATAGGAAACCTACTATGTAAGTATGCAAGTTTCATCGTACAAATCATGCTAGAGTTACCCTAGTAGTCACTCAAGACCCCGAGCCCCTAGTGATCCATATGCAACCACTAGTATCCTCTCGTACTGACAAGGCATACTACAGATGCAAAGTTGCAAGCAAGTGTTCTCTCTACTCTCATCCTAGTGTATATTAGCACTCGAGACATGGGTGAGAACATAAAAAGACTCTTATTAGGTTCATTTTAATCCCCATTTAGTGTAATGTTTTTACTTATTAATCAACTTACAATGGGTTACTGTGGAAACCACTTAGGGCCCTAACTCCCATTCCAAGACACTTCCCAACACTACATATAGATTACCTATCCTAGGCTCATAAAATAACAAATCAAAGAATCATATAAAAGCACCTTAGTCCTATAGAAGTGACTGGAAAGCATCAAAAGATAATTACAATAATAACATCAGTTCTCTATGAGCAACTAGAAAGCATCCCAAAAATAATACTAATTGAAGACTCATAATGGTTAAGTCAAACATGCACAACATGAAATCACCCAAAATAATGCAAATAAACACCTCGATCCTACCAAAGTGACTGGAAAATAATTCAAATATAACTGATCGAGGACTCATAAATGGTTACATCAAGTAGGTCATACATTTACCTCAGTGTTAGACAAGAACATAAGAAAACAATAACACTCAATAGATCAATACACATCCTAGAGCATACTAGACACATTACCATGGTTGGGTTTTAAACATTGAGATCAAAACATCAGCATGACATCACAAACACATAGCCCTCAAAACCTCTAGTAACATCCTAGGATTGGTCAATGCTAGGTCAACCCAAACCCCTATCAAATGAACAAATAACAGAGTGTAGGTTTCATAGTTGAAATTGATCTTGAAAACACATAGTTGAGTTAATGTAAAATTTTTGTTTCTAGTTTGACATATGGTTTAAGTAAATATTTTGTGCAATTACCCCTACTTAATTAGAGAAAATTTTCAAAAATAATCGAAGGTAATAATTTATTTAAATTATTAAATAATATTTAAATAAATTAAAGTCTTCACTTTATAACATTCTTTATTAATTAACCTTAATTAAACTAAATTTAATTTAGTTAATTATTAATTCTAAATATAAAACTATATTGATATTACTTAATTAATTATTAATAAGTATTAATTAAATTTATTAAAAAAAGTAATAATTAATAATTTAAATTAATTATATCTTAAATTTAATAACATTAATAATTAATTATTTAAATTAAATAAAATTTAAATTTAATAAAATAAATTATCTTGAATATAATATAATTTTAATAAATTAATAATTACAAATTATAACAATTTAAGAAAAAAAACAACGTATATTTTAAAAGCCCATTGACTTTTTAACTAAGTCATGACGTATATTTTAAAAGCCCGTTAACTTTTTAACTAAGTCATGAGGCTTTCATAAATGTGTCACTGGCCATAGTGGGCCTATGGTTGCAACAAGATTAAATGTTGTTGATGCTGTAGTCCACATTGCTGTCAGCACAGTTAATACCGTAGACAGAGGGAGGTAAGGTAGAAGTGGGTAATACCCGCCCCTCCCTAATTTAATTTTTATATTAAATTTTTAAAATTATTTTGTTATAAATTAAATAATTGAAGGCCCATTTCCAATAGGAATGATTTCAATTAATTTTTTAATATATTTTTTAAAAATGTTTCAACCCAAATCTGATAGACGAAGTATGACCAACCGGTTGAATTTTCTATTAATTTGTCAATAATAAAACTCAAAACCCTTTCTGATTACAATATAATTTGAGGATCCTAAGATGTTTCAATCTCTACATATTCACAAGATTTGACATGCTTAATAGAAATTCTCTATTATTAAAATGCTCGTTACAGATCATTCAGATAATCAATTCACAGACACGAAGAAGACAAGAAAAGAAAGAGATTATTAAATAGAGCAATTAATCACAAGTGTTGGAAATGTACATGGAGTAACTAGTGGTGGGGGGTGGGGGCGAGGGGGCATGAATCAGTTACCACAAAAACAAATCCACAGAGCCCTTAGATGTTAGATAAAACTAATTACTGATGTCACACGGTAAACATATAGAAAATATCACAACTTGGTAAATGTAGTGTATGTTATACTTTAATAGATCTTAAACATTCATAGAGATTAACATGCAAGCATAAAAGAAATAACATGAACACATGAGACACCAGGATTTAATGTGGAAACCCAATATGGGAAAAACCACCAAGTAACTAGCTACTAATTTTCACTCTTCTGATCTGAGCTTTGTTAGGAGCCAACTTGGTTAAAGGTTACAAAACACACTATTAGGTGTGACCTTCTTAGTGGATTTAATCACCTTGTTAGGAGTGGCCTTGCAAGAGGTCTTTATAACAATTCAATAGAACTATCACCTTGTTAGAGGATTTATAACTAGCTATTAAACCAACTCTATTAATTTTGTTTGGAAACATCACTATAATGGTAAGAAAGTAACAATGAAATGACTTGAATGAGATGCAACTAAATTGTTGATTGCAGATCTCTATTCTACTTCACACTTAGATCCTTCCTAATCAAATGTAACTTTGCTACTCCTTAAGGATATCTTACCATCCTTCAAAATCGCTCACACTTTCCTCTCTAGACAATAAATACACTTGCATACTCGCTCATACTTTAAAATCTCAACTTGACATTTCATTTATACCATACAAATTATCAAGTTAGGTTAATTACAACTTACAATGACCAATAAACATTACCATAGTTGGCTGGAACCAATACTTGAAATAATTAAACTTCATTTCTCAAGTTAACAAAATTCTTCATTGGCTGACCTTGATTAGTAAACATTGATCCTAAAATGATTTGTTGTGTTAACAAACAAATGCTTGGTTAACACTATGAACTTGCAAAATCCTTTGGCAACCAACTGAACTCGGTAAACACTAACTTCTTACTAACTTTCCTTTGTTAACCATGAGAACTCATTAACACTAGTTTTTTAATAACTTCCTTCCATGCTTGAGTGAGCTCGATAGAAACTATTTATGTAGAGTAATCTCCAAGAATGCTTGGTAACATAGAAAATTGCCTTGCTGACCAAGTGAGCTCAGTAAGCAGTGATTGCGAGTAGATATGACATTTTTGTAACATCAAAAATAACACACAATTAGACAAGTGTATCCAACAATTCTCCTCTTTGGCATTGATGGAAACACAACATGTCATAGCATAATGAAATTTGAAAACAAGACTTTTTTTGATAGAAAATTTCTCCTCCATAGATTTTATGCCACAAACTTCTCTAATGCAGTAATTTCCCCCTATAAAGGAATTATAGAGCTTCTTCTCCAAATAGATATGATAGTAAACTCTCCCACAAAATTTTTTTAGAAAGATATGACAGTAACTCTCCCTCTTTGACAACACATGCAAAAGACAACACATACCAAATGAGTATCAATGTACCTTGAATATTGATTCATATGCAATGTTCTCCAGACTATGCTATATCAACTAATAGATCTTCAACATGGTTCCTATTTATGCATCACTAAACTTTATTCTAGTGAGCTTTAGATAGGGAGATGACCCATAATCTACCTATTAGATAAAAGAATGCATCCTTAAGGAATGGTTTCATAAATATGTCTACA
This sequence comes from Cupressus sempervirens, assembly GCA_028749045.1. Classification (NCBI taxonomy): domain Eukaryota; kingdom Viridiplantae; phylum Streptophyta; class Pinopsida; order Cupressales; family Cupressaceae; genus Cupressus; species Cupressus sempervirens. The sequence continues at coordinate 319,424,249 of CM053792.1, forward strand.
ATCCAATTCTTTTGTATGGACATATTCATATTTGATTTCTTTATCCTATACCAATTCTCTAACAAAGTGATATTTAATAGCAATATGCTTGGTTTTGGAATGCATCACTAGATTCTTTGATATGTTAATTGCACTTGTATTATCACAAAACATGACAACTAGTTTTTTGATCTCAACCTTCATGCCTTCTAATAACTATTTAAACCAAATAGTATTAGAATAGTGCATTGCTGCTGCAACATATTCTACTTCTGCTATAGATTGGGATGTGTAATTTTTGTTTTTGTTTGTCCAAGATACCAACCATTTTCCAATAAAGAATGCTCCACCATTTGTACTCTTTCTATCATCAATATTTCCTCCCTAGTTAGCATCAATGAATAGTTTTAAGTCTAGATTTCATCAAATTTTATACCATAAGTCATAATCTTCAATACCTTTCAAGTATCTCAAGATCCTTTTGATTGCCATCATATGATTTTCTTTGGGTTTTGTCAAGAATCTTGCCACTATACTAAGTACAAGAGCAATATCAAGCCTTGTATGAACTATGTACTGTAATTTTCCAATCATTGATCTATATAAAGTCTAATCTACCTCTTTTGAATCATCATCTTTGGTAAGCTTTAGTCTAGTACACATGGGAGTTCCAACTGGTTTTGAATCTTCCATACCAAACTTCTTGAGTGTCTCCTTGATACACTTAGACTAAGTGATGTGGATACCATTCTTGCTCTATTGTATCCAAAGACTAACAAAGAACTTAATCTCAACAAACATAGACATTTCAAACTCTTTTTTCATTTTCTCTAAAAATTACTTGCATGGATCATATTTCCCTATAAATAAATTATTATCCACAAATATTTTTGCCAAAATACTCTTATTATTTGGTCCTTCCTTGATGTACAAACTACTATTATAATTAGCTCTCTAGAAACCAATCTAAATAAGTTAGTTATGCAATCTGACATACCATGTTCTAGGGGCTTTTTTAGACCACATAATGCTTTGTGTAATTTGTAGACCATGTCCCTTTTGTCTAGATCAACAAAACCTTTAGGTTGTTCAATGTAGACTTCTTCATCAAGAATACCATTAAGAAATGTAGATTTAACATCCATCTGATATACCTTAAATCCTTTATGTGCTACATATGCAAGTAAGGTCCTAACACCTTCCAATCTTGCAACAAGAGCAAAAGTATCACCATAATCAATTCCTTCTTCTTGAGAATATCCTTTACACGCCAATCTAGCTTTGTTTCTTGATACTTTACCATCTTCATTCAACTTATTCCTAAATACCCATTTTGTTCCAATCACATTTTAATCTTTAGGCCTAGGTACAAGAGTCCATGTTTTGTTCTTTTCTATTTTCTCTATTTTGTCATTCATAGCCTCAATCCAACTTTCGTTTTCCAATGCATCTTTGACATTTCTAGGTTCAAAATCATCAAGTAAACATGTACCTTTTAGCTTACTTCTTGTCATAGTACCTTCTAATTTATCTCCAATAATCTAATCTAGTTCATGATACCTCCTAACATACTTGGCCAATATAGGTTCCTTTCCTTTTGAATGAATTACATTGTCATCCTCTTGAATTTCAACTAGAGATTCTAGTTTCTTAGACTTAGTACGCATTAGCTTGATAGCTTCAAAACGTGACTCAGGTCCTCATGACTCAGTTTGAACTTCTTGCAACTTAGTGATTGATGAAGACTTGGGAGTACAAGTCTCCTGATTAACAGATGTGTCTGACAATGTATTAGGTTCAATGTAAACAAATCTCATGTAATCCTCTATTTCATTTTTGCTTTCTTCTTCATTCCTTTCTACAAACTCATCAATTCTCACATGCGCACTTTCAATGATTTTATGAGTAGACAAATTCAAACATCTATATGCCTTACTCTTGTAAGAATAAATTAAGAATATACCTTCATCACCTTTCACATCAAACTTTCCTTTTCTAGATTCTTTCAAGATATAACATTTACTTCCAACTATTTTCAGGTAACTTACATTGGGTTTATAGCCATACCATAATTCATAGTGAGTTTTATATGAGTCCTTCTTCAACTATACTCTATTTAAGGTATGAACTACAGTGCTGATAGCTTCCTTCCAGTATTCGATAGCAATGTTCTTTTCAATCATTAGAGTTGCACAATCTATGATAGATCTATTTCTTCTTTCAGATATTCCATTCTTCTTGGGAGTTCCAAGGGCTGATATGTATCTTTTGATTCCTCTTTCAATGCAAAATTTATTGAATTCATTGGAGATGAATTCACCACCTCTATATGATCTTAAAAATTTCAATATTTTCCTTGCTTCCTTTACTCTTGCCAAATACCATTTGAATTTCTCAAATGCTTCTAACTTCTCTCTTAAATACATTAAATTCATCATTCTAGAGTAGTCATCAACAAAAAGAATAAATAATTTTTCTCTAGTATAGCTCTCAATCCCAATAGGTCCACACAAACCAGTATGCATGCTTTCCAAGATATCTTCAGACTAATAGTTTTTACTTTTAAAGCTAATTTTTCCCATTTTGCCAATCTAACAATTCTTGTATAGACCAACATTAGGTTTCTTCAAACTAGGAATGCCTCTTACTTTCCTAAATTTTCTTATTTTCACCATGTTATCAAAATTTACATGACATAACCTTTTATGCCATAACCAACTTTCTTCAACTTGAATAATAAAACATGAGCACTTACCAAGATCAAGATAAAATAGGTTACCTTTCTTTTGTTTGCCTAATCCAATGGGTTTTCCTTTGTCATCCAACAGTCTTTCCTTGCCATGCATGAATTCCACCTTGAATCCAATGTTGATTACCTATGCCACACTTAGTAGATTATGTTTTAGTCCTTCACCCCAATAGGCATTGTCACATAAAAGTTCTTTGGTTAATGAGATTCATCATCTCCCTTTCATGCAACAAGGTTCATTGTTTTTAAATGTTACACTACCACCATCATAGTCTTTAAAGTGTTCAAGCTTTGTTTTTTCACCAGTCATATGATGTGAACATCCACTATCTATAATCCATGATCCATGTATCAATTTTTCTCACATGAGAGATAAGTGTCATCTTATCTTCTTCATCATCAGATTCATCTTTCACAACAATGTAAATTATTTTATCTCCACTATTATCAGAATCCTTAGCCATAAAACATGTCTTCTTACCTTTGTCCTTGAATGATTTGTGATATTTGAAATCCTTATTTCTATTGCACTTGTGACCTTTCTTCTCATCCTTGATTTTTTTCTTTGGTCACTTGGCTGCAATATGACCAATTTCTTCACATGAAAAATATATTAGGGGAACTTTACCTTTGTATTTTCCTTTGCCTCTAAAATATTTCCTTACAAGTAGAGCTTCAACAACTTCAAGATCACTATCAGAACTTTCTTTTGATTCTTCTTCACTTTTTGACTAATTATCCTTTACTTTCTTTCCTTTTTCTTTAAGTGAAAGCTTGGCCTGAAATGGAGATTCAATATTCTTGGAAGCTGAAACATAATTTTCATAGTTATCTAGCTCAAAGTTTGTCAATCTTCCTACTAAGGTATCTAAAGTTATCTTATGATTTTTCTGACATCTTCTATCTTGAATAGAAGATACTCTAATTGCATTAATAGGAAGCAATGTTATAAGAACTTTACTTACAATAGTTTCTTTCTTGATCTCTCCTCTAGAAGCTTTGATTGCACTGACACTTTCCTTGATCCTTTCAACATATTTGTAAGAAATGATAAGATTGAGCAAGGAATAAGAAACAATCCAAGTAAGTTAAGTGTGAAACAATGTTACCATGAGATAAGCAAAATCCAAGAGCATATACCAAGATGGTTCAACAATGGAGACAAGGATTTATAAGGGGAAAGAAAAGAAAACCCCTTGTGAGTATTATCAATGAAGGAAAATGCCTAGAGAAGAGAGAGAGAGTGTGTTGGAGCAAAATATCTCAATACAATAACATCAAAGTGATAAGAGTGAAGAAGAAAGAAGGAGGAGCATCTCTTATAAAGAGATGAGAAAGGAGTTTCATGTGTAACTCCCATTTCTATGAATGCCACATTCATATTAGGTGTGTGCAAAGTGTCACAATCCTCTTAAGGAGGATAAACTAAATTCCTTAATAAAAGAATAAAAATGAGTTGTCCTCACATGTGGAATAAAGGACAAACAATGACATGTCCTCCACATGTGTACAATAGGACAAACTATATTTAGGGATCTTTGGAATATCCCAATTAAATACATCCAAGGGAAGATTAACCTGTCTAACACCCCCTCTTAATCTTTACTTGGGGAGTTTACATCAATGGGTTGTAAACCCAAATTTTTACAATGGAATTGAAATCTCTCTTTAGAAAGTGGTTTGGTTACAATATCAACCACTTGATCTTCACCTTTACAATAAAGAAGAGTAATTTTCTTATCTTCAACTTGTTCTCGAATGAAGTGATGTTGAAGTGAAATATGTTTGGTTCTTGCATGAAAAATTGGATTCTTTGCCAAGGCAATAGCACTTTGATTGTCACAATGTATAGGGGTAGCTGATTGTTGAGGTAGACCCAAATCATCATGAATTCTTCTAATCCATAAAGCTTCCTTAGCTGCATTGGTACAACCTTTGTATTCAGCTTTAGTTGAGCAAAGGGAAATAGAGTGTTCTTTTTTTCTTTTCCAAGAAATTGCACCTGAACCAACAAAGAAACAATAGCCACAAGTGGATTTCCCATCATTGGGATCTCCACCTAGATCAAAATCAGTATAGCCATGTAAAATAAATTCAGAATTGGCATCATAGAATAATCCCATATTAATAGTTCCTTTAATGTACCTTAAGATTCATTGAGCAACTTTAAAATGAGTTTGTTGAGGTTTAAACATAAATCAAGAAACTAAACCAACACTATAAGCAATATCAGGTCTAGTAAGAGTTAAATAATTTAAACTTCCTACCAACTATCTATACAAAGTTTCATCAACAAAAGGAGTATTCATATCAGCCATTAATTTAGTTCCTAATTCACATGGAATTGAAACATGGTTAGAATCATTCATCTTAAATTTTTCTAAAAGATCATGAGCATACTTTCTTTGAGAAAGAAAGATACCCTTAGGAGTTTGGCAAATTTGCATACCTAAGAAGTAATGTAAGATATCTAAATTAGTCATCTAAAATTTCTATTTAAGTTGGAACTTGATATCAGAAATCAAAGCATCTAAACTAGAAGTGAGAATTACATCATCTACATAAACAATAACAATGATAATATCATTGTTAGTATGTCTAATAAACAAATTAGGATCATTCTTACTTCTAGAAAAATCTTGAGAAATAAAGAAAGAATTAATTTTAGAATACCATTCTCTAGGTGATTGTTTAAGACCATAAATAGATTTTTTCAATTTGCAAACCAGATTTTCATTACCTTTCTTAACAAATCCGCAAGGTTGAGCCATATAGATTTCTTCATGTAAATCACCATTTAAGAAGGCACTTTTAACATCCATTTGATGAATGGGCCAATTCATTTTAGATGCTAAAGCAAGAACTAATTTGATAGTAGGCATTTTAGCAATAGGAGCAAAAGTTTCATTATAGTCTAATCCTTTAATTTGTGAAAAACTTCTAGCAACTAGTCTAGCCTTAAATTTACTAATTTCATTATTAGTATTCAATTTTGTTTTGTATAACCATTTACATGAAACTATATTGTTTCCATGAGGTAACTTGACTAAGTCCCAAGTTTGATTAGCAATTAAAGAATCATATTCCTCTTGCATGGATTTTTGCCAATGAGGTTGAGAGTTAACTTGATCAAAAGACTTAGGATCATTAGAATTCCTAATAGTAGTCATCAAAGCATAATTACAATAATTAATCCTTCTATGTTTAATTCCACCAAATCTAGAAATGTAGTCATCACCTTCATTGATTAAGTTTTGAGCCCATTTAGGTTTACATTTAGTTGCAATGGAATTATCACTAGAGGAAGAATCATTAGCAATAAAAGCATCATTATCACCAGTAGATACTTGAATATCATTACTTGTAGGAGCAGAAATAATAGGTGGTACTTGAGTTGAAGGGTTAAGAGGAGGAGTAGGGTTAAGAGAAGGAGGTTGGTCCTCCACCAACACAATTTCAGTGCCACTGAATTTTGCATCATGTGCAGTAGAACAGTCATGGACTCCATTTTCTACAATACAAACATCTCTATCAACTTGAACTTTGTTAGTAGTGGAATCATAGAAAAGATAACCCTTAGTGTTTTCATCATAACCAACAAACATATAAGGAGATGACTTAGCATCTAATTTATGCCTTTTCTTTTTAGGAGTATGAAAATAAGCAACAGATCCAAAAATCTGCAAATGATGTAAATTATGTTTCCTACCAGACCAAGCCTCTTCTGGAGTAATATCCTCGAGAGCTTTGGTAGGAGTCCTATTAAGAATATAAGTTGCACAAAACAGGGCTTCAGCCCAAAATTTATAATGCAGATTCTTAGCATGCAACATGCTTCTATCCATTTCAACAATGGTCCAATGCTTTCTTTCCACCACACCATTTTGTTGTGGTGTATAAGGAATAGTAAGCTCATGTTTAATTCCACATGATTTCAAATAAGAGTGGAAATCATTATTCACATATTCCTTTCCATTATCAGTTCTGAGAATTTTAAGTTTAAAACCAGATTGCCTTTCAACATATAACTGAAATTCAATGAATATATCAAGAACTTGATCCTTGCTATGCAAAAAATAGATCCAAGTTCATCTAGAAAAATAATCAACAAAGGTAAGTGCATACCGAGAACCTTGGATGGAGTTATTCTCCATGGGGCCCAATAGGTCACTATGGACAAGATGCAACTTATGAGTTGCCCGCCATGATTTTCCACTTGGAAAGGGCTCCTTATGCATCTTACCACTCATACAACCTGTACAAGAAATCTTAGAAGGAATAATATGAGGCAAACCATCAACCATATTGTGTTTTTGCATGAAAGTAATATAATCCGAATTTAAATGGCCAAGTCTTTCATGCCATATATTGAAATCAATAGAAGTATGTAAAGAATATCGTGAACTAGAAAATGCATGAAATTTAAATAAGTTTTCATTATCCATTTTAGCATGAGCAATCACTTGTTTAGTTTGAGGATCTATGACATAACATGTATCTTTATAGAATTCAACTTTATAGTCCTGACATAACTGTGAAACAGAAAGCAAATTAGTTTTCAAATCAGGTACATACAATACATCATGCAATTTACCATTAGGAATAGTTACATCACCTAAACCTTCAACTTTACAAGTTTTATTATTAGCTAACTAAATAGGAATGTTAGCAATATCAGGTTGCAGGGAATCAAAAATTTCTTTATGAGAAGTTACATGTTGTGATGCACCACTGTCAACAATCCATTCTAAAGGTCTGCAAAGATTAAAGCTACAAGTAAAAGCATGATGAGAATTAGAACCAGTAGAGTTACCTTTTTTATGATTTGATTTTTTATTATGGTTATTAATATTCATAGGTTTTTTATCATTTTTCTTTTTAAAACAGTTATTGACAACATGACCATCTTTGCCACAATAAGAATAATGAGGTTTGGAATTGGAATGATTCCTTTGATTATTAGTATTACGATTGTTATTATGATGATTGTTATGGTGATTGTTATTATTGTTATATTTCGCATGAAATTTATTGTTGGAATTATTAGAATTAGTATTATATTGTTTTTTATTATTATTATTATTATTATTATTTGAATGAAAATTATTATTTGAATTTTGAGACATAAATGCATGTTCAGTTGATTTAAGGGTACCAAACTGAATTAGCTTAGCTTCTTCCTGTCTTAATAAAGTTTGAAAAATAACATAAGTTAACTGAGTAGTTAAAGTAGGAATAGCAAGTTGTGCATGAATATTAGTTATAAATTTGTTGAAACTGTCTAGGAAGACACTTTTTAAGAATAAGATGAATTAAATGAATGTCCTCTAATTGAACACCTAAAGAAATAATTTGGCTTTTAAGAGAATCAAATTTTAACAGAAATTCATCCATACTCTTAAAATCTGTATAACTGAGATCTTCAAGTTGATCCTGCAACTGTATTTTGCGGTATTCATCTCCACTGTCATACTTGGTTTGCAAGATTGACCAGGCATCATGAGCTTTAGAACAATGAGCAATTAACACATATAAATCTAGAATAATGGAAATAATGATTAAACCTAAAGCTTCTTCATTTTTAGATTTCCAAGTATCTTTTTCGTCTTGGGTAGTCGCTGAACCAAGTTCAAGAGAAGGATCAGTGGCTATCTCGAAGAGTTGTTTAAAATGAAAAATGAATGAGATATGAGTTTTCCAAGAATGATAATTAGAATAACTAAGTTTTATTTCTGGAATTAAGGTTGACATTTTTATGAATAAAAAAAATGTCCCCCCTAATAGAAATATGACTTATACATTAACTTGAATGAAAACAAAACGTGATGATGGAAATATGAATAAGTTTCTAAACAAAAAAAAAGATATAATTCTACAAAAAAATGTTAGTACAAGGATAAAAATGAAAAAGAATCCTACAGAAGCATTATTAGAATGATTATAGCCTAAAAAAAAATGAATCCAATTTTTTATATTTAGGATGATGATATTAATGATTCCTAATGATAAAAAACATAATATAGGATTTAAGTGTTTTGTATTGAAAAAGGATAAAGGAATCTAATTTGCTATAATTAAGATACAGAAAAAAATGTATGAGTAAAAAACGTACATGTGTTACTTCATGCAAGGAAAAGAAATGATAGACAAACGAAAAAAGCATTGATTGAACACAAAGAATCTTTATCAAAGGGCGTTTCAAACTTGCATGGGTGTTTCACATAAAGTTCTGCAAAGGTCCTTCAAAAGTTAGAACTTAGATCTATATAGCATTGGCAGCACTAGCTGTGCCTTTTCCCTCCTAAAACGTAGGAGGATGAAAAATCATGTTTTTCCCTCCTAGAACCTAGTAGTTTTACGGGAATAGTGATGGATGGAGCAGGCTTGGAAAAGTTGACTCCGCAGACATTTACTTTTACTATAACTGCTAGTGTATGGTGCGATTCAATTTTAATGGCTAAGAATGAGGCAAAAATCTCATGCAACTAGGGCATGGCAGGGCAAAACAGTAGGAGCAAGGCCCAAGCGGCTACAGAGAATGCAATTGGAGCTATGGGTCGCGGCTACAATATCACCAATGATCTGTTGTTGTCTTACTATAAGGGAGATGGTTGCCTAATTTATTGCATCAAATATAGAGTCTGGAGGAAGAGAGGAAGATCTGGAGAAGGAGAGGAATGAGAGGTGTCGTGAGAGAGGGCTTTGTCGTGAGAAGTCTCATGAGAAGTCTTTGTCATGAGGGCTTTGCAGTGAGGGCTTTGCTATGTCTCTTTCGCCTTTGAGAAGCTCACTGCAATGGCATCCTCCGAGGTCTGAGGCAAAGGCGACAAAATCTGAATAGACGACTTTGCTCTGCGTGAACAGAATTCTACAAATTGACAAAAAACTTCAGATTGACAAAATAGCTATGAGCATATTTCTTCCAAAAAAATTACTATAGATTTATTCGGAATGGAAGAAGGAAAGTTACTTAAAATAACTTCAACAAAAATTTGAAAAAAAATGAGATATCTAAGATCTCCTAGATTTTTTTAAACAATTTATAACTTAGAATAGGTATTTATGTATTTTTTTTCAAATATGAATATGAAAGGTTTAAAATATCTCAAATGAGATATAAAATTTAAAATAGAAATATAAGGAATGATTTAAATTTCAATTTTTTTTAAAAACTAATCTATTGAAGGACTTAAATTTTTTAAAAGCACACTTTAAATAATGATATCCTTCAATAATAACAAATAAATGATATGAAGTAATATTTTTTGTTTTGGCAGCATGGCTTCGAAAAAAAAAAATTTTGAAACTTTTATAGGAAAACCCTTTGGCAGCAAGCCTTCCAAAGAGGGTTAGTAAACAATGATAAAAATGATGCAATAAAATCTGCACACAAAGGATGTTAGAATGAGCAGAAAATCACAACACAAATTTCTTCTCTCAATGATGTCTCCAAATAAGGTGTGCTCCAATGAATGGCAACCTTCAACACAAAACTTAAAACAATGATTAGATAGCCAAGCTCTAATAACATGTAATAAATGATAAGATTGAGCAAGGAACAAGAAACAATCCAAGTAAGTTAAGTGTGAAACAATGTTACCATGAGATAAGAAAAATCTAAGAGCATATACGAAGATGGTTCAACAATGGAGACAAGGATTTATAAGGGGAAAGCAAAGAAAACCCCTTGTGAGTATTATCAATGAAGGAAAATGCCTAGAGAAGAGAGAGAGAGTGTGTGTTGGAGAAAAATAGCTCAATACAATAACATCAAAGTGATAAGAGTGAAGAAGAAAGAAGGAGGAGCATCTCTTATAATGAGATGAGAAAGGAGTTGCATGTGTAACTCCCATTTCTATTAATGCCACATTCATAATAGGTGTGTGCAAAGTGTCACAATCCTCTTAAGGAGGATAAACTAAATTCCTTAATAAAGGAATAAAAATGAGTTGTCCTCACATGTGGAATAAAGGACAAACAATGACATGTCCTCCACATGTGTACAATAGGAAAAACTATATTTAGGGATCTTTGGAATATCCCAATTAAATACATCCAAGGGAAGATTAACCTTTCTAACAATATTTGGCTATGTTTTCATCTTCTCTCATTCTCATCAGATCAAATTGTCCTTTAAGGCTTTCTGCTTTAGCTCTCCTCACATTGTCATCACCACCATAGATATCCTTTAGCCTGTTCCACATTTCAAAGGCTATTTTGAAATCTTTGACATCATCAAATTTATCATAGCTAAGCGAAGATGCAATGTCTATCATCATGGTGTTATGATTCTTCTTTTTAGCAATGTCACCAACAGATAGTGTACTAGTAGAAGTTGTGTATTCTTCATCAAGGTATTTCAATCCTAAATCTCCAATGGAAGCCAAATGAAGCCTCATGAGATCTTGCCATGATGAAAATTTATCTTTGTTAAGCCTTGGAATTTCTCTCTTGTAAGAAATCTTGATATTTAGCTTAGGTCCTTGAATCCTTTCCTGCAAGCACCAAAATCTCTAATACCAATTGTTGAAAATTTAGATCAAGTAATTGAGACCAAGGGGTGAATCAGTTACCACAAAAAAAAATCCACAGATCCCTTAGATGTCAAATAAAACTAATTACTACTATCACTCGATAAACATATAGAAAATGTTGTAACTCAGTAATGTAGTGTATGTTATACTTTAATAGATCTTAAACATTCACAGTGATTAACATGCAAGCATGAGAGAAATAACATGAACATGTAAGACAACAAGATTTAACGTGGAAACCCAATATGGGAAAAACCACCAAGTAACTAGCTACTAATTTTCACTCTTCTGAAGTGAGCTCTATTAGGAACCAACCTAGTTAAAGGTTACAAAACACACTATTAGGTGTGACCTTGTTAGAGGATTTATTCACCTATTAGGAGTGGCCTTGGAAGAGGTCTTTAGAATAATTCAATAGAACTGTCACCTTGTTAGAGGATTTACAAATAGCTATTGAACCAAATCTATTAAGAGATTTTGGAAACACTGCTACAACGACAAGAAAGTAACATTGAAATGACTTCAACAAGATGCAACTAAATTGTTCATTATAGATCTCCATGTTTCTTCACACTTAGATCCTTCTTGATTGAATATAACTTTGCTACTCATCAAGGATATCTTACCATCCTTCAAATTCACTCACACTTTCCTCTCCAAACAATCAATACACTTGTATACTCACTCAGACTTTAGAATCTCACCTTGACCTTTCATTTATACCATATAAAATTATCAAGTCGACTCAATTACAACTTATAATGGCAAATAAATATTACCACAATCAACTGGAATCAATACTTGAAATAATTAAACTTCATTTCTCAAATTAACAAAATTGTTCATTGGTCGACTCTTCTCAGTAAACATTGATCCTAAAATGATTTCCTATGTTAATCAACAGATGCTTGGTTAACACTGTAAACTTGCAAAATCCTTTGGCAACTAAGTGAACTTAGTAAACACTAACTTTTAAGTAACTTTCCTTTGTTAACCATGAGAGCTCGATTAACATTGTTTTCTGCCATAATTTCCTTTGACCCTCGAGTGAGCTTGGTAGACATTGTCTATGCAGAGTAATCTCTAGGAATTCTTAGTAGACATAGAAAATTGCATTACTAACTGAGTGATCTTGGTAAGCATTGACTGCTAGTAGATATGACATTTATGTAACATCAAAGAAAATACACAATTAGACAATTGTATCCAACAACAAATATCTACCTAGACTCTATTGCTAATCGCTATGCTCAAGATGATTGTAGAGAAATTCCTCCTCTACCAGCCTTCTCTTTTCCGAAATTCTTTTCTCCTTTCAAAATTCCTAGTGATTCAAAAATGAACCCCCAAGTTGTGTGTTCACCTAAGAGAACTCCTTGCTCACCAAGCTTCAACTCCTAATTAACTTTTCTTTATCTTTCTTTATCTTTCCCATGCACATTTATTGAATTACTAAATTACTTTATTTAATTTTCACTTGACTCCTTTTTTAATTGATTTATTAATTTTTAATCTCATGCACACTTTATGCAATTAAAATATCTTTTTAAAATTCACTTTTTTTAACTTTTTAATTAATTTCTTATACTTTAATCTCATTCACACATTATGCAAACTTAAATTTTTTTCATAATTTAATATCATTTCCCACTTTTAATTTATTTTCAAGTGTTTAATTTGATAAAATATTTATTAACTTAAATAATAATATTATTTAGCATTTATTTAAAAATGAACTCTCAATATATTGTTAAATTAAATAAATATTATCACGTTTTAAAATTATTCTTATAACTTTTATCTTCAAATTTATTTCTTTTTATTTAATTAATTTACCAATTAATTAAATATTAAAATATCATAATAATTTTCCATTGAATTAATTCATTAATTTAATCTTTCAATTAGACTTAATTAATAAAAAATTCATGAAAGACTCATAAAATAGAATATGAAAACCCATCATAGGAAAATACATACAAAATCAAACTAAAGGGTTATAATCATGAATTAAATTCATTCGATGCATTTAGAGAGTACTCGACTCGAATACTTGTCTTAATTTTCTAAGAAAAATGGCTTAAAGGTTTAGGATTTGGACTTAGGATTTTCCCCCCCCTCTCTTACCATTGAGATAATGCGATAGGGTATGCTCATCCTAGCAATTCAAGGAAGTCAATACCTAGTAATTGCAACTTGCATAAACTCCATGCATGTACAGACACAATACTCCAAGCTAAATAGGCAATGGCAGGAAGTGATGCATCATGTAGATCCTAAATAACAAGTGATGATGACTCTCTTCCTTGATTATATCAAAAATGCCATACATAAAGAAAAAAAACATACACAACATACACATGCAGTATGGGGTAAGTATCAATAAAAGGACACATAATAATCCATCTAACTAATCATCATCAATAACTGAAATCACTGAATAATCTTCATGGATACATGAAGTATAGAGTTTCAAATAATCTCATCATATATCAACTACATTTAAAACAATATTAGATAATCTAAAAATAATGTTACTAATCGTCAAAAATAAAACTGGCCTAAAAGAGTATGGTAATCATAAGAAAAAAATTGAAAACTAGGGGTAGGCACTACACATTCAACATCAACATGACATGTCCCTAATGCATTGTTATGAGTAACATGTCCACATACAAGCACACTTACATTTACAAAGTAAAATACCTTCACAACAAGGTTTTTGAAAATTCCAAAGATTTTCCTTGCTTAATCTATGTTCAAATAGGTTTGGAACTTGTTTCTCACAAGAATTTCCATGGTTCCTCTTGTTGAACATTGAACTTGAGCATTAGTAGTACAAGGAGGTCATATAAAACATATAACATAATGCATATAATTTCAAATTTTACAAAATCCCTATTAACATATTTCAAATCAAATTTTGTTTCCTAATCATTTCAAATAAATCATCAAGATGTTAGAATATCATATCTACATATCATAAGCCACCATAATCAAATTAATATCTATTTGCATATCATAAATCATCATAATCAAATTTACATTTTGCATCATATAATAATCTAATTCTATCATATCATAAAGTTGCATCCATATGTTTTCATTCATTCCATTCACAATATTAGGTTCTTAGTACACATCATAGGTGCAAAGCACTACTATAATGTCAAAATCCATAGAAAAAACAAACCCTATCCATCTAAGTCTCAAATAAGTGTCAAAGTATAAATGTCCTTAATATCAAAATGCAAGTAAGAATGTATATGCTATGATGGGTCAGGGTGATGTCTCACATGAATGATAGCTTATAGCATTGAAATGAAAAATTAGATATGACCAAATAAGCATGAAACCATGTTGGTCACTGTGACAATACCTCTAATTGAGCTTTGTATACAAAAAAAAAAGGTGATGTATACAAACTATCATGCAAAATGATTAATCGAAGGTTACAATTTAAATAAGGAGCGGTTCTCTTAAAGGAAGCAATTATGAAGTTACCTTAGAGTAACTAGGAGCATTGGAGACCATTATCCTCTCAAGCATTAAAATTAATGTTAGTACTACATACAAATAGGGTGAGAAAGAAAGACTACAAAAAATTGCATATCTATGAAGTCAAATAAAGGAGTAGTCTATTAATGGGGCACAAATCATAGTCAAGATTATAAAAGTTTTAAAAATTTATTCATTATGCATAGCATTAGGAAGGGACATAAATTTAACAAAGATATGGTTTTTTGGGTACCCACATGTGTTTGTTCGATAAACTAGTCAGCACATCCATCTCAATGATTTGAAGATTGTGTTCAAAGGTTGTAGAGAAGATTTCATATATTCTCAAATAAATTATCCACCCTAATGAACAATTTTACCTATAATAATGGAATGAACTAAAACAAAGATTTAGATATCTTATGAGGATTGATGATATAACCACTATAGAAAATAATTATCCCCACATGGTGTAGTTATTATGACCTTATCATTCTTGAAATGCCAGAGATTCTTATGCTTTGTAACTACTTTGGGTGATCTTGGTAATTGATTTATTTTGTGCAATAGTTATTGGATTCAATAAGTATAAATGAAAATTAACTTTTATAATCCTAGTTATTTTCCCTATCAAGTGTTTGTACTACCTCTAGTGTGGTAGAAAAAATAAGACAATAATCTTGCAAAGAATGATTAGATGGACATTGCAGACCTTAGGTCACAAGTACTCAGACTATAGTATTTTATGTGAATATTCAAATGAGGAGGTTTGACTAAAGGTAAAAATGAAAGTGGATTCATTTATGTAGAGGTGTAAAAGTTATTAAATTATTAGTTTGTGAGCATTAAGTGTGATTGAGAAGAGAAGAGAGGTGTAGGGATAAGGTGAATCTAGAATTTGGGATTGAAGTCCTTGATCTATGTTATAATTCAAGGTGCACTAGAACAAGGTAAAAAAAATCAAATTATTTTATTTATAAACATATTTTACCTTCTAAATCTATTCCTTTAGCTATGATGTTCCATCTTCAGAACCTCTGGTTGTTTATCCTCATCCTCCTACTATATTTCATAAGCCTATTCATAATCAACATGCTCATCAATATGATAAGAATTGTCAAGCTAAAGCTAAAGCAAACATTTACTATCTTTCTTCTCAACCTATTTCTTAATTTAAAATTTTATCTTCTTTCCATCAAACCATGTGTGTCTCTAGAGGAAGCTAAACAAGGTAATACTTTACATATTGATAAACATGATGATTATTTTCATATTTTAGATTATATATATATGGTACATACTCCAAGTGATGAACATGATAGTAGTGATGAATTAATTGATATGGATAATAGCTTTCCTAACATGCTTTTTATGTATCTTACAAACACTTCTATTAATAAGCATAGTGACTCCTAAAGTCCTTTCTTAGAACTCATTGTATTTTCTACTAGAATGGATGTTGTTCCTCTCATGAGTCATCATCGTTCCCCTAGAATTTTTAACCAAGGGGGTTGGTGGATTGGGGGATCCTTGATGTGGACTTCATTCATAATTGTATTCTTTGTGTTCTTGTCTTGTATTTTCTCCTTTGTTGTGTTTTTTTTCCAGATGTTTCAATCTAGTTTCTTTAGACAATCCTTGTTACTTCATTGAGCTTAAGAGGATAAATTAAACAACCTATCATGCACATTATTTTTTTTGTTTTTCCTTTCTTCTATATGTTGTTACATGTTATGTAGTTCTTGTGTTATTGTTCATTACGAGTATGTGCAGGATCATGGTGTACCAAACTATGGCCTTAAGTGGCAGTGAAAAACCAACAAATCAGGGTTATGTCAACTTGACACATAATTTTAAAGTGGTTCTGGACTTTATATCAAAAATTTGTAAGAAAATAATTTTTAGGAAATTGAATCTAGTTTCTAAAATACAAGGCCTTATCTAGAGAAAAAATTATTTGATTGGTCAAAAGTTTGGATTTTAATGTAGTACTACGAAAATTTCAGGGTAAAAATAAAAAGTAGGTGTATGTCTGACCACCTTAATCATAATCAAATGATAATATTTTTAAATATAATTTTAGATATAAAAATTAGACTCATGCTTGGATGTGACGCATATTTTTGGAAATTTTTATTCCAAATAAATAATTAATTATGAATTTTCTACTATACTATATCAGAATTAAAAAACTCCCGTATCTGACCACCTTAGCTAGTTCAAAAAAAATCAAAATTAAGTTTTTTTTTTTTTTTTTCTTATACTAGTCAAAGCATAGAATGTGATTCATCTTTTGGATTTCACAAATCTTATACGGTTTGAAAGTTATAGCTATTTTTCTACCAGTATGTCAATCAACACTTTGTAGCTAACTCCATTAGAAAATAAGTAATAATTACTTACTAAACTCGTAATTTGGCAAAACTTACATTTATGAAAAGCTAAGAATATTCTTAAGAAACCCTTTGCATTACATCAAATTTTGGTTAAAAAAAAGTCGTTAGCTACATGCTTGAAGTAAAAAACACATAAGAACATGCCAAAACCACATTTTCAGGATGTTTTAAAGATGACCATATAAGGTTGGTATTGAAAGATATAGTAGGAATTATAAAGGTATTAATTGTTTTCATTTAGTATTAGGATGGGTGGGAAAAAAGTGGGAATAGATTTTGAAATTCTTTGAGGCATTTCAAAATACATATTTTTCAGATCGCCACTTTTTGGCACACCATGATCCTGCACATACCCTTACTAGTAATCTTGTATAGTATTCTTGGTTACTTATGATATGGTAGTACTTATTCTTTTTCATCTCAATATTATTTTCTTTTAAAGAATCCCCTTCATAACTCTTATGTGTATTTTCCTTCATTGCATCATATTTACACTTTCTTTTTGGAGTTATGAAATTTTAATACATGATATAATATTAAATGTTACCAAATGACCTTACTGACCTGAAAGTTAGTAGATCCCTTTATGCTCTCTCCTTTATTATGTGCTCATTTCCTTTGATATGTTTCTCTTCTTGGGGGCATGCCATAGTGGAAACATTATTCAACAAGTCCATGTATGCTTGTATCAAAGCCATTGCACACATTAAAGTTTTTGTAATTTCTTTAATGTGGGGCATACACTCTACTCATCTTTTGACTGTGAAACACAAATATAGATTCTTCATATAACTTGGAGTACTTTAGTGTTTAGATCTTGGTATGATTTCTAAGGTATACCCAAATCTATTCATTATTATTTCATGTTTATCCCTCTCTCTCTTTCCTTCTAGCTTCTAGGAACTAATTATAGTTTCTAGGGGCTTGGTCTCTTTTTGGATCTCTCTTGAAACTATTTAGAGTTTGTGAGGCCTGATCCTTTCTTTTGGATCCTTTTTTTGACTTCTAATAGTTTGGAAAGGTCAGTCTAGTTTTGATTCCATAAGGACACACAGATTGTTATGCCTAAGTTGTTTTTTAATCTTCTTTTTTAGGAAAATAGATTGATACAAGTATAAGAAATATGTTTCAATCATTGTTTCTTCACTTATGTCAAACCTTCTACTTCAAGGTAAGGCAATTGGTTATATGATATAAGTGCTATCATTTTTTTGTTTGGTGAAGAGGATTCAATATTGAATGAGGTTACAGTAGCACCTATAGGAAAGGTTAAGTTACGATATGAAAAAGAGTACAATGATTAATTAAGAAAGTGATATTATAGTGCATTGATAATCTACTTAAGGTTGCAAAGGTTGGTTACACTGAGTAAGTTTAGAAGAAAAAATTAAACAAAGTTTTTCCATTAAGATTGACTAAGTGGATAGTAGGAATCAAGAAAAGTTAGTACAAGCAAAGAAGAAAATTAGTTGGAGGTGAGCAAAGTCAATTTTAGTGTAAGCTGAGTGAAATAGTGTAAGTAAATAAAAGTTTAGTTAATCTGTCGAGCACTAGTAAACCTTAGTATCTATCAAGTTTTTTTTTAGTAGATACCAAGAAACATAGTATGTGTCTAGCATAAGAAGCTAGTTAGTGTCATGTATTAGCATTAGCATTATGAGAAAGATCAAGAATTTGATGAATCTAAGCTAACAAGTTTGATTTCTTGGATTGTGTGAAACATGTGGAAGATAAGATTGATGAGCTAGTGGCATAGAATTCAAGATAAACTAATTTAAGGTGAATTCAAAGAGGATTTAATTAGAAGTATCTAGAAGGGAATGAAATGAAATGAGGAATAGATTCATTGAATACTATCTTATCTAACCTAACCCTAAAATGGATGATGGAGGGTGAATGGCAAAAGATATTAATTCTCTATTTATATAGATGGTTGGTCAAAAGGAAGAGTTGATGTGTGAGAACCTAAGGAAGACAAAGAATCTAGGATATTTACTTCATTCAGTGACCTAAGAGAAGACATTGCATTCGCAAAACAAAGCAAAGAAGCTTAAGGGTATGGATGCTTGAAGGGTGAAAAAGCTATTAGAGCTAAAGAATGTGAAATACAAGCTGAATGGAGGACTAAAATAGATATTTGTAATCTAAAAATGAAGTCATAAGTTCTTATTACATTAGGCCTTACTATTACTCTCTAATCATTGTATTAGTCTATGACAAATCCTTTGGATTAAGGTTGATGAAACAGTCACCTGTAAATCCTTAAACTAGGTGACATTCCAAGTGAATGATCTAAAGTCCTATAAAAAGGCTCTCTCATAACAAGGTGATTGAAATCCTTTAACCAGGTCACATTTAATACTGTGTATTGTAACCTTTAATAGGGTTGGCCTTTTATAGGGCATCACTTTAGAAGAGTGAGAATGTGTAGCATGTTATTGGTGGTTTTTCCAAAAATGAGTTTTCATGTTAAATCATTATATCAAATGTGTTATTGAATCTATTATGTTTCATGTTTACATTTCCACAAATTGATTTAATAGTAACCTACAATTTTAAGTGATTGAATAATCTAATGGATGCATGCATGATGAAAATGTTTTATGAATATGGGTTCACTAAGCTGTGAAAAGTTTTATTTGTATATCTAGACCTTGGATAATTGATTCACCCCCTCTCAATTATTATAAAGAATTCCAAAAATATATATTAGAGACATCTTCTTAGGAGAACTAGTTTGAAGGTACTAGAAGCACAAAGATCAATATGTCAAAAAGAGAAGTACCAAAGCTTAATAGTGATAACCTTCCTACATAGCAAAGTCTGATGAAGTTATACCTAGGAGGTCTTGGAGATCATACATAATCTACCATTGTTGTTGAGGATACTAATCTTGCCAGAGCCCTAATTGTTAAAGATCAAGAAAAGAAGAAACAACACAATTAGGCAATGTTGGAGATTGAATTTTTCCTAAGCTATGCTAATTTTGATGATATCAAGGGTTGTGATAGTGCAAAGAAAATGTGGGATGCTCTATACACTATCTAAGGAGGTGACAAGAATTTTCTAGGAGTCAAATCTAAAAGTCTTAGAGGTAAGTTAGATGATATGAAAATGGAAGAAAGTGAGAATGTTGCTCAATATTGTTCTAGGATAGAAGATGCTAATGCAACAAGAGGAGCTACTACTAAAATAGATGATGATAGTGTACTAAGAAAAGTTTTGAGGACAATGTTGCCCATCTATGCTATTAGAGGTTTCGCAATATAAGAATTAAGATGTATACTAGGGAATGATCTAAATCTTGAAGGTCTAGTAGGTAGGCTCATTGCTTTTGAGCTATCTAATTTTGATAACTAGAAACTTGAAACTACTGAATCTACTTTGAAAGCTAAGTTATCATTAAAGGAACCCAATGAGAAGAAGAAGAAAAAGTTAAAATATGTGTAATGTGATAGTGATACAAATAAGGAAAATGTAGTTAAACTTGAAGCACTACTGGTAATGAGATTTCATAGAGGTAAAGGCAAGTTTAAATGTAAGTTACCTATCATGTGTTTCAATTGTAATTAGGTTGTTCATATTGCTACTAGATGTCTAGAGAAGAAGAATTATAGAAGTAGTGACAAGTACAAAAGAAGAAGAGATGAAGACAAAAAATAATACAAAGACAAAGGCAAGAAGTCTTTCTACATTGCTAGAGAGGAAACAAAGGATGGATCTAGATCATGATGATGAAGTGGTGTATATTGCAATGAAGGAGGAATATGATGAAGATGAGCCAACTACACTACTATCTTGTAAACAAGAATGACAAGTGCATCATTTATAGTAGATATTCACATCACATGATTGGAGACAAATGTGTTCATTACCTTGAATTATTATGATGTAAATAGTGTAAGATTTCGTAATGATGCACCATGTCTAATAAAAGGAAAAGGTTCTCTCAAGCTCATGGTAAAGATTTTATGTGACAATACAAGCTTGAAGGACTTAACTATAACTTGTTGAGTGTGTTACAACTATACAATTTGGGTTGTAAGGTTGAGTTTGAGAAAAAAAATTGCTAAGATATATGGTACTAATGGAAAACTAATTGGAAAATGAGATTGAACTAGAGATAATGATATATTCTACCTTGATATAAAGGATGCTACTTATTTAGTTGTAGTATTTGATGATGTTTGGATATGGCACAAGAAGTTATATCATGTTAGTTTCGATGAATTTATTAGTATTAGTAACATGAGAAAAGTTAAAGATTTGTCTAAGTTAAAAAAGCCTAACAATATAATTTGCAAACAATGTCAGTTAGGCAAAATGACAAAGTGGATTTTTAGAAGTAAGACTTATACCTATAAAGGATTATTAGAGATTGTTCATACTCACTTGTGTGGACCACTTGAAGTGAAATGATAAAAAGGAGATAAGTATATTATGTTTATTATTGATGATTATTCTAGAATGATGACAATTATGTTTCTATAGTAGAAATATGATTCTTTCCAAATGTTTAAGTGGTACTTGGCAAGAGTTGAGAAAGAAATAGGTAAAAGTATGAAATGTTTGAGATCTGAAAAAGGAGGATAATTTGTACATCAAATGAGTTTGAGATGTTTTGTAATGATTGAGTAATCAAAAGACAAACATTTTCTCTTAGAACCCTTCAACAAAATGGAATTTTTGAATGGAGGAATAGATCTATAATGGACTATGCTAGGAAACTCATGATAGAGAAAATGTTTCTTTGAAATATTGGAGAGAAGATTTAAGTACATTTTTCTATACCTTGAACTATGTACAAGTGAATAAAGGTGCTCATTCAACACCTTTTGAACTATGGTATGGATACTCACCTAATGTAAAATATGTTGGAGTTGATGAAATTCAACTCTGAAGACACCCAAGATCACCTGCATGCAAAAACCTATCAAAGGGAAGCTAAGGAGAGAAGAGCATGGAGCTAGAGAAAAACACTAAGTAGACATGAGAGATAAAATATGCAAACACAAGAAAATATGTATTTACAATGAGAATGTGTTATGAAATAAAATGAGGGAGAGACCACTTATAAAGGCCTCAAGGAATCTCCTAGAACAATCTAGAAGATGCTAGGAGATAAGTGTGATAACTAAGCAGATATCCACATGAGGTGGAAAGTCTTCGAACAAGGTGAGAGGATAAGTATGACTTAGGAGAGAAAAAACTCTCGTATTGTCAACAACTTATAAAAAACTCTTGGGCTACAACTAACAAATAAAATGCATTAACCTAAGTAAGCTTAAGTAAATAGAATAAATAATAAATAAATAATTATTTACTCTAAAACCCCCCCCTTAAGTGCAACTTAGGAAAATGCCTTAAGCTCACAAAACTAAGAAATGCAGAAATGCAGAATGGGTCCCGGCAATGAGGCCGTGTTAGGTACCCATAAACAAATGCAAAAGATGAAACCTCTAAAAATGGGAAAAGAGAGAAAACTACATGGGAAAAACCCTCCCCCCAAAAGAGGTAAGAACCTAGTGAAGAACTGAAGAAGCCTCCAACTAGGGGAATGCCCCCTAAAATAGGAACAAGGAATGATCATGAAGAGCATCACTAAAGCTTGAAGAAGCTGCAAAAATTATTCCATCAAAAAGAAAACTACTGATTTGAAGAACCTCCATGGAAGAAGAAGGTACAAACTGAGCATGTCTATATGGTAGATGATCCATCTCACCGAAATGCATAGATAGCTAGCCACTACAATTGCTTTGTATATAGGATCAACCACTAAATACATAGCTCACACTAATGAACCATCAAACCATAGATGCATTAGAATAATAGCATAACCCCACCTTAATGCAGACGAGGTGAGATGATAGTTAATTGAAAAGGTGAGACAAAGTCTCCTGCAGATGAACCAAGAATGATGAGAGAGGAAGAGCTACAAACACTTATAAAGACACGGTCACACTGATGCTACATGGGGATAATGTCATAGAAGGGACGCTCACTTGACAAAGGGAGATTGCCTAAAATAGCAAAAAACTATCCCCCCATGGTGCTTTCTAAAAATAGGGCAAGTACATCTATCTCAAAACAACGTTCATGACCCCCAGAATGCAAGAGTGGCACTTTATCTCAGTGCAATATATGATAGCTACAATGATCAAAACCAAAAACAAGCTACATAAAAACATAGTATAGCCCAAAACAAAGGAAACCATGTTAGGAAAATGATCCTTAGACTTTAAAAACCCAAGATATCCACCATAGAGTAAAAATTTCAAAAACATGATAGAAAGAGCATGGGCCAAAATCTAAGGAAAATAAATACATTTTTGAAAAGGTGACAAAACAAGCTTTCCAAAAATATAACATTTTTAAAAAACTAACAAGGGAAACAAAAGATATGCATGTTAGAGTCAAAAACATAATTTTGGACTTTAACTAAAAAAATGAGAAATAAAAATGCATGAAAGCCTAAAAATATCTACACGAATGTCTCCGTCTCAAAACTAACTTTTTGAAACTTCTTTTGGATTAGAAAAATACCTCTATATGCTCAAGTTATGGCCAAAAAATTGATAGTAGGTCCAAAACTAACCTTGGAGAGGTGCAAGGGCTAAGATGTAATGACATCATGTTGATCTTAGCATTTCACAACATTAAAATTAACAGCTTGAAGGCCATCGCTACAAAAAAGAAGCCACATGGCAGTCATGTGGTAGTGCCATGTGGATGCTAGGTGGTGGTATAGATGACATGGTAAGGGCCACATGGTAGATCACTGCATGGAAATTGCACACTGGTGGAGAAGTGTAAAGGTGGTGTCGAATGGACAAACCCTATAGTAGAGACACGTGTCCAACAAAAAATTACTAATAGTGCAAAAGATCTGGCGTGGACACTGATGATGTTGATGTAGACTACATAGTTGGAAAGTAAAGCTCTGGGTGGCAGATAGGTGCAAGAGCAACGAATCTGGATGTTACACCCTGGCGAAGGCAGCAGAGCAAGACTAAGGACCAGTGAAGTCGCGAGATAGGAGCAGAGAACCAACATCAGTGCCGATGGAGGGTGATGAGTAGGCCGTGGCCTGGGCTGAGCCGACAAGTGGTGGCTTGGCCTATCTAAGGAGGGGTGCGAGCAAAGTGCGGGCAGCTCCACGATGGCCACTGGGCGGTGCCATGGCAACATGGCCAGTGCTCTCTTTTTAACTTTATTTTTTAAACTGCAAATCGTCCGTACGACCTCTCAATGTGCTTATGACTGAAGAATTTTGTCCTCCTAGAGCTCTGTCTCCAAAATCAACAAGTTTTATATGAATCCTACCTACAAACAACCTTCCAAATCTAATGGCAGTGTTTGTTTGGACTGAGAGTGCTCCGAAAATTCATTGTTCCCATGATTTGAAGGAAAATGCACAAACAAACTAGGGTTTGTGACTCCAAATAATGGCTTCAAAAAACCTTCAATGAAGCAGTAGCAAGAAGGCCCTTATACCATGTTGGAGTTGATAAAATCCAACTCTGAAGATGCCCAAGATCACCTACATGTGAAAACTTGTCAAAGGGAAGCCAAGAAGAGAAGAGCATGGAGCTAGGGAAAAACCCTAAGTAGACATGTGAGATGAAATATGTAAACACAAGAAAAATATGTATTTACAATGAGAATGTGTTGTGAAATAGAATGAGGGAGAGACCACTTATAAACGCCTCAAAGAATCTCCTAGAACAAGCTAGAAGATGCTAGGAGATAAGTGTGACAACTAGGCATACATCCACATGAGGTGTAAAGTCCTCAAACAAGGTGAGAGGATAAGTATGACTTATGAGAGAACAAACTCTCATATTGTCGACAACTTATAACAAACTCCTAGGCTACAATAGTAGCTCTAGCCCATTTAGGCATCTGGGTAGGATCCTATGGTGGAGGTATCTCGGGATCACCATCATCATCATCCTTATCATCCATGAAATAAAGTAGAGATGAAAAGGGAGTAGTGGGAGTTGAAAGAGTCACTGGAGGCAAGGAATGTACTACAAGAGGGCTCTCATCAAATTGGACATCTCGTCAAAATAAGACCTCTCTAGAATTAGGATTAAATAACCTGTAAGCCTTTACATCCTCGCAGTAGCCAACAAAATTAGTGTTCAATGTTGGAGTTGATGAAATCCAAATTCGAAGATTCCCAAGATCACCTACATGCAAAAACCTATCAAAGAGAAGCCAAGGAGAGAAGAGCATAGAGGTAGGAAAAAATTCTAAATGGACATGAGAGACCACAAGATATTGCAACACAAGAAAATATGTATTTATAGTATGCAAGAAGTGATGTTGATGAGGGACAGATCGCTTACAAAGGCCTCAAGGAATCTCCTAGAATGAGCTAGAAAACACTAGGAGATAACTATGATAACTAGGCATACATCCACATGAGGTGGAAAGTCCTCGAACAACGTGAGAGGATAAGTATGACATAGGAAAGAACAAACTCATGTATTATCTACAACTTATAACAAACTCCTAGACTAAAACTAATAAATAAATGCATTTACCTAAGTAAGCTTATGTAATAGAATAAATAATTAGTAAATTAATTATTTACTCTAACACTCCCCCTTAAGTGCAACTTTGGGAAATGCCTCACAAAACTAAAAAATGCAAAATGGATCCTAATAACAAGGCTATATTAGGTACCCATGAACAATGCAATCTTTGTAACTAGAGCAAAGGAGAAAACCCAATGGGAAAAACCCCTCTCCAAAAAGAGATAAGAACCTTAGTGAAGAACTAAAGAAGCCTCCAACTAGGGGAATGTCCCCTAAAATAGGAACAAGGAGTGATCATGAAGAGCATCACTGAAGCATGAAGAAGCTATAAAATACACCATTTGAAAGAGAACTACTGATCTGAGGAAGCTCCATGGAAGAAGAAGGCACGAACTGAGCGTGTCTATATGGTAGATGTTCCATCTCATCGTATTGCATATGTAGCCAGCCACTACATTCGCCTTGTATATAGGATCAACCACTGAATACATAGTTCACACTATTGAACCATTGAACCACAGATGCATTAGAACAACAACATAACCCCCCCTTAATACAAATGGGGTGAGATGACAGGCAACTAAAAAGATGGGCCAAAGTCTCCTGTAGACAAACCAAGAATGAGGAGAAAGATGAAGAGGTACAAACACCCATAAAGGCATGGTCAAACTAACTCTGCATTGGGCTAATGTCATGGAAGGGACACTCACTTAACAAAGGAAGATGACACAAATATGGCAATTACTAACCCCCCATGATGCTTTATTAAAATAGTCCAAGTACATCTATCTCAAAAGAACATTCATGAACCCTGGAATGCAAAAGTGACACTTTATCTCAATGTGTATACATAAAACTGCTTCAAAATGATAGCTACAACAAAATAAAGTACAGCCCAAAACAAAGGAAACCATGCTAAGAAAATGATCGTCGGACCTAAAACACCCAAGATATCCACCATAGAGAAAAAATGCCAAAAATATGATAGAAAGAGCATGGGCCAAAAACTTTAAAAAATAACTACATTTATGAAAAGATGACAAATTTAGCTTTCCAAAAATATAATGTTTTCAAAAAACTGACATGGGATACAAAAGAAAAACTTACTAGAGTCAAAAATGCAACTTCAGACTTTAACTGAAAAATAGGCAATAAAAATGTATCAAAACCTAAAAATACCTATACCAATGTCTTCATCTCAGAATTAGCTTTTTGGCACTTCTTTTAGATTGGAAAAATCCCTCTGTATTCTCAAGTTATGGTCAAAAATCATAAGTAGGTCCAAAACTGACCTTGGAGATGTACAAGCAAGGGATGTTGATCTAGTGTTGATGTCATGTTGATGTCAGCATTTCATTGTCCTAAATTTGAAAGCCTAGAGACTGTTACAGCAAAAAAAAAGGCTGCCACCTAGTAGAGGAGTGACGTGGCAGTGGTGACATGGTGGGTCCACATGGCATCCAAGCCATGTGTCACCCCCATACTGTACCAAGTGGCAGTAAACCCATGCAGGTGACTATGCTTCTGACTTGTCAAGTGTTGACTAGATGAAGCCATGGGCAAGTAGAGAACCTCTAGCTAAGTGGTAAAGATCTGACAGAGTAGATGGAGAATGGAGGCGCTACAGACGGAGGTTGTAGGAGTCAAGAGGCACCACCTATAGAGCTCTATGGAGGAGACTGGGTGGAGTGCAAGTTGCACGTGAGTGGCCCTGTAGTGGCCACTAGGTAGTGCCATTGTGGCATGCTCAAAACTGAACCTTTTTTATATATTTTTAAATTTTTTTCATGAAATCGTTCATACGACAGCCCTAGAATGAAAAATAAATTTGTCTCCCAGAGCTCTATCTCCAAAATTGAAATTTTTATATGAATCTTAACTACAAACGACCTTTTGAATCTAACGGTAATGTCCATTTGGGTCCAAAGTGCTCCAAAAAAATTTGTTCCCCTAATTTGAAGAAAAAATGCATAAATAAACTAGGGTTGAGGCTGTAGGATCTCTAGCTAGTGACCCATCCACATCCCGTCGCACCCATTCTCACACTATGGGTTCCAGTCTACTCAATCATGCTATTAGTACTAATCCTTAGACATTTGTAGAGGTGACAAGACATTCAAAATGGGATAGTGCTATGGAGGAGGAATATTCTTCTTTGATGAAGAACAACACATGGGATCTTTGTTCTCTTCCTAAGGGAAGAAAACTAGTGCGTTGTAAGTGGATTTACTGCACTAAGTATGCTGCTAATGATTCTATTGATAAGTATAAGGCTCATCTTATTGAGAAGGGTTTTACACAAGTTGAGGGTGTTGATTACTCTGAGAGATTTTCTCCTATCACCAAGATGAATTCTATTCACCTTGTCTTATCCCTCGCAACTTCATAGGGATGGTCAATTTATCATATGGATGTGAAAAGTGCCTTCTTGCATAGTGATATCACTGAGGAGATTTATATGGAGCAGCCTCCAGGTTTTGTGTAGGATCCCACCTTGGTTTGCAGGCTTCGACGTTCATTATATGGTGTCAAGCAAACCCCTACGGCTTGGTATGAGAAGATGGACTCATTTCTACTATCTACAGGCTTCACTCACTACCATTCCAATCCCATAGTTTACATTTAATGTCTTGGTTGTTGGAGTTGATAAAATCTAACTTCTAAGACACCCAAGATCACCTGCATGCAAAAACCTATCAAAGGGAAGCCAAGCAGAGAAGAGCGTGGAGCTAGGGAAAAATCCTAAATGAACTTGAGAGACCACAAGATATTGTAACAAAAGAAAATATATATTTACAATATGTAAGAAGTGATGTAAATACAATCAGGGAGAGACCATTTATAAAGGCCTCATGGAATCTCCTAGAATAAACTAGAAGACGCTAGGAGATAAGTGTGACAACTAAGCATACATCCACATGAGGTGTAAAGTCCTCAAACAAGGTGAGAGGATAAGTATGACTTAGGAGAGAACAAACTCCCATATTGTCAACAACTTATAACTAAATCCTAGACTAAAACTAGTAAATAAATGCATTTACCTAAGTAAGCTTAAGAAAATAGAATAAATAATTGATAATTAATTATTTACTCTAACACCCCCCTTTAGTGCAACTTAGGGAAATACCTTGGCTCACCTTTTTAGTTGTTTATCATCTCACCCCATCTACATTAAGGGGGAGGTTATGCTATTGTTCTAATGCTTCCTTGGTTCAATAGTTGATCCTATATACAAAGCGATTGTAGCGGCTAGCTACCTATTCATTTCGGTGAGATGGATCATCTACCATATAGACATGCTCAGTTCATGCCTTCTTCTTCCATGGAGGTTCTTGAGATCAGCAGTTTTCTTTTTCATGGTAGATTTTTTACAGCTTCTTCAAGCTTTAGTGATGCTCTTTATGATCATTTCTTGTTCCTATTTTAGGGGACATTCCCTTAGTTGGAGGCTTCTTTAGTTCTTCACTAGGTTCTTACCTCTTTTTGGGGGAGGGTTTTTCCCATGTGGTTTTCTCTCTTTCCTCGTTTTACAATGTACATTCAACATCTGTGTGAAGGCATTTTGATTCTTTTTTTGTATGTTGATGATCTTATCCTTATAGATAGTTCATCATCCATGCTTTAGGATATTAAGCATGCACTGATGGACTAGTTTGAGATGACTGATCATGGTTTGATGTACTACTTTCTTGGTCTTCAGATTCATCTGTCTTCTACTAGCATTTTTGTGTATCAGCAAAAGTATGCTCTTTACATGCTTCATTGCTTTCACATACTTGATTAAAAGGTTGCTCCTACACCATTTCAATCAGGTGTTACTTTGTCTACCTCCTGCTCCTCATCTATAGTGGATGCTACTTTGTATCAATAGTTGGTTGGCAGCTTGTTGTACCTGACACACACAAGCCATGATCTTTCTTTTGTGGTTGGCCTAGTCTCTTAGTTTTCTCAGGACCCTCATGAGAGTCATTGGCAAGCTACCAGGTGTATTTTGCACTACATTTAGGGCACACTCATGTATGGAATTCAATATAGTATGGGGACTCCACACATTGTTGGCTACACTAACTCAGATTGGGCCAATGATGTTGATGATCAGAAGTCTACTTTTGGCTTTGTGCTTTTCGTTGGCTCCAGTCCCATCACATGGTCATGCAAGAAGCAACATGCTAGAGCACTTTCATCTATAGAGGCTAAGTACAGGGCAACAGTTCTCGCTAGTTAGGAGGCTTTATTGCTTTGTTAGTTGATGACTGAGTTTGACTTTCCTCTTGATCGTCCCACTATTTTGTGGTGCGATAATCAGAGTGCCATCCACATTTCTTGCAACCCCGTGGAACATTAGTGTACCAAGCACATTGAGTTGCATATGCATTTCATCCGTCAGTTGATCCAAGATGGTGTTATTGCATTGGAGTACATTCCTACCACTATTCAAGTTGCAAACATCATCACAGAGAAGAGCGTGGAGCTAGGGAAAAACCTTAAACAAACATGAGAGATGACAAGATATTGCAACACAAGCAAATATGTATTTACAATGAGAATGTTTTGTGAAATACAATGAGGGAGAGACCACTTATAAAGGCCTCAAAGAATCTCCTAGAACAAGCTAGAAGATGGTAGGAGATAAGTTTGACAACTAAGCATACACCCACATTAGGTGGAAAGTCCTTAAACAAGGTGAGAGGATAAGTATGACATAGGAGAGAACAAACTCCTGTATTGTCAATAAATTATAACAAACTTCGATGCTACAATTAATAAATGAAATGCATTAACCTAAGTACAATTAAGTAAATACAATAAATTATTAATTATTAATTATTTACTCTAACAAAATATTTTAAGTTATTTGGAAGCAAGTATTATATTCTCAAAGATTTAAAGAATGGCAAACTAGATGCAAAAAGTGATGAATGTACATATCTTGGTTATTCCACAAGAAGTAAAACTTATAAGTGTTTAAAGACTAAAATTAACAAAGTTTTGGGAAGTGCAAATGTGAAATTTGATGAATATGCAAAAGTATATGAGGCTAAACCTATGAAAGAACTAGAAGAATACAAATCATATGTATACTTTTATGAAGGTATTCCAACTGAAGATCTTGTAAATAATATTCCAAACCAATAGCAAGTTTTAGTGACTACCAAATCACATATTATGAATGTGTCATGCCCAAAAATACAAGGCAAAAACACAAGGTTTTTTTTTTTTTTTTTTTTTTAATACTAAATATTTACCCTTAAATTCTTACATCTTTAGAACAATAGAAAAACATGAATTCAATAAATTTACATCCTATTAACTTTAATTCATAATAATTCTATTAGGCAAAATATAACTTAACAATATAACCAATTGATTCGAAACACCAATTAAATAATATAATGAAATTATTTGAGACTTTAATTAAAGTACCTTCTAACTAAAATAATGTCTTACATGCAATTATGTAAACTTTATTCCAATAATAATTTGTTTCAGCCTACAATCTATTCGAAAATAGAACATTTCCAATCAAATAATAATACTACTAAAATTAGATTAAAATAAATAATTAATTAATTAAATAAGATATTAACATTATCTACCAACTCATTGCAAGCTTTGAATTTCTCTCCAAAAGGAAGTATGATAGATATTATGGATTGGGATGTCAGAAATCGATCAGGAGAGAAAAGAAGGTTTTTTAATACCCACAAATCTCATAATAAGATGTTATGGAATTCTAGAGCACATCATACACGTTTCTATAATTTTGATCCCTATTCCCTCAAAGGATTTAAGCAAGAAAGTAGCCACAAAGAATTTGAAAGTGATAAAGTTTTGATGTGTATTTCTGAGGAAGAGAGGCCGGATAGTGCAGGAATTGGAATGGGAGGTGATCTGAATCGGTTGGAACCAACGAGATTAGAGAACTTCAAGGATAGGATGGTGACCTAGTATCTTCTGAAAGAAGGGAGTTTTTTGCCCTATATGATGTCCATGGCTAGGTACGATGTAAATTGTGCGTTACAATTTGTGAATAATTGGAATGATAGGAAGGTTATAATCAATGGCATTACATTTCAAGTCACAGAGGAGGTAATTGCCATGGCAACAAGACTCATAGTGAAGGGCAAAAAATGGAAGAAAATCACTAAAGTCTTGGATGAGGCTAGCATGAATAACTCCTTTTTGGAGAATGAGGAGTTGATTTGCTACAAAGGATGGTTTAAAAGGGATACTTACCTGGGCCCTAGGATGATGTGTGTCTGGTCCTGATGAAGTATCTCACTCTGGAAGGTAGGTTTGGAGTTTGCTATTATTATCATTTTCATTTGTTGAATCACTTTAGAAATAGGGATTTCATTTCCATTCCATTTTTCCTTCTACATTCGCTCGACGATATGATTAATGATATTAGGGAAAAAAAGAATAAAGGCTTAAACTTCACCATTATTCAGCAGGGGTTAATTTTTCATCTGTATTAGTTCCACTTAGCTTTGTGTCCCCTTAGAGAGGTTGTAGTAGAAAACCCCCGCCATAGTTCGATTTCCCCCCCGAGCTCCAATATGGGGATGAAAATCCATACTCCTAGGCCATCTCCTAGCAAGGATACTAAGAAAAAGAAAAACACCTAACTTAGCCATAGAAGAAAAGGGAAAAAAGAAAATTAAAGTTGATAAGTTGGTTGAAGTTGTTGGAGAGGATTCTGGTGAGGATATTGGGGAAAAAGAAAGAAGAAAGTCTAGTAGGTTAGCTCAATCCTAGGCTAGGGTTAAGCAGAAGTCCATCAGATACCCTATTGAGGAAGCTGAAGAAGATAGCTCAGGCAATAACAGTGATAGAAGGGAGGAGGAAAATATTTCCAACTCCAAAAAGGATGAAGGTAATGAGGAGGGGGAAAAAGTTTCAATTTTGGGAACATTTTGATGGATGATACTCAAACTCAAGTGTCGAACAACAAAGAAAAGAATACTAAGACAACCCATGTTTCAACCAGCTTCTCACTTAAACCTATTACTTTTTGTGATGAGATGAGAAAAAGGGATAATTCCCCAATTACCATTTCTTCCCCTATTAACGAAAATTCAAAGATTTCCTCTAACCCACGGGTGTTGCAGGATAAACCACAGGGACAAAAAATGAAGGAGGTTATTGCAAAGAAGGTCAAGGAGCATAAAGAGGAGACTAAGGTGGTGGAGGAGCATTACAAGAACCTAGAGGAAAGGGTCAAAGCTTTGGAGGAGGGCTTTTTCACCTTCTCCAAGTTTGGACTTAAAGTTACTCATGATGCTGCAACTACCCTCCAATTATTGGCACAGGAGAAGGAGGAAGCTGGATCAGACATGGAGGACAAAAAATTACTCTTCAAGTTTATTGCCGATGACTGGGCCTAGATTCTACTTCATGCAAGGGGAAAAGGGAAAAAAAAAATCTAAGTCTTTTTTAGTTCTGTTCAGTTATGGGGATCTAAGGATCCAAAGACTTTATATACTTTTTTGGCAGTTATGGTAAGTTCTTATTAGGCTTGGGTGCCTTTTTGGACTATGTGGTTAGTAGCTAGGTTGTTTCTTTTCTTGTTCTAGCTTTTTGGTCTATGGTTTAACTCTCTGCCTACTAGTACTCCTATTCTATTTGTCTATTTTTGTTACTAGTTGGTAATGTGTTGGTTACCAGCCTTTTGACTATTAAGGGCCGACCCCCTTCTTTTTGGTCACTTTTAATTTCAAAAACATTATCTACCAATGAATGATTTCTACAACTAACAATTTCTAACTCCACAACTTTCACTAACCTAAAATACTTTAATAAATTAAAATAACACAACTATACTTTTAAAGAAATTATATTTGATACCACTAAAAAAAAAATACTAATTACCATAACTTAATCTATCCACTCTTTTTTTTTTTTTTTTTATAAAGAGAACTTTATTAAAAAAATACTAACTTAACATCATTTAAACTATCACTTTATTTTATACAAAATGAACAACTCTATTACTAAATATCCTAATTTTAAAACAATCTATAATCTAAAACTACTCGTTAACAACTCACAATTCTAAAATTTATACTAAAAAAAAATTAACATTAAAATAATACTAATCATAATAAATAAATGAAAACCACATTAATTTAATTAATACAACTAATTAATAATCACATTATAATAAGCTAAATTTCATTAACTCAAATGATAATAAAAATGTATAATTTAATTTAATTATACATTCAACTTAAATAATCAACAACTAAATACTAAAACATCTTAATTGAAGTAATTTAATACAGTGAAATAAAACTAACATTTACTAGCATGTCATACTAGCTAATTGATTTAAACTACAGCTAACTTCAACCTCTACTAATCAAATCCTAACTTAAAATTTAACGAATAACTAAAAACTAACTAACATTTAACATTAATATTTTGACATAATCCCTGCACCTTAAACTTTAAAACATATTAACATATCCTAATGTTAAAAATACATACTAATTTAATTTTTAAAAAAAACTTTATGTTAGATATAACTAATCTACTCCCTTAACTATCCTACTAACTCCTTACATCCTATTATCCTTACTAAAATCTAACTATAACTTCTAACATCATCCAACTTAAAAAGTTATACTAACCTAAGAATTGAATTTAAAATCTACATTGAAACAAAAAGAGCACTTACTAACTTTATCACCTACCTTCTACCCAACAAAGCAAACTAACACACATGCCAAATCTAACTTACCTCAAACACCTTACCACTAAACTTAACCCCTACTACCTAACTCCACACCCCACTTCCCAAACACTTCTTGGGTGGCCTCCTAGGCTGCACACTATCCCAAGATAGATATACACTACCCAAGGTAGCCTTTACCCTACAAGGTACACCTAGTCAACTCATGGCAAAAGGAGATTTAAGTCTGGGAGTATATGATTTGGATATTTTATCCACCTTTCAAACAAGAAAAACCTATAATTTCCCAAGGATCCAAG
This sequence comes from Cupressus sempervirens, assembly GCA_028749045.1. Taxonomy (NCBI): domain Eukaryota; kingdom Viridiplantae; phylum Streptophyta; class Pinopsida; order Cupressales; family Cupressaceae; genus Cupressus; species Cupressus sempervirens. The sequence continues at coordinate 319,458,942 of CM053792.1, forward strand.
TACCCTCAAAAGGGCTCATCACATGATCCAAGACCTGCAAATGTGTCTTGTCTTCCTCCCAAGTAGATGTCTTCCTCCCAAGACACGTTGATAATATAACCTAGGAGTTATAATTCCTAACGTTTCATATGGCTGATGAAACTAATAGTGCATCCCTTAAATCTATTTAATAATTATTGTAGGATTCTATGTAATTTTATCATATCTAAAGTAGATTAATTGAAGGATTATGTTCGTCATTCATTTCACACTTGATCTCATAGAAAAATTCACAAATCAAATTTAGAGTTATATCTTTCCATCATCAATACAAGGGAATAAAATTTTCACTATAATATACGGTAGCATTCTAGACAACCTTGTGATTCGTTTCCAAACAAAGATCAAAATTACAATGAAAGAGCTTATTGAAAACCACATTTTAATGATACAATGGAACTTCTCTTAAGCAAGGAACATTACTCAATGTTTCTCTCTTCTATTATTCAACCTAGTTCAAGGCTCTGTCGGTAAAGAACTAGTAAGATAACCTGACATCCTTGTAACCACATTAAAATTTAATTACATTTTTTTTTCTTCATAATGTTACAATACAATTTGAATTCTCTCCTAACTCATTCACAAGGGATCCTTTCCAATATCTTCAATGCATCAAGGGAATCGTGGAGAAGACGAGAACTGACCCAGAGGTAAAACAACATAATATGATGAATAGTTCAAGCATGCATCCCCAACCTGGTTTTGCACAATAGGTTCAACATTGAACCAGACTAGGGGGGGAAGTGGATTTTCTCAATTGGAGATGTCAATCACCATACCATAACATAGCCCTTTTGGGGCTAAAACTCAAGAACTTTCATTCTTCTACGAATGCCCTTTCGAGGCCAATACAACAAGGATTTTCATTCCTTCCCTTCTTCAAGAATTCAAAATTTTAAACATGGTGTGTGATGACAAGTAGGGGCCCATACACCCTACCCTCTTTCCCTCTTCTCACCATGAAAGGATACTCTACACTATTGAGGTCCAACTAAGGCCCTTCCCCCATACATGGCCACTTCTTCCCTATCCAAGGGTGAGTAATGCCAAAACAATCCCCATGAAATCCTCTCAAAATTTCAAAGAAAAGAATAAGAATGACATCCAAGAGCAAGTTAAGGTCCCTCCCCAAACAACCTCAACACACATACAAGCAATACAAGGACAACATAATGCCTTATGCATGAATCAAAGTATGAAGAATATGAAGAACATGATCAAAAGAGTGAAGAACCCTACCTTCACAAAAAAAATTATGGTAAAATGACAAGTTGAGAAGTGTTGAAGTTGAGGAAAGCCAACTCCGAAGACGCCAAGATCACCTGCATGCGAACCTATCAAAGAGAAGCCATAGAAGGGGAGGAGCATGGAGCACGGGCAAAAACCCTAAACGGACATGAGAGCCAAAAATGCAAACACAAATAAGAAATGTATTTACAATAAGAAAATGGCTTGAAAAGATATTACAATGAGAGAGAGCCCGAATATAAAGAGCTCATGGAAGCTTGTAGAACAAGCTAGAAGATAAGTGTGACAACTAGAAGGGAACAAACTCCCGTGTTGTCACAACATGAATTAAATATAAAATATTAAATAAATGCATGACCTAAGTAAACTTAAGCAATAGAATAAATAATTAAATATTAATTATTTACTCTAACACCCCCCCTTAAGTGCAACTTAGGGAAATGCCTTAAGCTCACAAAGCTAAGATGAATGCATAATGGGTCCCGACAACGAGGCCATTTTAGGTACCCAAGTACAATGCAAGAAGATGAAACCTCTGTAAACGGGGAAAGAGAGAAAACCACATGGAAAAAACCCTCCCCTAAAAAGAGGTAAGAACCCAGTGAAGAGCTGAAGAAGTCTCCAACTAGGGAAAATGTCCCCTAAATCAGGAACAATGAGTGATCATGAAGAAGTAGCATCACTGAAGCATGAAGAGCCGCAAACCTGTCAAACTGCTGATCTAAAGAAACCTCCATGGAAGAAGAAGGCACGAACTGAGCATGTCTATATGGTAGATGATCCATCTCACCGAAATGCATAGGTAGCCAGCCACTGCAATCGCCTTGTATGTAGGATCAACCACTGAATACATAGTTCACACTATCGAACCATCGAACCATGGATGCATTAGAACACAGCATAATCCCCCCTTAATGCAGACGGGGTGTGATGATAGGCAACTGAGAAGGTGAGCCAAAATCTTCTGCAAACGAACCAAGAACGAGGAGAGAGGAAAAGAAGTACAGATACCGATAAAGGCACGGTCTAACTGACTCTGCATGGGCTAATGTCGTGGAAGGGACACTCACTTGACAAAGGGAGAATGCCTAAAACAGCAAACAAATAATCCCCCCCATGGTTCTTTATGAAATAGTGCAAGTACACCTGACTCAAAACAACGTTCATGACTCCCGAAATACAAAAGTGACAGTTTATCTCAGTGTGAAAATAGAAAAAGTGCTTCAAAAGGATAGCTACAATGATCAAAACTAAAAAAGAGCTGCAACAAAAGAAAGTACAGCCTAAAATAAAGCAAACCATGCCAGGAAAACGATCCTCGGGCCTAAAACACTCAAAATATCCACCATAGAGCAAAAATGCCAAAACTATGATAGAAAGAGCAGAGGCCAAAAGTGAGGAAAAAAGATGACATTTCTGAAAACAACACAGAACCAGCTTTTCGAAAATATAAAGTTTTCCAAAAACAGACATGGGACGCAAAAGATATGCATGCCGGAGTCAAAAATAGGACTTCGGACTTCAATAGAAAAAACAGGGAATAAAAAAGCATCAAAACCTAAAAATACCTGCACTAAAATCTCCGTCTCGGAACCAGCTTTCCGGCGCTTCTTTCGGATTGGAAAAATACCTCCGTATGCAAGAGTTATGGCCAAAAAACCACAAGTAGGTCCAAAAGAGAACTTGAAGGAGAGGGCAAGCAAGGATGATGATGCAGCACTGATGTCAGCATGTCAGCCAATTAAATTTGACGGTTTGATGGCCGTCGCAGCAAAAAAAGAGTGCCACGTGGCATAGCCACGTGGCAGATGACGTGGCAGGGGTGACGTGGCGGGTCCACGTGGCAAGGTGCCACGTGGCGCCCATGCCACGTGTCACCCCCGCTGGTGCTGAGTCAGAAAACCCTGCAGATGTGGCACAGAGCGGGCGGAGGCGGCGGAACCGGCGGAGGTGGCCGCAGGGGCGGCGAAGCCGGGAGGAGCCGCCGGCGGAGGGCAGCGGATGGGCGGCGGCCAGGAGGCGGAGCGCGGGCGGCGCTGCCTGCTGCGGCCGCTGCGGGCGGCGCGCAGGTGGCGTGTTGGCGGCCCCGCGGTGGCGCGGTGGTGGCGGCCAAAATATATATTTTTAAAAAAAATTTATGCCCTGCGTCCGTACGATCCGTACGGCAGCGACCCTGGAAGCCTCAAAAAATGGCCAAAAATGCCCTGTCTCCAAAAACAAAAAGCTTTATATGAATCCTGACTGCAAACGGCCTTCCGGATCCATTGGTGATGTCCGTTTGGGCCCAAAGTGCTCCAAAAATTCGCTGATCCCTTGATTTGAAGAAAAATTGCACAAACAAACTAGGGTTTGTGACTTCAAATCACGGCTTCAAAATTTCTTCAACGAAGCTGCAGCAGGAAGGCTCTGATACCATGTTGAAGTTGAGGAAAGCCAACTCCGAAGACGCCAAGATCACCTGCATGCGAACCTGTCAAAGAGAAGCCATAGAAGGGGAGGAGCATGGAGCACGGGCAAAAACCCTAAACAGACATGAGAGCCAAAAATGCAAACACAAATAAGAAATGTATTTACAATAAGAAAATGGCTTGAAAAGATATTACAATGAGAGAGAGCCCGAATATAAAGAGCTCATGGAAGCTTGTAGAACAAGCTAGAAGATAAGTGTGACAACTAGAAGGGAACAAACTCCCGTGTTGTCACAACATGCATTAAATATAAAATATTAAATAAATGCATGACCTAAGTAAACTTAAGCAATAGAATAAATAATTAAATATTAATTATTTACTCTAACAAGAAGAGCTTATCCTTCCTTTCCTTCCATCTTCAAACTTCTCTCTAAAACTAGAGATTGGGTAACCCCCCAAAACTTCTCAAAGATTCCTCTAAATATCATCCTAATTCAACTAGACATTAGGTGAAGCTCAAGGTGGAGTCAAGGTTACCAACTCAAGAAGGAAGTAATCAATTTTCGCACTCAAGAAAAAATGGAGTTTTTGAGTGACCATAAAAGTCAACCAAAGAGGTTAGGGGAGCGAAAAATACTCCCAGCCCATACCCTTACCCCTAGGGTACTTAGATTTAATTATTTGAGGCCTTTAGGATTAATTAGGGACCTAACAAATACTAGGAAAGAATTTAGAACTTTTAACAACCCTTAAAATGTAAAATAAACTCTAAACTAGATTAGGGGTAATCAATCTCCATTATAAACTGATTAGCAAAAAGGTAACTAACCTAGTCTGACTTAGATCTTTAGGTTACTTGGTTAACCCTAACTATCATGCTTGAATGCATACACAATTCACAAGTGTTAAACAACAATGTAAAACCACTATTATGAAATATTAACATTTAAAGATTACAAAATGATACATTCATTCAACCCATGACACAAATAAAATACGAACAACGGGGTTTGCGTCTTTCATCAGATTTAACCTAGGTTTCCACAATTGATACATAGGGTTTGGTTTCATTTCTCCATTAAATTTTTCAAATAAAAATATCCTACACACTCATTGCACACATCAGTAGCTCAAGAAAATCACATGTATATATATTAAAACCTATCTGGGTAGTTACATAAATCAGAACATGAATCTTTAAAAAAAAATCAACTATTTAATTCATTTATGTTCATAATCTTAATCATTAAAATTTCATAATCAAAGTGTTAATTCTTCATTTACTTACTTCATCAATATACATGTTTATAAGCATTAAATGACAAAATCAAATATCTGAAAGTAAAACATCACACAAATGAAATAACATAATATTTTTAGTGTATCTGATAGTGTCTTGACCTATTAAGTTATGAGTATCAAAATAATACTATATCAACTATGCTATGATGGGTCGAGGTGAGGCCTCAAATTTAATCATCAAAAATCTCAAAATCAATATAACATAACATATCCATTAATTTAGATTAAAATACTAGAATAGTCATAGTTAGGCATGCATATACCTATCATCGTAAACATCACCAATTAAGGAATAATGAACTATTTAAAGCATAAAACTTAATCATCAAGGTACCAAAATCAACACCCTTATCATTAGGTGAAAATTCCTTGTATCATCATTAGTGCAATTTTAATGTTTTAACAATCAAGATAATGTAGTAGTTCTTAAATCACTAAGTATTAAAACATGGGTATATCAGCTACTCTAAATTTCATTAGGACGTTCACAATATAAGCATTAATTCATATCCATTTCAATCTTCTATAATGATTTTAACAGAGAATTCATATTTTATAATTACATATGAGGAAGGTCCTTATAGAATGTCAAGTTGCATTAAGGAACTGAGCTACATTTAGGTGCTGAGTCAAGAAATGAATTTGATGCACATTTTGACTCTAAAATTAGTGTACATGAATGAGATGTTAAAATACCTAAAAGAGAGGTACATAAGGATTTAGATGCCGAGAGACAAAATGTAGAAGTTAGAGGTTAACCAAGACTTTTTAAATATGTCAAGAGACATCATCATGCTACACAAATCATTGGAGATAAAAATGTCGAACCAATGACAATGAACAAGTTGAGAAACGAAAGATGTTTGTTGAGCATGCAAGAACCAAAAAAAGTGAAAGATGCCTTAGAAGATGTGGACTAGGGTAAATCCATGGAAGAAGAGATTGAACAATTTGAGAAACATAAGACATGGACTCTAGCTCCTAGACTAGAGGACAAGAATGCGATTGGTACCAAGTGGATATATAGGAAGAAGTTAGATGAAAATGGTGAAGAAGAAGGGATATATTATGGAGAAACATTCACTCTTGTTGCAAGATTGGAACGAGTAAGAAATCTTCTTTCTTACACTACATATAAGGGTTTCAAAGTTTATGAAATATATGTTACGTCTTCATTTCTAAATGGTATATTGGAGGAAGAGGTTTGCATAGAATAGCTAGAGGTTTACAAAGCTCTCTATGGTTTGAAGCAAGCACCAAGAGCATGGTATGAGAGACTTCATTATTGTCTTGTAAAGATTGAATTTGAGGGGATTGATGATAATAATAATCTATACTTGAAGATAGAGAAAGGAAAAGGTATTTTGTTATCTACATTTTTTGTTGATGATATCATATTTGGTGGTCAAGATACTTTATTTTATGCTTTAAATTACAAATTAGATGAGACAAGAATTTGAGATGTCCATGTGTGGAGAGATCAAGTTCTTTGTGGGTCTGCAAGTACATCATATGAAATATGGTACAAACATCACTCACTAAAAATATGTTAAGGAGATACTAAAAGCTTTTGGATTGTAATATTCAAGGTTAGTAAGTACACCTATGGTGACAAGATATATATTGTTAAAGAATGATGATTCTGCATAGGTGAATCAAACATTATCTAGGTCTATGATTGGTAAATTATAGTATGTAGTACATAGCAAACCTGATAGTGCATTATGTGAAGGGATAGTTGCAAGATTCTCTACTAATCCTAGGGAGAATCACTTGATGGTAGTTAAGAGAATAATGAGATATTTGAAAGGAACAAAGGAGTATGGTCTATACTATAAAAAAAATGAGAAATTTTAATTGAAAGACTATATTGATGCTGAATGGGCCAGAAATATTGTTGACAGAAAGAGCACCAATGAAGGAGCATTTTTCTTAGGAAAAAGGCTTGTTACATGGACTAGCAAGAAATGAAACTAAATTTCTCAATCTATTACTGAAGTTGAATATGTTTCTACTACAGTAAATTTTACAAACATTGTATGGATCAAACAACTACTCAAAGGTATGAAGGAGGAAATCACTAAACCTTTGATACTTTATTGTGATAATAAAAGTTCTATAAATATATCAACGAATCCTATGATTCATAAAAAGACTAAGAACATTGCAATAAAGTATCATTACCTGAGAGAATTAATTCAAGATAAAGAGGTGAAGATGGAATATGTCAATACCAAAGAACAAATTGTTGATATCTTCACAATAGAATTACCTAAGCATACTCATGACTATCCAAGAGGTAAACTATGGGTGGTGCTGGGACTAAAAATTGCATGGTCAAATTTTAGACACATTGAAAATTTTGGAGAATCAATGCCCTAAAGTGCTTTTTATAGATATGTAGCTAGTTATCAGTTTGAGGCCTAGATGGTGTTTGAGTGGCTTAACACCTTTCATTTGACACATGCATGTGATCCAAAATGTTATTTTTCCATATTGAATCATTTGGTAAAGTCCCATTTTGAGTTAGTGTCAAAATTTGCAATTCTGCAGAAGTGTCAAATAGCGATAGGAGGCCCAGTTTGTCTTTGAATATCTTTTACCCAGGAATGTCTCATGACCCAAAACCTTGGGGATGTTTATTATGCATACTAGAGAACCTATGTTCCAAGTTTCAAGTCATTTCAAATTCATTTTACTAGGTTTCAAACCCCTCAAATTTGGTCATTTACTATTTTGTACATGTGTTGTTCACAATTTTGGAAAGCCCTATTCGACCAATGATATCTTTGACCCATTTGACCCAAATGAAGAAATTATTTTTGCACTATGTTCTAGGGCATAGATACTTAATATGTTCAAATTTTGAGGACATGATGAAAAATTTTGATCAATTTGCTAACATGATTAAAAACCCAGTTTGCATTATTTTGTTATGGCTAAGGTATCCAAATTGATTTGTACCCTTGTTCGGAATGTTATAAATTTGATCCCATGATTGGTAAGCTTAAAATTATTGTACCATTGTGTTTTGTTCTAAAAATATTTCAATTATGCCAATTTTCAAGTCATGACGAATCCATCTACATACTTTCTTATGTTCATTCATTTACCAAAAACTACATTTTGACATATTTGGCAGCTTAAAATTTCCAAGTGCCTGTTATCAAAATTTTTCCAAATGTGTCCTATGATTTTTAATGAGCCCCAAACATAGAAATATATTATCCTCATGGAAAATAACCTATACCCTGGCTTTTAGAACCACAAGTGATCAATAACCCAATTTATAATGCCAAGCCTGAGCCCAGTTTATGTATTTTAACATTGTTTGCCTGCAGGATAATTGAAGTATGGATGTTCAAAAATTAAAATATTTTGACTAGGAATCTGTCATGAGCTAAGAATTTATAGTAGGGTAGAGTGTGTAGGATTGAACACCCATGCCAATTTTCGTGGCCTAGTTACTTGATTGAATCAATTTTTAAAGCTAGCTAGCGAGCCTCCAAACACAAATTCACAATTTGCAGATTTGATTAAAAAGTTCTCAAATATAGAGAGGGATTCAAATGAATAAAAATTGGGGTGAATGGAGCCACATCGTGTAGAGGAAAAAGGTAAAGGTCCATAATCATAGCATAAAAGAAGGAGGCAATCCATGACAAATTGCAAGCACGGGATAGGGAGTTGCAGTTGGGTTTCTAAGTGAGTGTATCATCAAGTTATTATATTCTGGAAGACATTCCACAGATCATGAAATTGCAATCATAATACTCATGGCCTATCTTTTGTATATACTTGCTGAATTTTTTTATCTGAGTGGCATTTTAAAATATATGCTTTTGTCTATGGAGATGAATGAAAAATTTTGAATTAAAAAAAAAAAAAAAAAAAAAGCTCCCAAATGTCCATAAAGGAGGAAGTTGTAGGGAAGGAGTGAGGAGATTCTTTCCACATGAAAAGACATAAGGAAACTCACATTTTTAAAGGAGGCTTTCAATGCAAACCATGAATAACTCTGGTAATTATCCTTATAGAGGAGAACATTACTAAAAAAATTTCCAATAAAATAGAAAACGTTTCAAGTGTTGGGACTATGTTTTTACTTTACCTTAAAAAGCATTGATTCAAAAATCATTGAGGGAAGGATTTCAAGTCATAGGAGAATGGAAAGCACAAAGTTGCAAGTAAAGAGCTCAATCCACATTTTAAAAAAAAAACTGAGATGACTGACATTGTTGAAAATGAACCAAAATTTGGAGCATCCCACACATTGACTTGGAAGAAGTCTCATACCAAAATGAAAAGAAGTCCATTGCTGTAAACTATCTACCCCCCTCACTCTAGATAAGAAATGACATGTTTGGCAATAAGTCTGGAATCACAATAAATTGTTAAAACCATAAATAGACTCAAAAATCTCTTGGGTTTTTGGACCACAGACAAATTTGGAGCTACTACAGAGGTAACTCATGACAATGTGAGTGTTGTAATCTCCTTTTGTGAGTTTTAGTTTGATTTTAAGGTAGTAGATAGAGCCTTGAAAAAGGAGTGAACCCACATTAGAGAGTTTCATGTTAGAAGTCATTGAAGGAAAATCATGTCAAGAAGCATAAGAAAGTGTTGGAATATTCAAAACAATATATCCCACATTTGTAATGTGGATGAGCTTTTTGATATTTAAATACAAAAGCACTCCACACTCATAGTGTCTATAGGACAATGGGATTTTGGAAGTTGTGGTTTGTGAGTGGAGCCCGTGGTTGGCTAGAAGGAAACAAATTTTAAAAAAAGTTGCACATGTGATGATGTAACGACGATGCATAGGGCACATTCTATGGATGGTACATTCTCACAATAAAAAGTTGCATGACAGATAAGGAATACACGTAAGAGCCCAGGCACCATGTGGCAGTGGGCCCAAGACACATGATGAGGTGGTAATTTTGTCAGCAGATGATGTGGCAACAATCCAGCTAGTAAAAGCATGCCACGTGGTAGGGGGTAAATAAAAATAAAATATTTTAAATTATCTTTTGAAAATATTTTTTCAAAAATGGGTATACATGGATGTTTTTATTGCAAAATTGGGCATTTTTTCTAAAGTCTAAACTTTAGAACTTTTTGAAAATTTGAAATTTTTGTTGCCATTTTTTGCCTCCCACCAAAAAATTCAATTTTGTATGCTCAAACCCACCCAATGGCTAGTTCACAGAGTTAATATTATTTTAAATGACATGGAAATATCAAAAATTTGAACGATGAAACCTTATGTTTTATTTCCATCAGCCTGTAACTTTCAGTGCCATTAGATCTTCCATGATCTACAATTCCCTACTTCCCCACATTATCAAGATGCAGGACCCTTAAATAATGTGAGAAAGTTCTTTTGCGATGTGTTACGGGTGGCTCTGTGTTCCTTCTATGGGTCGTAGGTTGGAAAGGGTGGCTGGCTGAGCTGGCAATTCTATTGGTGCCCGCTTACTCGCATTCTAAGCTTTGTCAGACCTTCTGACAATGCGAGAAAGTGGGTTGTTGACATGCATCTAGGTGGTGTCACAAAGTGTAGTCATGCAGGTTCAAAGAGGACATGTTTCAAGCACCATCAGATCTTCACAGATTGAGGGTTGGCGCTTTCCCGCATTATCAAGATGCGAGGAAATTAAAAACTGTGAGAAAGTGGGTGGAGGGCATGTGTCCTAGGTGACATCATTTTTCTGCCCTCCTCATATGAAGAAACTTGATGAGCCCTCACTGTATATTGTGATCTAATCCAAGGTTGGCGTTATGTCACTATGGAAAGTTGCACATTGTTTTGCCATAGCGACATAACACTTTTTTGCCACGTGTCTCTCCAGGACATGTTTCTGTCTGGATCGCTAGTTTGATGCCATGTGTTGCCAAGTGTATTATGGATTGCTGAGGTGGCACCAAGTCTAATGGGCCTAGAGAAAGAACAAGTTCAAATCTTCCATGATCATTGATCTTGTGGAGATCAACGGTGGGTGCTATCTTGCTATGGAAAGCTGCGAGGATTTTACACATAGCAAAATAGCGCCCTTTTTCCATGTGGATCAGTGGGGCTGAGTGTTATAAAGCTATGGGGATGGTACAAGTTTGGACTGAGTCAGATGCCAAGTGTGTTGAGTTGTTTCATGGGCCCAAAGGTTTTAAGCAGATAGCGTAGTATTATGGCGAGTCTTCACGATTGTCAGATCAGTTCAAATCTACAATATGCACTATCTTGCTATGCAGAAGTACTCGAAAGATATACATAGCGACATAGTGCCTAGGTGACATGTGTCCTAGTGGGTCCGACAGAGGCAGTAATAGTTAGATGTGTTGGTAGTTAATATGATTGTCGCAATTGAAAGTTTGAGGGTTGGCACAATTATTAATGAAAAGAGATGGTCAACTCAGGAAGATTTTGTAGGGTGGAAAAAAGATAAAAGACTATTGGTCCACGTGGCTCATCCTAGTGCCAAGATAGGTTGACTTGCTGACTCTGCTGATCCATAAACCAAAAAGTGATAAGAAATTAGGTTTTGTTGTACAATTGGATCTTTGTAATCTATCTCAACCAACCCATAATAAATGCCAGACGAGGAAGAACACTCCACCTCCAATCCAACTTATCTACCTAGTCAAAGTGCAGTTATGGCACCGCCTCTATCTTCTTAAGGCCCTGTTCTAGTTAACAATCAGATATCATGGTACCAAAAGCTATACTTAGATTAGATACCCATGATTTTTCTTGAAAAAGCCTTGATGGTGGTGATTGTAGGATAGTTTTGGAGGGAAAATCTCAGTTATGCCTAAACTATAAAGGCAATTTTCGTAAATTTTAAAAAGGTCAATCATTCTTTGTTGTTCTTTGATTTTTCTCTACAATTCTAGTGTAAAATCCTGTGTGCCTCTGAACTGTATGATTTATGCCTTATCTCTTTGAGCCATTGGTGTAAAGTGCAAGAATTCTTTGCATCTTACTGGTGTTTTGTAGAGATCTATAATCTGCATGACTATATCTCCTTGGCCTATGAATTATAATATAACTGAATCTCTCTTCCTTGTGTCATTCATCTTGGTTTTCTTATCTGCATGTGATTATTTGATTAAAACAAGTTTGAGTGTGTATATCCTTATTTTCATTCTAGTTCAATAGTGCATATATGGGTAGAGATTGGTCTGAACACTCTATTTTGGTGAATCCCTCTTTAGATTAGATTAGGTATATTTGCTTTCATGCTTTCCTTCTCCCTTCTCCTCTCTAAGATTATTTAGGTGCATCCTAAATGTAAGAGGAAGTTGGTCTTCTTTGGAGACACAACCTCACAGTTCAAGTCCCACAGCTTGGAGGTTATTTCCATGTTTCACTAGCTTTTCCTCAAGCATAGGCTTTGGAAAAGGGTGCAAACCTAAGTGAAAATAATATTTTGGCACTTCTAGTGGTAAAAAGAGTTAGATTCAAACTAGTTTCTAGAACCTCCACTAGTAATACCAACAGTTTTTGGCACACCCGGTGGGATGCTAGTTAGAAGATTTAAAGTCCACTAGTTAGCAAGTTGATCTTGATACACTAAGAATTTAGGTGTTATTCTTAGTGCCATTAGCCTTTGGAGGCATCTAATCAAACACCATGGCGACTCTAATGCAAATCTACTAGTTTCAAGCAGAAACAGTGTTGGTATGTAAAGATCACCTTTGATCTTGTTATGATTTTCAAGTTTTCTATGAAATTACAACTTTTATGAAAACTTTGTTATGGATTCGTTTCATAGAAATATTCATTATTCCCCCCCATATCATGAAAATTTTATTCCTCAGCCCTCATATTGCCAATTTCAATCTCCATCCCAAGATGTTTATAGCCAAGCTACTCAAAACTTTGACCTTCTGCCTGCCTCTACTCCATTAGCCCCAACGTCCTCAGTTGAAGAACTTAAACATATATTGTTGGGATTCCAAAGATGATGGATTCATGGGATAGAAAGATAGACAAATGAGATGAGTATTTATTGGCCTGGGATAGACAATTTGAGGGGATGGATGAGCAGCTTGATGAGGTTGCAAGGCAACAAGAACTTGAGAGACATTAGGAGGAGATGGCCTACCAGGCTTACCTCCAACATGAGAAATAAGAGAGGGAGAAACAAAGAAATTTTGAGGAGAACCTTGCAAAACATGAGGAAGATTATCACAAGGAGGAGTAGGTATGTTTTGCTCCACAAGGTAACACCCCAGTGCTAGAAAGCTTCACTATTTTCAGCATTGGGAAAGAGATATTTCATGCAATAGTGTGTTTGTTATACGTGCTGATCTATTTGGCTGTTGTTTTGTATGGAACTAGAAACCAATTGATAAGGAAAGGTGGCTATTTTAGAAAACCAGTCAATGGGTTTGTTTGACCCCTCTGTTTGTAAATATTTGTACATATTAGAGTAGTTTTTCTTTCTGTAGGTTTCCTATTTTCTAAGAAGCGCACGAGCACAAGGTTATCTCTCTGTGAGATAGCAAGTCTTAAAATTTTTTGAAGGTTGCATATGAAGGTTTCGTTTTTGGTTCCAGTTGCAGAGACAAAGGTATTAGTGTTTTCCTCTGATAGGTAGGGTTAGGGTTTCATAATACACACAAGATCTACATCTTTTGACTCTGTAGCCCAATGGATGCTTCAAGCCACTGGTCATATACATAGTAGGCTAGCATCCCTTGTGAGTCCCCAGAAATGTTTCCATTTTTTGCCTCCTGCCAAAAAATTCAATTTTGTATGCTCAACCCCACCCAACGGCTAGTTCACAGATTTAATATTATTTTTAATGACATGGAAATATCAAAAATTTGAATGATGAAACCTTATGTTTTATTTCCATCAGCCTACAACTTTATGTGCCATTAGATCTTCCATGATCTATGGTTCCCTGCTTCCCTGCATTATCAAGATGCATGAGCCTTAAATAATGTGAGAAATCCCTTTTACGATGCATGGAAGGTGTGTCCTTATTCCTTCTATGGGTCGCAGGTTGGACAGGGTGGCTGGTTGAGCTGGCAATTCTATTGGTGTGCACTTCCCCACATTCTGAGCTTTGTTAGACCTTCTGACAATGTGAGCAAGTGGGTTGTTGACATGTGTCCATGTGGTGTCACAGAGTGTGGTCATGTAGGTTCAAAGAATGCATGTTTTGAGCATCGTCAGATCTTCACAGATCGAGGGCTGGCACTTTCTCGCATTATGAAGATGCAAGGAAATTTAAAAATGTAGGAAAGTGGGTGGAGGACATGTGTCCCAGGTGATGTCATTTGTCTGCCCTCCTCTTAGGAAGAAACTTGATGAGCCGTCACAGTCTATTAAGATCTAATCCATGGTTGGCATTATGTTGCTATGAAAAGTTGGACATTTTTTTGCCATAGCAACATAATGCTTTGTCACCAAGTATCTCTGTTGGACTAGTTTCTCTATGGATCGCCAGTTGGATGCCATGTGTTGCCAAGTGTGTTGCAAATTGCTAAGGTGGCACTAGGTGTGATGGGCTCGGGGCAAGAACAAGCATAGATCTTCCACGATCATTGATCTCATGGAGATTAACCATGGCCACTATCTCAATATAGAAAGCTGTGGGGATTTTATGCATAGCAACATAGTTTCCTTTCACCACGTGGATCAGTGGGGCTGAGTGTTATAAAGCTATGAGGATGGTACCAATTTGGGCTAAGTTAGATGCTAGGTGTACTGAGTTTTTTTGTGGGCCTAGAGGTTTTAAGGAGATAGCATAGTATTATGGTGAGTCTTCATGATCGTCAGATCAGTTCAAATCTATGATGGGTGCTATCTCGCTATGGGAAAGTGTTCAAAAGATATGCATACCAACATAGCACCTAGGTGACACATGTCCTAGTGGATCTGATGGACGCAATAATAGTTAGATGTGCTAGTAGTTAATTTGATCGTCAAAGTTGAAAGTTTGAGGGTTGATGCAGTTAGTAATGAAAAGAGATGGTCAACTTGGGAAGACTTTGCAGTGTGGCAAAAAGATAAAATATTTTTGGTCCATGTAGCTCATCTCAGTGCCAAGATAGGTTGACTTGCTGACTCTGCTCATCCATATAATAAAAAATGATAAGAAATCAGATATTTTTGTGCAATTTGATCTCTATAAACAATCCCAAAAAACCAAAAAATGAATGCGAGACAAGGAAGACCACTCCACCTTTGATCCAACCTATCTACCAGGTCAGAGCACAGTTATGGTGCTGCCTCAATATTCTCAAGGCCCTATTCTAGTTAAGAATCAAATTTCATGGTACCAAAAGCTATACTTAGATTAGATCCCCTCAGATCCCCATGATTTTTCTTGATAGAGCCTTGATGGCGGTGGTTGCAGGATAGTTTTGGAGGGAAAATCTCAGTTATGCCTGAACTATAAATGCAATTTTTGTAAATTTAAAAATGTTGATCATTCTTTGTTCTTCTCTGTTGTTTCTCTACAATTCTAGTGTAAAATCCCCTATGCCTCTAAACTATATGATTTCTACCTTATCTCTTTCAACCATTTTTGTAAAGTGCAAGAATTCTTTGCCTCTTATTTGTGTTTTGTAGAGATCTATAATTTGCATGACTGTATCTCCTTGGCCTATGAATGATAATATAAGTGAATCTCTCTTCCTTGTGTCATTCATCTTGGTTTTCTAATCTATATGTGATTATTTGATTAAAACAAGTCTGAGTGTGTATATCCTAAGTTTCAATCTGGTTCAATAGTGCATATATGGGCAGAGATTGATCTGAACACTCTATTTTGGTGCATCACCTCTTTAGATTAGATTAGGTAGATTTTCTTTTATGATTTCCTTCTCCCTTTTCCTCTCCAAGAGTAGTTAGGTGCATTTTGATAGTAAGAGAAAGATGGCCTTCTCCGGAGACTCAACCTAACAGTTCAAGTCCCATAGCTTGGAGGTTGTTTCCATGTTTCACTAGGTTGTTCTCATGTATAGGCTTTGGAGAAGGGTGAAAACCTAAGAGACAACAGTTTTTGGCATGCCTGGTGGGACAAATAGTCAGATTCAAACTATTTTCCAGAACATCCACTGGCCATACCAACAATTTTTGGCACGCCCGATGGGATGGTAGTAAGAAGATTTAAAGTCTGCTGGTTAGCCAAATGATCTTGATACACTATGAATTTGGGTGTTATTCTTAGTGCCATTTGCCTTTGGAGGCACCCAATCAAACACCATGGTGACTCTAGTGCAAATCTACTAGTTTCAAGTAGAAATAGTGTTAGTATGTAAAGCTCACCTTTGATCTTTCTATGATTTTCGAGTTTTCTATGAAATTGCAGCTTTTATGAAAACTTTTTTATGGATTCATTTCATAGAAATAGTCATTATTCCCCACCATATGATGAAAAATTTATTCCTCAGCCCTCATATTGCAAATTTCAATCTCCGCCCCAAGCTGTTTATAGCCAAGCTACTCAAAACTTTGACCTTCCAGCTGCCTCTACTCCATTAGCCCCAACATCCTTAGTTGAAGAACTTAAAGATATATTGTTGGGATTCCAAAGGAGGATGGATTCATGGGATAGGAAAATAGACAAATGAGATGATCAGTTATTGGCCTAGGATAGACAACTTGAGGAGATGGATGAGTAGCTTGATGAGGTTGCAAGGCAACAAGAACTTGAGAGACAGCAGGAGGAGATGGCCTACCAGGCCTGCCACCAAAATGAGAAAGAAGAGAGGAATAAATAGAGACATTTTGAGGAGAAACTTATAAATCAAGTTGTTGCAACAAGAGAGGAGGAAATGAGGCTCCAATTAGCTCATTTTCGAACCAAGGAGGTATATACCCCCCGCCGCTCCAAAATATGTCATCCCAAGCTTTAGGAAGCCCCCTCCCTTGCAAGATCCTGCTATTGTAGCCCCTCCATCCCCTATAAGAGAGAATTGGACTAGTCATGAAACCCCCAAGCCTATTACTATTAGATTATTTCTAGGTGGGTCGGTTGTATGGACTTCTGATGGTTCAAATATAGAGTTTTGGGAGACTGAATCCAAACCTAGAAGGATTCCATGTGAGGAGTTGCAGTCTACTAAGGAGAACAAAGAGGAGGCTTCTAAGCTAGAGGAAGAGGACCAAACCCTCTTATTTAAAGAGCTTCCCTCTTTTGTTGAGAAGGAAGAAGAAGACAATAAGTCTATTCCTCCTCTTTAAGAGCAAGTCATGGCTTTTGAGCCCTTGCCAGTGACTGAGGATCTACTACTAGGGAAGGAAGAGAATCATTTGCTACAGCAGACAACTCTCTATGATGTGGAGGATGGACAAGAAGGCCTCAAGGATAGCTTTGTCCTTGAGGAGGAAAATACTAACCTGCATGAGGTTGTTCCCCAACCTATGCATATCTTCGAAACTACAGTAGAGGAGATCAATGATGAGGATGATCTTTTGGATGAGTTCGATGCTCTCTTCTCTTCCATGGATATTGAATCAGTATCTCCTATATATGAGGAGCATGTTCCACAATAGAAACAAGTGGAAGATCACACCATACCAGTAGATCCAAAGAAGTGGTTCATGGGCAGCATGAACAAGATGTGGAAAAAAATCAAAAGTAGGAGCCACTTCCAAACCAGTTGAAGACTATCATTTCAAAGCATAGTCAAGTGGTCAAGGATGATTCCTCTAGCCGTACACCATCAGGAGGATGCCCTATAAGGGATCTAGCTCTACAAAAAATCAGCAACTTGCCCCCAATCATGTTCACTCTAGAGCATGAGGAAGATTATCACAAGGAGGAGTAGGTATTTTTTTCTCCACAAGGTAACATTTCAGTGCTAGAAAGCTTCACTATTTTCAACATTGGGAAAGAGATATTTCAGGTAGCAGTGTGCATGTTATACGTGCTGATCCATTTGGCTATCCTTTTTTATGGAACGAGAAACCAGTTGATAAGGAAGGGTAGCTATTTTAGCAAACCATTCAATGGGTTTTTTTGACCCCTCTTTGTAAATATTTGTACATATTAGAGTAGTTTTTCTTTTTGTTGGTTTCCTATTTTCCAAGAAGTGCATGAGCATAGGGTTGTCTCTCTATGAGATAGCAAGTCTTGAAATTTTTTGAAGGTTGCAGATGAAGGTTTCTTTTTTGGTTCCAGTTGCAGAGACAAGGGTTTCATGGTTTTCCTCTCAGAGGTAGGGTTAGAGTTTCATAGTACACATAGGATCTACATCTTTTGACTTTGTAGCCCAATAGATGCTTCAAGCCACTGGTCATATGCATAGTAGGCTAGCATCCCCTGTGAGTTGCCAAAAATGTTGCAATTTTTAGCCCCTCGCCAAAAAATTCAATTTTGTATACTCAACCCCTCCCAATAGCTAGTTCATAGAGTTAATATTATTTTAAATGATATGGAAATATCAAAAATTTGAATGATGAAACCTTATGTTTTATTTCCATCAGCCTACAACTTTTTGCACCATTAGATCTTCCATGATCTACAATTCCCCACTTCCCCACATTATCAAGATGTGTGACCCTTAAATAATCTAGGAAAACCCTTTTGTGATGCATGGTAGGTGGGTCTGTGTTCCTTCTATGGGTCATAGGTTGGACACGGTGGCTAGCTAAGCTAGCAATTCTATTGGTGCCCACTTCCCTACATTCTGAGCTTTGTCAGACCTTTTGACAATCTAGGAAAGCAGGTTGTTGACATGCGGCCAACTGGTGTCCCAAAGTGTAGTCATGTAGGTTCAAAGAGTGCATGTTTCGAGCACTGCCAGATCTTCACAAATTGAGAGCAGGCCCTTTCCTACATTATCAAGATGCGAGGAAATTAAAAAATGCAGGAAAGTGGGTTAAGGGCATGTGTCATAGGTGATGTCACTTGTCTTCCCTCCTTGTAGGCTTGATGAGCCCTCATCGTCCATTGTGATCTAATCCATAGTTGGCATTATGTCGCTATGGAAAGTTGCACATTGTTTTGCCATAGTGACATAACACTTTTTTGCCACATGTCTCTGCGAGACCAATTTCTCTATGGATCACTAGTTGGATGCCATGTATTGCCAAGTGTGTTATGGATTGCTGAGGTAGCACTAGGTGTGATGGTCTCGGTGCAAGAACAATCGTAGATCTTCCACGATCATTGATCTCGTGGAGATCAATGGTGGGCACTATCTCGCCATGGAAAGTTGGGAGGATTTTATGCATAGTGACATAGTGCCCTTTCACCATGGGGATCAATGAGGCTGAGTGTTATAAAGGTATGACAATGGTACATATTTGGGCTAAGTTAGATGTCAGGTGTCCTGATTTGTTTCATGGGCCCATAGGTTTTAAGGAGATAGCGTAGTATTATGCCGAGTCTTCATGATCATCAAATCTGTTCCAATCTATGGTGGGTGTTATCTCACTATGGGAAAGTGTTATGAAGATACATATAGCGACATAGTCCTTAGGTGACACATGTCCCAATGGGTCTGGTGGAGGCAGTAATAGTTAGATGCACTAGAAGTTAATGTGACCATCGCAGTTGAAAGTTTGAGTGTTTGCACAGTTAGTAAAGAAAAGAGATGGTCAACTCGGGAAGACTTTGTAGGCTAGCAAAAAGATAAAAGATTATTGGTCCACATGGCTCATCTCAGTGTACTAAGCCATAGACTAAAAAATGATAAGAAATGAATTTTTTTTGTGTGATTTGATCTTTGTAATCAATCCCAACCAACCCAAAATGAATGTGAGACAAGGAAGAACACTCCACCTCTAATCAAACCTATATAGTTGGTTAGAGCATAGTTATGGTGCCACCTCTATCTTCTCAAGGCCTTGTTCTAGTTAACAATCAGATTTCATGGTACCAAAAGCTATACTTAGATCAAATCCCCTTAGATCCCCATGATTGTTCTTGACAGAGCCTTGATGGTGGTGGTTGTAGGATAGTTTTGGAGGGAAAATCTCAGTATTGCCTGAACTATAAAGGTAATTTTTAAAAATTTTAAAAAGGTCTATCATTCTCTATTGTTATTTGTTGTTACTCTGCAATTCAAGTGTAAAATCCCCTTTGCCTCTGAACTATATGATTTCTGCCTTATATCTTTCAGCCATTGGTGTAAAGTGCAAGAATTCTTTGCCTCTTACTGTTGTTTTGTAGAGATCTATAATCTGCATGACTGTATCTCCTTGGCCTATGAATGATAATATAAGTGAATCTCTCTTTCTTGTATCATTCATCTTGGTTTTTTGATCTGCATGTGTTTATTTGATTAAAACAAGTTTGAGTGTGTATATCCTTAGTTTCATTCTGGTTCAATAGTGCATATATGGGTAGAGATTGGTCTAAACACTCTATTTTGGTGCATCACCTCTTTAGATTAGATTAGGTAGATCCACTTTCATGCTTTCCTTCTCCCTTTTCCTCTCCAAGAGTAGTTAGGTGCATCATGATAGTAAGAGGAAGCCAGCCTTCTCCAAAGACTCAACCTCACAGTTCAAGTCCCATAGCTTGCAGGTTGTTTCCATGTTTCACTAGGTTGTCCTCATGCATAGGCTTTGGACAAGGGTGCAAACCTAAGTGACAATAGTTTTTGGCATGCCCGATGGGAAAAATAGTTAGATTCAAACTAGTTTCCAGAACCTTCACCAGTCATACCAACAGTTTTTGGCACATCTGATGGGATGCTAGTCAGAAGATTTAAAGTCCACTGGTTACCCAGTTGATCCTAATACACTAAGAATTTGGGTTTTATTCTTAGTGCCATTAGCCTTTGGAGACATCTAATCAAACACCATGGTGACTCTAGTGCAAATCTACTAGTTTCAAGTAGAAGAAGTGTTGGTATGTAAAGATCACCTTTGATATTTTTGTGATTTTCAAGTTTTCTATGAAATTGAAGCTTTTATGAAAACTTTGTTATGGATTCATTTCATAGAAATAATAATTATTTCCCCCCATATCATGAAAATTTTATTCCTTAGCCCTCATATTGCCAATTTGAATCTCCACCCCAAGCTGTTTATAGCCCAGCTACTGAAAACTTTGACCTTTCGCCTACCTTTACTCCATTAGCCTCAACATCCTTAGTTGAAGAACTTAAAGATATACTATTGGGATTCCAAAAGAGGATGGATTCATGGGATAAGAAGATAGACAAACAAGATGAGCAGTTATTAACCTGGGATAGACAACCTAATGACATGGATGAGCAGCTTGATGAGGTTGCAAGGCAACAAGAACTTGAGAGATAGTAGGAGGAGTTGGGCTACCAGGCCTACCTCCAAAATGAGAGAGAAGAGAGGGAGAAACAAAGAAATTTGGAGGATAACCTTGGAAAGCAAGTTGTTGCAGCAATAGAGGAGGAAATGAGGCTCCAATCAGCTCATTTTCAAACCAAGGAGGTAGATACCCTACCCCCCTCAAAAATATGTCATCCCAACCTTTAGGAATCCCCCTCCCTCACAAGATCCTACTATTTTAGCCCCTCCATCCCCTTTAAGAGATAATTGGACTAGTCATGAACCCCTCAAGCCTATTACTATTAGATTATTTCTAGCTGGGCCTATTGTATGGACTTTTGATGGTTCAAATACAAAGTTTTGGGAGAGTGAATCCAAACCCACAAAGATTCCATGTGAGGAGTTGCAATCTACTAAGGAGAACAAAGAGGAGGCTATTGAGAAAAAGGAAGAGGACCCAACCCTCTTATCGAAAGAGCTTCCCTCTTTTGTTGAGGAAGAAGAAGAAGACAATAAGTCTATTCCGCCTCTTGAGGAGGAAGTCATGGCTCCTGAGCCCTTGCGAGTGAATGAGGATCTACTACTAGAGAAGGAAGAGGATCATTTGTTGTAGCAAACAACCCTCTATGATGTGGAGGATGGACAAGAAGGCCTTAAGGATAGCTTTGTCCTTGAGAAGGAATATGCTAACCGACATGAGCTTTTTCTCCAACCTATGCATATCTTCAAAACTACAATCGAGGAGATCAATGATGAGGATTATCTTTTGGATGAGTTGGATGCTCTGTACTCCTCTATGGATATCGAATCAGTATCTCCTATATATGAGGAGCATATTCCACAATAGCAACAAGTGGAAGATCACACCATACCAGTAGATCCAAAGAAAGTGGTTCATGGGCAGCATGAACAAGATGTGGAAAAAAATCAAATGGAGGAACAACTTCCAAACCAGTTGAAGACTATCATTGTAGAGCATAGTCAAGTGGTGAAGGATGATTCCTTTGTCCCTACACCATCAAGAGGGTGCCCTATAAGGTATCTAGCTCTACAACAAATCAGCAAGTTTCCCCTAGTCATGTTCACTCTAGAGCATGAGGAATATTATCACAAGGAGGAGCAGGTATGTTTCACTCCACAAGGTAACACCCCAATGCTAGAAAGCTTCATTGTTTTCAATATTGGGAAAGAGATATTTCATGCAACAGTGTGCTTGTTATGCCTACTGATCCATTTGGCTATCCTTTTGTATGGAACTAAAAACCAATTGATAAGGAAGGGCAGCTATTTTAGAAAACTAGTCAATGGGTTTGTTTGACCCCTCTCTTTGTAAATATTTGTAGATATTAGATTAATTTTTCTTTTTGTAGGTTTCCTATTTTCCAAGAAGTGCATGAGTATAGGGTTATCTCTCTATGAGATAGCAAGTCTTGAAATTTTTTGAAGGTTGCAAATGAGGGTTTTGTTTTTGGTTCTAGTTGCAAAGACAAGGGTTTCAAGGTTTTCCTCTTAGAGGTAGGGTTAGGGTTTCATAGTACACACCAAATTTACATCTTTTGACTCTATATCCCAATGGATGCTTCAAGCCACTGGTCATATGCATAGTAGGCTAGCATCCACTGTGAGTCGGTAGAAATGTTGCCATTTTTTGCCTCCTGCCAAAAAATTCAATTTTGTATCCTCAACTCCACCCAATGGCTAGTTTACAGAGTTAATATTATTTTTAATAACATAGAAATATCAAAAATTTGAATGATGAAACCTTATTTCTTATTTCCATCAGCCTGCAACTTTTCGCACCATTAGATCTTCCATGATCTATCGTTCCTCACTTCCCCACATTATCAAGATGTGTGACCCTTAAATAATGCAGGGAATCCCTTTTGTGACATGTGATAGGTGGGTTCATGTTCCTTATATGGGCCAAAAGTTGGACAGGGTGGCTGTCTAAGCTGGCAATTCTAATTGTGCCTGCTTCCCCACATTTTGAGCTCTTTCAGACCTTCTAACAATGCGAGAAAGTGGGTTGTTGACATGCGTCCAGGTGGTGTCACAAAGTGTATTCATGTAGGTTCAAAGAGTGCATGATTTGAGCACCGTCAAATCTTCATAGATCAAGGGCTAGTGCTTTCCCACATTATCAAGATGCGAGGAAATTAAAAAATGTAGGAAAGCAGGTGGAGGGCACGTGTCCTAGGTGACATCATTTGTCTACCCTCCTTCTAGGAAGAAACTTGATGAGCCCGCATTGTTTGTTGTGATCTGATCCATAGTTGGTGTTATGTCACTATGGAAAGTTGCACGTTGTTTTGCCAGAGTGACATAATGCTTTGTCACCATGTGTCTCTATGGATCGCCAGTTGGATGCCATGTGTTACCAAGTATGTTATGAATTTTTTAGTTGGCGGCAAGTGTGATGGGCTTGGGGCAAGAACAAGCACAAATCTTCCATGATCGTTGATCTCATGGAGATCAACTATGGGAGCTATCTCACTATGGAAATCTATAGGGATTTTATTCATAGTGACATAGCACCCTTTCACCATGTGGATTAGTTGTGTTGAGTGTTATAAATATGTGGTATGAGTTTGAGCTGAGTCAGATGCCAAGTGTGCTGAGTTGTTTCGTGGTCCTAGAGGTTTTAAGGAGATAGTGCAGTATTATGGTGAGTCTTCACGATCATCAGATCAATTCAAATCTATGGTGGGCACTATCTCACTATGGGAAAGTGTTCTGAAGATACGCATAATGACATAGTGCCTAGGTGACACGTTTCCTAATGGGTGTGGTGGAGGAAATAATAGTTAGACATGTTGGCAGTTAATGTGAACGTCACAGGTGAAAGTTTGAGGGTTGCCATAGTTAGTAATGAAAAGAGATGGTCAACTCAAGAAGACTTTGTAGGGTGGCAAAAAGATAAAAGACTGTTGGTGCATGTGGCTCATCCTGGTGCAAGGATAGGTTGACTTGCTGACTCTGCTGATCCATACACCAAAAAATAATAAGAAATGAAGTTTTGCAACGTGATTTGAACTCTGTAATCAATCCCAAACAACCCAGAATGAATGCAAGACAAGGAAAAATAGTCCACCTCTGATCCAACCTATCTACCTGGTCAGAGTGTAGTTATGGAATTGCCTCTATCTTCTCAAGGCCTTGTTCTAGTTAACAATCAAATTTCATGGTACCAAAAGCTATACTTAGATCAGATCCCATCAGATCCCCATGATTTTTCTTGATAGAGCCTTGATTGCGATTTTTTCAAGATAGTTTTGGAGGGAAAATCTCAATTATGCTTGAACTATAAAGGAAATTTATGTAAATTTTAAAAAGGTTGATCATTCTCTATTGTTCTCTATTGTTGCTCTGCAATTCTAGTGTAAAATCCCCTGTACCTCTGAATTGTATGATTTTTGCATTATCTCTTTCAGCCATTGGTGTAAAGTGCAAGAATTATTTTCCTCTTACTGGTGTTTTGTAGAGATCTATAAGCTGCATGATTGTATCTCCTTGGTCTATTAATGATAATATAAGTGAATCTCTCTCGTGTCATTTATCTTTTTTTTCTAATCTGCATGTGATTATTTGATTAAAACAAGTATGAGTGTGTATATCCTTAGTCTCATTCTGATTCAATAGTGCATATATGGGCAGAGATTGGTCTGAACACTCTATTTTGGTGCAGCACCTCTTTAGATTAGATTAGGTAAATTTTCTTTCATGCTCTCCTTCTCCCTTTTCCTCTCCAATAGTAGTTAGGTGCATCCTAATAGTAAGAGGAAGTTGACCTTCTTCGAAGACTCAACCTCACCATTCAAGTCCCATAGGTTGGAGGTTGTTTCCATGTTTCACTAGGTTATCCTCATGCATAGGCTTTGGACAAAGGTGCAAACCTAAGTTAGAATAGTTTTAAAATTTTAAAAGATATGCAAGCTAGAGCCATGCAATGGGGGTATGATTTTCAAAATGATATTCAAGAGGTTTTTGAGAGGCTAATATAGCAATGTAATATATCATCAGAATCGACAAAAAATGAACTTTTTGATTCTCAAGTTAGTTTTTGCACAAGAAGTAGTATGTTCAAGTAATTCAAGGTTTTCTCTCAGATTCTTAACTTGCAATTGTATTTTGGTTTCGAAGTTCAAAACAATTTTCTAACATGGAAATGACTTGAATGTGGGTAAAAGATAGTGAAAATGTAGTTGGGATCAAATTTGATCACTTTTGAGTTAGTTAAATGTGGATTTCACTAACATTTCATGACTTTTCAAATATTTTGGTGGAAAAGGTTTTTCATCATTTCAGTAGAGATATTTTCAAATTAGTTAGAAAATACTGATGAAAACTAAATCAGATTAAAGGGGAAAGAGATTAGAGAGAGTCTTTTCAATGCAAGGGATTGAATTCCAAGTGGACACGTGTCATTCTGAAATCAAATCCAAGAATTCTTTCTTTCCTATATCTTTCTTTCTCTCATTCTTTTAAGGGTTTTAGTTTTGAAAATAAAATCACTCACTACTTAGACACCATTCTTTAGCACTTCTTCTTGTATTCAGCAACATTTAAGTTTTATTCATATAGTTCAGATTTGTTACGTGATTTATGAGTTAGTTTCTATACATCTTCCATGTATTTGGTTTCAAGGAAAACAAATAAAGAACAATAAGCGGATTTAAATTCAGTTTGAATCATGTCTCCTATTTGTGGATTTGTAATTTTTTCTAGTTTGTGAACAAAGAGCATAAGCTAGGTTGCATTTCATTTAGAAGTGCATGTAGTTGAAATATCTTTCTTGTGGATCAAAAAGCCATGTAACAACTTGATATTTATCATAGGGTTTGTAGATTTCATGAAAGGATTGTCTAAGTATGAGATTCATTCTATAGCAGATGTTTGTTCACAAGGTGAAATATAGATCAGCGATCTTGATGTAAGAATTATGTCAAAGATTTCTAGAAGGTGTATGGTTGTAATTCATTTAATTTCCCAATAGATAAGGCACTTATCAGAGATAGGATCATTAGGTTTTGTTTCTCATACTTGGGTCTTGCTATTATCGACATATTGAATCAAATTTCCCTTTTATGATGAAAGCTATTCAAACTTTTAAACTGCACTTAGCTTGCCATTTTCATGAGTTATGTTCTTAGCTATTTCATGCTTGTGATTTCTTGATTAAGTATAGAAGAATTAGGGGTTTCATCTGTTATTCTAGATTCTGATTATGCTCATTGCATTGGTCACATAATTGGAACCTAAGAGGTTCACCTACCTAGGTTTTGTAGAGCCTAAAGTGTAGAAGGAGTGTAGCCTTATAGTTGGCCCAAGTTCTTGGTAAATTGTGTCCATTATTGGAGATAGCTTCCCATAGATGTATTCTTTCCTTTCATAATTGCCTGTTCAAATTTTGTTAAATTAGGAGCTAATGAAATAGCAACTCTACTAGCGAAGTGCATACAGAAAGAACCAAAATCTCTGGCATTATATATAGCAAGAGGTATTTCTTATTTCCTTGCTGAAGTTTCATGTTCCCCAGTGTCCTTATTCATTGATAGTAGTAGTTTGATTGAATAATTTGTAATATCAAAGTCATTTGCCATTTTGATAAGTTGCTATCAGAACTTAGAGTTAATTTTATATTCTTTCACTTTGCCAAGAGTGTGAAATTTCCACATTGTTGTATAAGGTTTGCAAATACATGTCATAAATTTTGGACCAGCTTGTTATGTTTTGCAAGTTTGGAAAATATTTCTCACTAAGTGAGTGGTGACTTAAAGTTATATCTCTACACTAGTGCTTCAAAATGTGAAGGTATTCTGAAGGAAACAATAGTGGGAAAGCAGATTTGAAGAATTCATTTCAAGTTCTTGATAGTGGGTGAAATAATTAGATGAGATGTAGTGCAAGTGTTACTAAATCTAGATGAGATCTAAATCTAATGTTATTTGCAGCATTGAAGTAGTTGTAGGGATCCATATTAGAATGTATTCTCCACTTTCATGTGTTCTCATTTACATGAAAGTCAGATTGACAAAAGTTTCTTCATTAGATGGTTTATAGCATTAAATAGGAGAATTGGTTTAGTAAAATTCAACATACTTTGTGAGAGGTAGATCTAGTAAAAGTGTTTTATATTTCAAAGTATGTTTGAAGTTGAAATTGGTAGAAGATATTTCCAGATCTGCTGCAAGTTGTGAATGAAAGTATTTATTGGTGAATGAGTTAAAATGTTTGAGAAATGTCAAATTTCCCTTCATCTAGTCTACAACTAGTTAGTCAAAATTATAGATCTGTGAATATCAAAGGATAGGTGTCATTTTTTTATGAAGGCATAGCTGGTTTCCCACATGAGATTCTTGATGGAATTAGAAAGTACTTGCCAAAGTTTGATAAGAACCAATCCCAATCAGAAAAGAAGCATGTCCAACTTTTTTCTGACTTGATGTATGACTGTGATGTGTACCATGAAGATTTATGGATGCAATTTTTTGTGCAAACTTTGAAAGAGGATGAAAGAGATTGGTTCTCATGCTTGCCTATAGCTTTAATCTCTCCATGGGATGAGTTAAGTTCATCTTTCATTGAACAATTTGATGGGTGGGTAGATATAAAATCAATGTTGGATAGACTGATGGAAATTTAGATTGAACAAGATGAGTCGATCCCAAGATTTAATAGAACATTTTCTAAAACATTAATGGATATCCTTGAAAATTATAGGCCCCATGATTAAATTTGTTTAGTTATTTATTTAGGCTCATTGAGCCAAAAGATGGGTTTCTTGTTGAGGATAAACAACCACAAAGTCTATATAAAGCCTGTGAAATTGCAATGGATATTGAATGCAACCTCAAGTATGGATTTGTAAGAAAGAATACCCCTACTGTTGTAAAAGATCTTGTTGAATTTTCAAAATTAAAAACATGTGTACATGAGGTTTCTTTGTTGCAAAGAAAAGATGATTTCACTCTTGCTTAATTGAATGCACATGTTTCCAGTATTACATTAGTAGAAGATAGAATTGATTCATTTGACAAGCTACATATGCAAGATATAAATTTAGTGGTCTCTTACCCTAATGTTGATTTCTATGATATTGAAAACATAACTAATCACAAAGAGAAAAGATATACATCTTAGTATGAGGATAAAGAAGCTAAAACTTATGTGTCAAGTGATGAAGGTGAACTTACTAGTCTAATATATTATGAAGAAGCATCATGTGAAGACAATGATGAGGATTTTTGCTCAAGGCAAGAAGAGGATAGTGATAGTGCATATTCATCTTCACATGAATCGGATGCAGCATGGGAAGAAGAGAGAAATGATGAGAGTATAGTTTATCATGATGATGAAGGTATGATTTCTTGTTCTAAATCTGAAAGTGATAATGCATCTTAGTTTTTATGTCATACAAATCAGTTTGGATATGAAGAACTTGAGAGCGATTTGTCCTTGAGGTTTGAAGATAAAGGAATGGTTGATCCATTTGATGTTAATGTGTTCGAACATGAAGTTTTGAGTGAAAGATTATTACAAGGTTTCATGTTAGACAATGAGGTTGCAACATATGGTAATGATTTTAGTGATGATTCATGCTCTATCCATAGAAGTCATCCTAAGCACGGTAATGAAGGTGATGTATTCAGTAATACTATATGTGTGGTAGATGAAGAAGAAAGAAAATCTTCATAGGGTTATGATTTTTCATCATATGCTACAAGTGTTTGTGATAATATAATGGGTAGTGGTTTTGAAGTATACAACAATGCTTTATATGATGAAGATATTGATGATGATCAACTTATGTTTTGTCAAGATGTTCAACAAGGATTGTTATATGGAGTTATCAACCCATTTTTCGAAGACCACATGGAAGTTTTAGATTTACTTGAGAATGATTTTAATAATGATACATTATCCTACTATTATAAGAGGTTGGATGATTCTTCCTCTGATCATGATGGTAAAAGTGTTGATGAGATTGCATCTCATGAGATTGAGAACAAGGTGTTCGATGAAGGTGTTTTTCAAAATTTGTGTGCACGTTGTAATGTTTTTTATGATTAACCTTCTAATGTGAAGACTAATATGTTTGTTGATTGTGAAGAACCATTTGAAGATTATGGATTAGTTTTAGATTATGACATTGATGACATGTGTTAGTACTAGTCAGATTGTTCATTTGAGGTCAATCTTCTCATACATAAGGATTCACATTTTGAAGGTATGAGTGATCCTTTTCCCCATGTTGAATATGATGCATTCATATTTGAAGTTGATAGCATGCATGATTTATTAAATGAAGAGGATTTTAAATTTTAGTCTCATATGTTTGAGCATGTTGATCAATATTTTCATAATGAGCAAATGGTTGAGAATGGAGCAAGTTTTTATGTGTTATGGAAGTAAGGATGTAGATTCAGTTTTGCCAAGTGAGTTAATTCAGAATGTTAATCTGATTGGTGAGATTGATAGAAGTAATTTTTCTAGTTTACCTCATGAAAGTTTAGATGAGAATCAGGTTTATGATAGAGGTAAAAGTTTTGTTGAAGTTCAGTGGTCCAAGGCCATTGTTTGTACATAGTAGAGGTAGTTGTTTTTTCTTTCAGTAAAGTTGTTCGAGAGAAGTTTTTGTTATCAAGTGTGTGGTCTACTTCTCCTAGAGATCTGAATCCTTGCCATGCCCACAAGGGACATGCATCCCCAAACAGAGCCACTTTTGGGACCAAAATTGCATGGTCAAATTTTAGTCACATATTTAAAATTTTGGAGAATCAATTCTCTAAAGTGCTTTTAATGCATATGTAGCCAGTTGTAAGTTTGAGGCCTAGATGGTGTTTGAGTGGCTTAACACCTTTCATTTTCCATATGCATGTGATACATAATGTTATTTTTCCATCCCGAATCATTCAGTCAAGTCCCATTTTGAGCTAGTGTCAAAATTTGCAATTCTCCCTATGTCAAATAGTGATAGGAGGCCCCGTTTATCTTTGAATATCTTTTATCCAAGAATGTGTCATGACACACCACCTTTATGGTGTTTAGTATGCATACCAAAGAACCTATGTTCCAAGTTTCAAGTTGTTTCAAATTTGTTTGACTAGGTTTTGAACCCCTCAAATCTGCTCATTTACTATTTTGTACATGTAGTTCACAATTCTGGGAAGCCTTGTTCGACCAATGATATCTTTGACCCAGTTGACCCAAAGGAAGAAATTATTTTTGCACTATGTTCTAGGGGTCAGATACTTCATATGTTCAAATTTTGAGGTCATGAAAAATCCATTTGATCAATTTGCTAACATGATTAAAAACCAAGTTTGCATTCTTTTGTTACAGCTAAGGTATCCAAATTGACTCATACCCCTATTCAGCACATTATAACTTTGATCCCATGATTGGTAAGCTTAAACTAATTGTACCATTGTGATGTGTCCTAAAAATACTTCAAGTATGTTAATTCTCAAGTCATGACGAATCCATTTGCATACTTTCTTATGTCCGTCCATTTACCAAAAACTATTTTTTGACATATTTGCCAGTTTAAAATTTCCAAGTGCCTATTTTAGAAAATTCACCAAATGTGTTCTATGATTCATCATGAGCCCAAAACATAGAATTATATTCTCCTCATGTCAAAGAACCTATATCTTGGTTTTTAAAACCCCAAGTGATCAATAGCCCAGTTTGTAATGCCGAACCTGAGCCCAGTTTATGTTTTCTAACATTGTTTGCCTGCAGGATAATTGAAGTATGGATGTTCAGCAATTAAAATCTTTTGACTGGGAATCTGTCATGGGCTGAGAATTCATAGTGGGCTAGAGTGTGTAGGATTGAACACTCATGCCAATTTTCATGGCTTGGTTACTTGATTGAATCAATTTTTAAGGACAGCTACTGGGCCTCCAGACACAAATTCACAATTTGCAGATTTGATTAAAAAGTTCTCAAATATAGAGGGGGATTCAACTGAAGACAAATTGGGGTGAATGGAGACACATCATGTAGACAAAAAAGGAAGAGGTCCATAATCATAGCATAAAAGGAGGCAATCCATGACAAATTGCAAGCATAGGATTGGGAGTTGTAGTTGGGTTTCTAAGGGAGTGTATCATAAAGTTATTATATTCTAGAAGACATTCTACAAATCATGAAATTGTCATCATAAAACTCATGGCCTACCTTTTGTATATACTTGTTGAATTTTTTTATCTGAGTGGCATTTTAAAATATATGCTTTTGTCTATGGAGATGAATGATAAATTTTGAATTAGAAAAACAAAAAATGAAAAGCTCTCAAATGTTCATAAAGTAGGAAGCTAGAGAGAAGGGGTAGGGAGATGCTCTCCACATGCAAAGACACAAGGAGAGTCACATTTTTAAAGGAGGCTTTCAATGCAAACCACAAGTAACTTTGGTAATTATCCTTACAGAGGAGAGCATTGATTCAAAAATCATTGAGGCAAGGATTTCGAGTCATAGGAGAATGGCAAGCACAAACCTGCAAGTAAAGAGCTCAATCCACATTTAAGAAAAGAAACAACTCAGATGACTAACATTGCCATAAATTAACCAGAATTTGGAGTAGCTCACACATAGACTTGGAAGAAGTCTCATACAAAAATGAAAAGAAGTCCATTGCTGTAAACTATCTACTCCTCTCACTCTAGATAAGAAATGACAGGTTTGACAATAAGTCTGGAATCACACTAAATTGTTAAAACCATAAATAGACTCAAAAATCTCGTGGGTTTTTGGACCACAGACAAATTTGGAGCTGCTACAAAGGTAACTCACAACAAGGTGAGTGTTGTAATCTCCTTTTGTGAGTTGCAATTTGGTTTTAAGGTAGTAAATAGAGTGTTGAAAAACTAGTGAACCCACATCAAAGAGCTTCATGTTAGAAGTCATTGAAGGAAAATCATGTCAAGAAGCATAAGAAAGTGCTGGAATAGTTGAAAAAATATATCCCACATTTGTAATGTAGATGAGTTTTTTGATATTTACCTACAAAGCACTCCAAGTTCATAGTGTTTATAAGAAAGTGGGCTTTTGGAAGTCATGGTGTGTGAGTGGGGCCCATGGTCGGATAGAAGGAAAGAAATTTTAGAAAAGGTGCACATGTGATGATGTTGCAGCGATGCATAGGATTATGCCACATGGCACATCTTGTGGTTGGTGCAATCCCGCAATAACAAGTTGCACGATAGATAACGAATGTGGGTAAGCACTTGGGTGCCTTGTGGCAATGGGCCCGGGATGCATGGTGAGGTGGTGATTCTATTAGCAGATGATGTGGCAACAATCTAGCTAGTAAAAGCATGCCACATGGCAAAGGGTGAATAAAAAAAAATATTTTAAATTGTCTTTTTAAAATATTTTTTCAAAAATGGGTATACATGCATGTTTTTATTGCAAAATTGGGCTTTTTTTCTAAAGTGTAAACTTTAGAACTTTTTGAAATTTTGAAATTTTTAAATTTTAAAAGATATGCAAGCTAGAGCCATGCAAGGGGGTATGATTTTTGAAGTGATATTCAGGAGGTTTTTGAGAGGTGAATATAGCAATGTTATATATCATTAGAATCTGGAGAAAATGAACTTTCTGATTCTGAGGTTAGTTTTGGCACAAGAAGTTGTATGTTCAAGTAATTCAAGGTTTTGTATTAGATTCTTAACTTGCAACTATATTCTAGTTTCGAAGTTCAAAACTATTTTCTAATATGGAAATGACTTGAATGTGGTTAAAAGATAGTGAAAATGTAGTTGGGATCGAATTTGATCACTTTTGAGTTAGTTAAATGGGGATTTCACCAGCATTTCATGAGTTTTTAGATATTTTGGTGCAAAAGATTTTTCATCATTTCAGCAGAGATATTTTCAAATCAGTTACAGAATACTGATGAAAACTAAATCATATTAGAGGGCAGAGAGATTAGAGAGAGCCTTTTCAATGCAAGGGATTGAATTCCAAGTGGACACATGTCATTCTAAAATCAGATCTGGGAATTCTTTCTTTCCTATATCTTTCTTTCTCTCATTCTTTGTAAGGGTTCTAGTTTTGAGAAGAAAATCGCTCTTTACTGAGACACCATTCTTTAACACTTCTTTTATTGAGTAGCATTTAAGTTTTATGCAAATAGTTCAAATTTGTTAGGTGATTTGTGAGTTAGTTTCTGTACATCTTTCATGTATTTGGTTTCAAGGAAAACAAATAAAGAACAACAAGGGGATTTAAATTCAATTTGAAACATATTTTCTATTTGTGGATCTATAATTTCTTCTAGTTTGTGAACAAAGAGCATAAACTAGGTTGCATTTCATTTAGAAGTACATGTGGTTGAAATATCTTGCTTGTGGAAAAAGAGCCATGTAATAGTTTGATATTTATCATAGGGTTTTTAGTTTTAATGAAAGCACTGTCTGAGTATGAGATTCATTCTATAGTAGATGTCTATTCACAAGGTGAAAGATAGATCAGGGATCTTGTTGTAGGAATTATGTCAAAGATTTCTAGAAGGTGTATGGTTGTAATTCATTTAATTTCCCAATAGATAAGGCATTGATTAGTGATATGATCATTGGGTTTTGTTGCTCATACCTAGGTCTTGTTGTTATCAACATATTAAATCAAATTTTCCTTTTATCTTGAAAGCTATTCAAGGTTTAACCTACACTTAGCTTGCCCTTTTCATGAGTTATGTTCTTAGCTATTTCATGCTTGTGATTTCTTGGTTAAGTATAGAAGGATTAGGGGTTTCATCTGTTATTCTGGATTCATATTATACTCCTTGCACTGGTCACATAATTTGATCCTAAGAGGTTCACCCACCTAGGTTTTGCAGAGCCTGAAGTGTAGATGGAGTGTAGCCTTATACTTGGCCCAGGTTCTTGGTAAATTGTGTCTATTATTGGACATAGTTTTCCATAGACGCATTCTTTCCTTGCATACTTGGTTGTTCAAATTCTATTAAATTGAGAGCCAATAGGTGGTACCTCTATCAAAGGCTATTTAAAAAGAATGAGGACTTCTTTGCATCAAATAAGTTGATTGACATATGTTACACATTGATGCAGTGGATCTTACTTTAGGAGCTACCTAAAGTAATCAAAGAGCTAGAACCACAAATTAGTCACAAGCAAGGTGATAGAGGAAGAAACTAAAAATATTCATATTTTCATATGTAGATGACACATATTTGGCATTATTGTGAAAAAGTGAGACATTTTTTATAAGAAAAGTGTATTGAGTTTAGGAAATCATGGAGGGAGAGATCTAGACATAGAAGATACAAAAATATAGAATAACTTCTTAGAAGGAGAAATTTTACAAGTGTACCTATTGATTAAATCTACTTAGTAAGAGGGAGATATAAGAAGTGATCAAGAGGGAGTCATAAGCATGAGTTGATTTTCTATTGATCCAAATAGAAATTTTGTAACCTATTCAGAAGATGAAAGTTTTTGATAGAGAGATAGATTTTAATACAAGGAATTATTATTTTTGGCATTTTAATTGGTCATACTAATTAAGTTTGGTCAACTCAATTTTCCATCAATGCCACATAAAAGGATTGTTGAAAATAGATTGATACAAGTATGATAAATATGTTTGAATCCTTATTTTGTCACTGATGTCAAACCTACTACTTGCCGACTAGTAAGAAAATTTCTTATATAATTTAAGTACTATCATTTGTTTGATTGACAAAGAGGATTTGATCAAATGAGGTAACAATAACACCTAGAGGAAAGGTTGAGTTATGATCTAAAAAAGAGTACAAGGATCTATTGGAAGATTGGAGAGATTGTTGGAAAATTGGTTTGATATGATATGTTAAATTCATGACTAAGTTTGTCATTGATGTAAACATAGCATGTTTGATGTCTTCTATGATATCTAATAGAAAAACATTAGAAAGATCAAGTTGATATGCACAACTAAGTTGAGCATGATAACCACCCAAGGTTATGGGAGATACATCTAAGTATCTAGCATGTGTAGTTAATGTTGGAAGTAGAAAGGATAAGTCTAGAAGAAGTTATGTAAGTTTTGTTGATATTTATTCTGAGACAAGGTTTATAGAGGCATGTTTTGGTGAAATTATTATATCTCTTAGTAGATTTGATATCTTGAGGATCAAGGCTAAGGAAATAGAGAAGTCATGTTGAGGATGACATGGCTAAGCTCACTCATCATAATATTGCATGTACAAAAAGTTATTCAAGTCGCATGGTGGAAGATTTGTGTTATAACTAAGTGTAACATGTTCTTAATGTGGTCCTATTTAATAATTAATTGAAAAAGACTAATAGCTGACTCAATGAATTGATTAATGGACTTGGTATAAGGGAAAGATATATTTCCATATTGTAGCATGGAGATATGTGAAGTGTGAATGTTTGGAAAGAAGCAGAGAGTGTAGAATGCAAATTTGAGCAAAGTAGTGCAGAAGTGAAGGAAACTTCATTACTAAGGTTTTGTTGAGTGATCCAAGGTTTGGTATTTGGATATGAGGTTTGTGACCTAGTCTAAAGGTGTAATATTGATTGGTCCAATTGGTAGGATAGAGGAAAGAACAAGGAAGGAGGAAAATAATAGTAAACTATTTATTTGAGTAGTGATCTCTTCTTGTAGTTGAAATTACATATTTGGGTAGTGGGCTCTTCATGCATACATTGTACCACAACTCCTAATAGGGTTGGAATTTCCTAATAGGGATTCAAAGTCTCCTAATGGGGAGTCATTGTACTAAATGTTTTAATAGACTCCTATCAGCATCCATCCTCTAATAAGGATTATTTATAATAGTACATCATCTTGTTGGCATCATTCCCACCGAAGGATTCTCTCTAATCAAGGGTTTTCATAGTCAACATATCTAGTGTAATTATCTATGTGCATCTTTCTATCATTTCTATTTACTTTGGTTCAATGGTTAAGTTGGTTTAAAGAAGATAAATATTTTAATTATTGGATAAATGATTCAACCCCCCTCCTAGTTATCTTGGTGATGATTGTTTCTAACAATTGGTATCAGAGTTTTAGGTCCTTAAAGAAAAAGTTGAATAGCTTTGGGAGATCCATGGTGAACATGTTTAAGAAAGATAGTCTAAAGTTTGATGGAACAATTATAATACTTGGAAATAAAAGATGAAGATATATGTGTTGTGTATGGGTCTGAGATATTGGATCTTGACAAAAATAGCAAAGACAATCATTAATGAAAAGGACTTGGAAACTTGCACTAAGTCAAAAAGAGATCTTTTCATGTGTGACATGAGAGCTGGACAAGCACTATTGACTAAACTTCCATAAATTGAGTATAATCAAGTAAAATCACTTGCTACTTCACATTTGATTTAGAAAGCTTTGGAAAATTGTTTTGAAGGTGATGAAAGCTCTAAGAAATTGAGGCCCCAAAATTGGATTTGCACATTTCAAGATATCAAGATTATGGAAGATGAATTTGTAAGAACATATATAGGTAGGATATCAAAAAATTTTGTAGATATTAAAGCTCAAGGAGGAACCAAGGATGATTTTGAAGTTATATGAAAGATATTGAAGGTTCTAACAACACCATTCGGTTAAATATTTTAGATGATACAGTTGTTGATATCATGCACCAAAGATTTCACAAAGGAGATATTGCTTGAAAGAATTGAAGCAGTTGAGAATGAACTTGGACATTCTAGAGAATTAACCATAATAGAGAAAAATTTTAGTGCCTTAAGTATTCGACATAACTTATCAAGGAGCATAAGTGCTAGAGGAGATTTTTCTAGCAATAACAAATCCAAAGAAGATAGAAAGATTGATGAAGTAGTAGCCCTTCTAGTAAGAAGAGAAAAAGGAGGTAAGAAAATCTTTAGATGTTGGACTTGTGATGAATATGTTCATTATGCATCTAAGTGTCCTAAAAGGGAGAAAAAGTATAAGGGGAATCGTAAGCCTAAGTAGGTAAAGTGGTTGAGTTTTGCAAGTTGTTCCAACCATTGCTAGGGATTCCAAGACCCAAACGAGAATCAATACCACACATCAAAGAAAAGGTAGAGTTTTTTTGTATGGAAATAAAGATTATGATTTTGATGAATAAGCGTTGAGTGCTAGTGATGTTGAAATTGGATTTGTGGTAATAAAAGAAAAAATTCTCAAGAAGGTAGCTTTGGTAGCATAGGTTGAAAAGAAATCCAATTGGATAATTGACAATGGTTATTCAAATCATATGAATAGTGACATGAAAAGGTTTGTTGACTTCAAAAGTTAAGATTGGAGGAATTGTTAGAGTTGGAAATAATCCAGCATGTCAAGTAAATGGTATTAGATCTATGATTCTTGATGGTAAAGCTAATACTAAGGATGTATACTTTGTTGATGGAATAAAGCACAATATTTTGAGTGCTCGGCAACTAGCAGACAAAGGTTATCAGTTGGAATTCTCAGAAAACACATGCATAATAAAAAATAAAGATTTAAAGATAATTGGAAAAGGAACCAAATCTAGAGATAATGTATTTTAGTTGAATCCTACTAAAATGACATGTTTGTTTGAAAAGGTAGATGATAGTTGGTTAAGGAATAAGAGATTCTATCATATGAACTTTTATAGTATTGTGAGGACAAGTATAATGTTTGTTGTTAGAGATTTGCCAAAGATTGTAAAGCCTACTAACACAATTTGCAAGGAGTGTGTTTTGGTAAAACATAATAGAACTTCTTTTCCTAGCAAGAAGTTTACATCTATAGTGAAGTTGGAGATTATACACATAGATCTTAGTAATCCTACAAAGACTAGAGGATTCTATGATGAAAGGTATTTTATGGTTCTAGTTGATCATTTTTCTAGAATGATGTGGGTTACATGTCTTAAAGAGAAATCTAAGACATTTGACAAGTTCAAGATATTTAAGAATAGAGTTTAGAATGAATCTAGTATGAAGATTAAATGCTTAAGATCAGATAGAGGATGGGAATTTACTTCAAATTAGTTTAACATGTTTTGTGAAGAAAATGGAATTAAAATACAATGATTAGCTATGAGAACCCCTGAATAGAATGGTGTTATAGAAAGAAGAAACAAGTTTGTTATAGAAGCTGCAAGAGCTATGTTAGTAGAGAATGACGTATCCAAGAAATTTTGGAGAGAAGCTATGAATACAAAAATCTAAACTATGAATAGAGTACAAGTCAGGAAGCACATAAACAAGACAACTTATGAACTATGGTTTGGTTACTCACCTACAATTATGTATTTCAGAATATTTGGAAGTAAGTGTTACATAAAGAGAGATGATGATATTGGTAAGTTTGATGCTAGAAGTGATGAAGGTATGTTTCTT
Source organism: Cupressus sempervirens (assembly GCA_028749045.1). Lineage (NCBI taxonomy): Eukaryota > Viridiplantae > Streptophyta > Pinopsida > Cupressales > Cupressaceae > Cupressus > Cupressus sempervirens. The sequence goes on from CM053792.1 coordinate 319,497,512, forward strand.
GGTTATCCATTGAAAAGAAAGGATTATAGATGTTATAATAAGAGAATTGAGACTATTGTGGAAAGTGCAAATGTGAGAATTCATGAGAAGTTCAAAATACAAGAGAAAATAGTTGATTACAAATTAGATAATGATGTTGTTACTAAGCCAAGGAATGAGAAGATATTTCTTGAGACAGAAATGATTTGTAGAATAAAGGAGAACAAAGGTAGGAACAATGCTCAGAACCTTCAGTAGAACCAAGAGTTGAGATAGCAACTCCCACATCAAGAAAGAACATTATAAAAAATCACCCATTTGAATAGATCATTGAGAGCAAAGAAAAAGGTGTGGTGACAAGAAGCAGAGTGACCAAAGAACTATGCTTGATATCTCAAGTTGAACCAAAAAATATAGATGAAGCATGCAAAGATGATTACTAGAAACAAGCCATGAAAGAGGAATTGGATCAGATAGAAAAGAATGCAATATAGGAATTGGTCCCTAGACCAACAAACAAGAATGTGATAGGAACCAAATGGGTATTCAAGAACAAGATGAATGAACAAGGCGAAGTTAGAAAAAAAGAATATTGGTATGTAGAGGTTACTCATAGCAAGAAGGAATAGATTATCAGGAGACATATCCTCAAATGGGTAGAATAGAAGTAGTAAGACTATTTTTAGACTATGTAGCATAGAAAAAATTCAAACTATATCAGATGGATGTCAAATCAGCATTTCTAAATCAAGAACTTGAAGAAGAGGTATACATTGAGTAGCTTGAAGGATATCCTTTGATAGATGATAAGGATATTGTATGCAAACTGAGGAGAGAATTATATGGATTGAAGAAAGCACCCAAAACCTGGTATGCAAGGTTAGACAAGCATTTGACAAAGAGCAGATATAGAAAAAGTATGGTAGATAGTAATTTGTATTAGAACGAAATTGATGATGGTTTGATGATTTTGGTAATATTTGTTGATGACATTATATTCAGAGGTAATGATGAAGAAAGAAAGAAATTTGTAGAAGAAATGAAGAAAGAATTTGAAATGAGTATGATAGGAGAAATAAAATATTTCCTAGGATTGCAGATATTACAGAATAATGAAGGAATCTTTATTTCTCAAACTACATACTTAAAGGATTTACTAAAAAGGTTTGGTTTGGAAACATGTAAACCTATTGGAACACCTATGGTAACTAGAAACAAATTATCTACAAAGGATGAGACACCTACTATTGAAAAGTATAGATCCACGATCAAAGGATTGCAATATCTGACTCAAACAAGGCCAAATATAGTAAATGTAGTTGGAATTGTTGCAAGACTCTAGGCTGATCCTATAGAAGTACATTATGTAGTAGTAACAAGGATATTTAAATATCTAAAAGGAACTTCAAAATTTTGACTATGGTATTGCAGAGCTAATGAATTTACTCTAAGTGCTTATACTAATGCAAATTGGGTAGGTAGCATGGATGACAGAATGAGCAATAGTGGAGGTGCCTTCCTTCTTGGAGGAAGATTGGTTTCTTGGTTAAGCAAGAAGCAAGATTGTACATCTCAAAGTAGAATAGAAGTAGAGTATGTTGTAGTAGCAAATAATTGCAATTAAGTTATTTGGATGAAATAGATATTGAAGGATATAAGGATAGAAATTAGTGAATCTATTCTTATACAGTGTGACAACACAAGCATGGTAAATATGTCTAAGAATCTAGTGTTGCATTTGAAGACTAAGCACATTTAAATTAAGTATCAAATGTTGAGAGAAAAAAGTTGCAAAAAAAGAAATTAGATTGGAGTATGTAAGCACAAAAGAGTAGATTTTAGATATATTCACTAAGCCTCTTCCTAAAGAGACTTTTGAGTATTTTTCAGGTATGCTTGGGGGTATGCCCCTTCCTACATCAAAGTAGAATATGTAAGAATACATTAGTCCAAGGTAATAAAGCACCATTGTTTGTCTAGACTAGATGTTGATGCTTCTTGTATGGGTGAACATTTGTGATAGATAGAGTCATCTAGGACTCTTGATTGATATTGTTTGTAAAAAGTTTCTTTTCACACTTGATCTTAATAAGTATTAGTTGTTGTAGAGTCTAATGCAAAGTTGTTGGTTGATGAAACCTTTGACATTGATGTCAATGGGGGAGAAGTTTGGTATGAAAAGCATCATACTATTGGGGAGATTTTGGCATCATACTATGGGGAGAAGTATTACATGGAAAAAATTATGTTGAGAAGATGTTTGGCATGAATATAGTATTTTGATATTAACAATGGGGGAGAACCATTGAGGTAAATAAAGCATGAAGCAAGCTTTGATTGATGAAGAAGATTTGAAGACTATTTCTCATTTGTTGGTATTCTTGGAACTAGATGTTTTTATCTATGTTGCCATCAATGCCAAAGGGGGAGATTGTTGGAAGATTGGAGAGATTGTTGAAAGATTGGTTTGATAATGACATGTTACATTCATGATTGAGTTTTTCATTGATGTCAACATAGCATTTTTTATGTCTTCTGTGGTATCTTACAGAAGAATAGTAGAAAGATCAAGTTGATATAGATAGCTAAGTTGAGCATGATAACCACCCAAGGCTATGGGAGATACATCTAAATATATAGCATATGCAATGAATGTTGGAAGTAGAAAGGATAAGTCTAGAAGAAGTTATGTAAGATTTGGTGATATATGTTTTGAGATAGAGATTATAGAGGCATGTTTTGGTAAACTTGCTATAGGGTAAAAGCACAAACTTGTATCACACTTTTCCAAAGGAAAAGGCTAACAAAAGTATAATTGTTCACCATCAATGACATAAAAATGGTAGTATTATTTAAAATTTAAAAATGAAGTAAATTAATGAAATTTGTAGAAATAGATGAAGTTTGGGATTATAATTTTTAATACTTATGGAATAAAAAATTCAATATATTTTCCTATTTTTTAATGTTAACTTTTTAGTTGCTGAAAAATGTTGGAAATCAAGGGTCTAGTTCCCACCACAAAACCACATGGAAATATACTTATTTCCCTTTGATATCATATTATGTTATAGATAACATATGTATCTAGAAAAATAAAAAATAAAAATTAGATTTAGACCTATATTTTCTCTTTTATAATGATTCAAACTTCAACTTATTCAAATTTATAGTTTTCATCTCCCATCACATTTTTCAAAATAGATCTATTCTAACCAAGGGAAAAATGATACATTCTAAAAGAGGACTCTCTCCTCTAATACATCATTTAATTTTAATTTTTTATTGATTTGATTTAATATTTTTTTCTTTCTCAAAATTACCATCTTCCTAAGTGTTTTTGAAATTAAAAGTGACCAAAACAAGGGGGTCAGGCCATACAAGCAAAAAGTTGGTAACCAACACATTATCGACAAAAGCCACTAGTAGACCAAAGACTAACTAAACATCAATGTAGTTCCAAAAGTCTGTAAAGAAATAAATAGAGTGTAAGAGTAACTAAGCTAAAACTAAACAAAGATAACCAACAAACTACAAAAGTTCAACATAACCAAAGTTGGCATAACAGGCCAACCCGAGTCATAATAATAGCTGTCTACCAACAAAACCTTAACCAGTAGTAAAACATAAAAAGTCTTGGATTCAAGGATCCCAGTAAACTAAGAAACATAATTTTCTTTTTTCCCCTTCCCTTTTGCATCTAGCAAGATCTGGGCCTAGTCATCTAGAAGGAACTTTAAGAGCAACTTGTGGTCCTCCATATCCATACCTGTGTCCTCCTTTTCCTATGCTAGCAATTGGAGGGTGGTACCCATAGCATGTGTGACTTTGAGGCCAAATTTGGAGAAGGTAAAAAACCATTCCTCCAAAGTTTTAACCATCCTTTCTAGTTTAGCATACCAGTCTTCCAGCACGTCAATCCCCTCCTTAGTCTCTACTTCCACCTTTAATGCTTCCTCCTTAACTATCTACACCTGTATATCATCCTACAAAATCTTTGGGTTAGAGGAAACCTTAGAATTATCCTTAATCTGGGAGGAAATAGTTATGGGGGAGATGTCCATCTTGCTACTCTCTTCACAAAAGGTAATGAGTCTGAGGGAAAAACTGACAGACATATGGGTGATCTCCATATTCACAACATTATAAACAGATGCCTGGGTCTGAGTATTATCCACTGAATTATCCCTCAAATTAAATCTTTTCTCTCTCTCCTCCTTTCCATCATCCTTCTTGGAGTTGAAAATATCTTCCTCCTCCCTTCCTTCATTATTGTTTGAGAACTATCTTCCTCAACCTCCTCAACTAGATCTCTAATGGATTTTTGTTTACACCTAGCTCGAGATTGTGAAAGCCTACCAAATCTCCTCCTAGCCTTACCCCTAGTCTCCTCCTCTAAATCCTCTCCATCAACCACAACTGGTTTTCCAATTTTTATCTTCTTGTTTCCCTTTTGTTCCACTATTATATCAAATTTTTTCTTTTTCTTGTTTTCCCTACTAGGGGAGGGTTAGGGGGTGTGAATTTTAGTGCTCATACTAGAGCTCGAGGGAGAATTTTGGTGTTGGCACTAGTTATCCATGACCACCACCCTAGGTGGGGCACAGGGAAAGGTGAATTTGATAGAGGTGGAAGATTAAACCTTGATGAATTACGATAAAATTTAAACCTTTACTACCTTTTTCTCTAACATCAACAACCATATCCTCAAGAGAATGTAGAAGATAAAAAGGGATAGAAATGAAATCCCTATTCCTAAAATGATTTAGCAAAGCGAAGTGATAGTAATAGCAAACACCGAACCTACCCTCCAGCATCAAATTCCTCATTAGTACTAGGCACACATCATCCCATGGGGTGGGTAGCTTGTCTCTTTTAAACCCTCCTCTATAATGAATTGGCTCCTCATCATCCACAAAGAAGCTATTCATACTGGTCTTATCATAAACTTTGGTTACCTTTCTCCATTTTTTCCCTCTCATTGAGAGGCTAGTCACCATGGAAATCACTTCCTTAGTGACTTGGAAGGTGATTCCATTAATGGTGACTTTTCTATCATTCCATCCATTAACAAACTAGAGCATGCAGTTCTCATTGTATGTTGCCATCGACTACATGTAGGGCAAAAAACCCCCTTCCTTCAAAAGAACCTAGGTGGCCATCCTATCTTTAAAATTATCCATTTTTGTGGGTTCTAGCCTATTCAAGTCCCCACCCATCTCTATTTCACTAATTTTTGGCTCACCTTCTTTAGTAATATGCATCTAAACTTTCTCAATTACAACCTCTCTACAACTACTCTCTACCTTAAACCCTTTAACAAAAAGCAAATAAAATTTGTAGACCTATGGTTGATAAGCTTCAAAATCCCATGTGAGATAATTATGGGATTTATGAATGTATAAAATCATAATTTTTACACCCCGACATTTTCTAATAGCTTGATTAATGATATCTTTCATACTTCCAATTGGTAAGTAATTTGAAACTCGCAATGGCTTTCCATAATTGTGAAATGACATATCTCTTAATTAGTAATCACTCTGATTACCATTTTTACGGCTACATCCTCCTTTTATTTCCAAAAATCCATTGTTAAATTTAGCAAACATAATCACCATATTTCCAATTTGGCCCTACTTTTAAAATTTAGAGTCATCATGATATATTATTCCCACCTCTTTCTTTGATTATCAATGACTTGATATCATTTTTGAGATCAACCCAATTCCTCCAATACATGATTGCCATAGCATTAAACCCCAAGGTAGCTACCACATCTGGCACCTTATTACCTTCCCTATAGATGTTTTGCAGGTGGATACTTTCCATTCCATTCAAGACTTGTTTGATGTCCATAATGGGGTTTTGAATATTCTAGCCTGGTTTAGCCACTTCGTTAACCAAGTCAATGATTAACTTGGAGTCCCCCTCAATGGTTAGCTCCTTAATTTGCATTTCGATATTCAGCTGGAGGCCCCATAATAGCATCATGGCCTTAGCAAAGTTATTGCTTTGATTTTCCAGCTTTCTTGCATACACCAATAGCACATCACCATTCCTATCTTGTAGCACTCCTCCCGCCACTCCTAAACCTCCTTTAGCAGCACCATCAAAGTTTGTCTTATACTACATTAAGCTAGGGGGTCTCCATCTTGTCTATTGTCTCATTATCATTTTTGAGTTATCAAAGAGGAAAAAATCCTCATGACAACCCCATCTTTTAGCAACTAAGCCTTCATGTCTAACTGGTTTCTCCTTTGGCATTTTAGATTTAGCTACTCTTAAATTTTCCTTCAATAGTTTTTCCATAATTTCAAAAATCACTTGCTCTGATTTACTCTCCTCCCTAAATAATTTGTTATTTCTTTCTTTCCATATGTGCCAGCAAACATATGGTGGAATAATTTTCCATAGAAAAACAAGTCTAGGGTGATAAAAGGGACATCATCAATTCTCCACAAACTGTCCCAGATTATCTTTCATAACCCAATCCAAGTCAAATCTTTCCAAATCCCTAAAGCATACTGACATTCTAAGAAGAGGTGGGAGATACTTTCTTCCTTTTCTTTACAAAGACAACAATTATTGGTTATTTAAAAATCCCTTTTTTCCAGGTTGTCCAAAGTTAAGATTTTACCGTGTTGAGCCATCCACCAAAAGAAATTAATTTTAGGAATAAGGTTAGTTATCCAAACCTTATGCCACAATGTTGGGCAGGGGTCCTTACTAAACCTGAATGTGTATGCTGATTTGATCGTGAAGTTACCACTTTGACTTAAGTCCCAAGCCGTAGTATCCTCTTGAGGTAGTAAGGGGAGTCTCTATTCCTTTATCAACTCTTCCAATTCCTTAAGGAGGAGAATATCCTCTTCGGAGTAATATTCCTTATAAAGCTTCTTCCACCTCCTCCCCTAATCAATATAGTCTCCAACTTTTCCCCCCACATCTTCTCTAAGAAATTTCATTAATCTTCTGAATTTATTGAAGACCCGCAGTTTCCCTCCCATCCATCTATCTTCCTAAAATCTAATATTAAATCCATTCCCCACAATCCACCTCAAAACTTCTCTTAATAAACCTCTATTTCTAACAATATTCTACCAAGTTTTTGAACCTCCTAGAAGGTCATTACTAAAAAGATTCCACTTAAAGGAGGTATTAGACAAATATTTAGCTTTCATGATATTTCCCCAAATTGTATTCTTTTCGGCTAGTCTCCAACCAACTTTTGTGAGGAGATCTTTGTTAAGATCTTGAAGCCTTCTTACACCCAACCCCCCCTTACTCTTTGGTTTATAGACCTCCTCCCAATTAACAAAGCTCAATTTATTTTTCTCCTCTGTCCCTGACCAAAGGAAATTCCTTTGAATTCTCTCAATTTTCTCTATCATAATTTGATTAATTTTGAAAATGGATAAGAAGTAAATAGGGATTCCTTGAAGAGCAATATAAAGTAGCTGTAATTTTCTAACATTTCTTAATATTGTTGGAATTTTTTAATGGAAAGAGATCTTATGGGGGGGGGGGGGGTTGTGAATCAAAAGTGTAGGCTTCTTGATCACTTTTAAACCCTTAATAATATATAACTGAAATTAACATGCATGCATATAAGCATTAAAAAATCATAAGAGACAAAAAAGCATCACCACATAACACTTGAGGTTTTGGTAACCCTGAAACCCTCCAGGAATAAGAAGATAAAATTGGGGTGGGGATGATACCCACAAAATTACTACAGCAATTGATTTCAACCACTTCTAATGGTTTTCCATGTTAAAGGCCTGCCTTATTAACGGTTACAACAAACTATTAATATGTGACCCTGTTAAAGGATTTCTACACCTTGTTAGGAGTGTGCCTTATTAGAGGACTTAAGAACTTTCAACTTGGAATGTCACCCTATTAAAGGATTTACATAAGGCTATTAAACCTACCTATTTCAATAGGATTTCCAAATTCTTAATACAATTGCGAGAGAGTATTAGAATAATACACCTAAACTAATGCAATCTCTAATGCTAATCTCAGGCTCTTGATCTGCTTGTCTATTCCAAATCTCTACTAGATCTGATCTACTAATTGTGTTTCTTGTTCTATTCTGATTAACTAGATGTGTAAATGTTGTCCTTTACACTAAATCTTTGACACCAATGCTGTGTAATGACCTCAATAAAAGGCTCTTCTATTCCTTCTTCTCTCCAACTCACTTTCAATGGTGTCAGGACTCCCTTATAAGGATTACTAGATCATTTCTGGATCATTATGCATCGTTGGATAAAATGTTCCCACTCAAACCCTAGAAATTCACCCATTGGTTGCATACAATTCCAATTTGTTGATTGGTTGCATGAGGATCGAATAGGTAAATGAAAGGATTTGATCTTATCTCCTTATCTTGTCATGAGTCATGCATAACCATTTTACATCTTGATTTGTATTGGCACAAACTCTTATGCTAATCCTAAGTTTCTTAGCACATGAAGTAATATTGATGCTCGGCACCATCTATTCTAGATTACTTAACATCCACTATGTTTCTTGCATTACTCAGCTCCTATTAACTTTGCAATGCTCGACACACACTACCTTCTGATCTACTTAGTACATGTTGAATTCTGTATAGCTTGGCATAAATTGTAATGTGTTCTACTCGGCATCAACTACAGTTTTCTCAGCACTATCTATGACTTGGCATATGAAGAAATTCTAGCTCGACTTCCATTGTGTACTCGACATGTATAGTGACAATGGTTAAGTGTGTTGACACGCATTTGTCAATCTTATTTATTTGATCAACAAATATCTTCCCTTTCCACCCTACAAGCTTCCTCTAAATTCTCTCCACTATTGCATTCTAGAAGTCATTAGTCACTTCCTTAGTAGTAAGTGGTCTTCCAAGATAAGTATCTGAGAGGCTAGTAGATTAGCATTCCAAAAAATTTCTTATCTTCCTTTGTAATGAGACTTCGGTATTAAAGAAATAAAACTTACTCTTTTGATAATTCACTTGTTGTCCTAAACTTTCTTCATAATTATGTAATATCATCTTCCAAGCTTCTGCCTCCATTACTAAAGATTCACCAAATAGGAAAGCGTCATAAACAAACTATTGTATGACCTTAGTTTTAGTAGTAGTAGTAGGTTTTACCCCTTTGACATAGCTCATATTCACTAATTTATAGAATGACCTCTCTAAGACCTCAACAACCATTATAAAGAGGTAAGGGGAAAGAGGATCACCCTGTCTTAACCCTTTCTCCATAGCAAAGTTTCCCTACAGGGAACCATTAAGCAAGACAAAATATTGTACTAAGCCAACCATCATCATGATCAAGTTTATAATCTTATTGTTAAATCCCACTCTTTCCAACACATCCTACAGGAAGTCCCAATTAACCTTATCATAAGCTTTGGAAATATCTAATTTAAATGCCATCCTCAGTTTTCTATTTTTCTCCATAGAATGAATAACATCATGTGTGGTTATAGCAGCATCCAATATCTATCTTCCCAGGACAAATCCTTTCTAAGGGCTACCAATAATTTTTTCCAAGAAAGGCTTGATTCTATTCACCAAAACTTTGGAAAAGAACTTATAAATTTTATTACATAAGCTTATAGGTCTAAAGTCAAGTAAGCTCAAGGGAGTAGGGATTTTAGCAACTAAAGAAATAAAGATTTTTTTAATCATCCTTAGCATCTTTCTTGTTCTAAAAAAATCCCTAGTGGCCCAAATCAAATCTAATTTAACTACCTCCCAGAAATGCTAGAAAAATGCCAGAGGAAATCCATCCAGGCCTGGAGCCTTATAAGCTTTCATAGAAAACACTACACAATTCATCTCCTCCTTAGTGATATTACCAAGTATCTAGTTATTCTCCTCCACACCAAGTATCTATGGGACTAAATTAATCAAGCTTCTTCTAATATCTAGATTCTCTACAAAGTTTTCTTTAACAAAAGCTTTACTAAAGTGTTCCACCACATGTCTTCCCATCTCCTCCTACTCTTTTAAGACCCTTCCACCTTCCTCATTCATCCTATTGATTGTGTTTCTTCTTTTATGGTATGAGGCTGACCTATGAAAGAAATTAGTGTTCTTATCCCCTTCCTTAAGCCATTGAATTCTTGATCTTTGTTTCCAAAACATTTCCTCTTTTCAATAGGATATCCTTCCATTTTTTTCTATACTCCTCTTCTTGAGTTGCACTTTCTAGGTTGATCCCTTCTACAATTTCTCCTTGGAGTTTTTTGAGCTTTTCCTCCACTTCACCTTTGACTTTGAATAAGTCACCAAATGAACTTTTAGTCTAGACCCTAACATTCCTCCTAATATTATCCAATTTTTGAGTAAGTTTGTACATCATGGTACCAACTATCCTTATATTCCACCAATCCTAAATTTTCTCTTTGAATTTTGGATGAGACTACCACATAATTTCATATCTAAAAGGTTTCTATCCTCCCTTAAAATCATCCTCCCAATGGAATAAGATAGGGGAGTGGTATAAAATAGTTCTAGTGAGGTTCTCAAGTTGGGAGCTCCCTAGTCTATTCCAGTTCCCTAACACCAATAATATGTTCAACTTAACCTGAATAAGGTCCTCCCCTTTCCTATTATTAGTCCAAGTATATGGATTTCCTCTCAATTTCACATCCATAAAGTCCAACCTACTCATGAAGTCATTGAGATCTTGCAAACTTTCTGGACATTCTTTGTTACCACCCAGCTTCTTTGAATGGTAAAAGGGGGTATTAAAGTCTCCCATACATATCAATTGCTCCCCCATTATAGTTTTTTCAATCCTAGCCAATTTATCATACATTTCTTTCCTCCCAAGTCTATTATTAGAGGCATAGATATTGATCAACCCCCAACATTGGCTGCTAGATTAGAAATTAGTAATGATAAAAAAAATTCCTTCTAGACATTAGTGCCCTTCATAGAGTTTGTATTCCACATAATGGCAATACCCCTCGAAGCTCCATCAGCACCCATATGTAAACACCCAGGCCCTGACCAAATATAACTAACTATTTTATCAACACTAGCACAAGCCATTTTAGTTTCTCGTATAAATATACAATCAAAATTTTCTTGAGAAATATATTGATTTAGAGAATATTGCTTTTGGGGATTGTTTAACACCCTCAAATTCCAAGAAAAGAATTTCATTTCTTACCTCTAGTAACTATCTCCAATGTAAGTTGCTTACCACTGGCCACATCCCTAGCTATTTTCTTTGTCCTAGTTTCTTTTCATGATGATCTTCCTGCTATACCAGATGTACCAACATCTATTCCCACAACCCCCCCCCCCCCCCCCCCCTCACTTCTTCTTTTGGACCTCTCATTCCCCATTATCCTCCTCCTAAGGTGAGGTAGGGATAAGCTCTATTTCCACCTTCTCAATACTTTTTAATACTTTTCTAGTGATCTCTACTAGGGAAGCTTTAACCAACCTCAAAGAGCTACAAACTTTTTCCATAAAGTCACATCCATTGGATAGAATTTCTTGGTGGTTGTCACCCAGCTAGGTTGTTGGGGATCCCAAGAATGGGTGGGACACATCTATTTTACCTTCCTCCAGTGACCCACTAGCTATAGGCCCCTCCTTAGGTGAACATAGTAATTCCTCTAAATCCCTTCTAAAAGGGTATTCCTCCAAGTTCATCTTGTCCTCCAAAAATACTCCCCTCCATGATGTCAGAAAGAGTGGGAGGCACAGTTTGAGTATCCTTAGGAGGAGTCTCAGCCACTTTTTCTAGTATTTCTAAAGATTAACCCAAGGACTCATTAACAATCCCTCGAGAGCCCTCTTTCTATTTTTCTTGCTACATTTGGGCTTTATAATCCACGATAAGGTATCCAAACTGCCCACATCTTTGGTAGAACAAGCTAGCATTCTCATATTCTATAGGCTGAATTTTCTCACCCCATTTAGTTCTCAATGTGACTACAGTGAGGAGTGCTCTATTTAGCACTACATTCACATAGAACCTTGCATAAACCAATCATTTTTTTTGCATAGTCACTTTATTAGCCATGACAAAATGACCAAAAGAATTCTCCACCCACCTTAAGATCTTCTCATCCCAAAATTATAGGGGGAGTCTAGGTAATCTAACCCAAACTAGGGCAAGTTTTTTTTAACTCCATGCTAACATCAAATCCCGGATGCCATCTTGTTAAGGCAAGATAATGCTTCCCATAATACCAAGTACTAGAAAGAATGTACTTGAAATCCTCCTCAGTGGTAAATTTGAAACAAAAGAGACCACTAGGCATAGTAGAAACACTTATGCTCAATTTTTCCTTCCATTTTTTGACTCACCCATTTATGTACTAATTCAATAGGGGGGTAGAATGCAAAAAATCTGCCAACCACACAAAGTTTGAGGCTTGAGGTTACATTGTCCACCACACTGTCAGGAAGGGAAATCACAGGACCCTCTTGGCCATGGGTAATATTGGGATTCTCTATTGGGAAACTAGCCATCGAGGTGCCAACCAGCACATTCTTCCACCCTGATAGTCATCTAGCTTCTAGCTACCCTGCAATAGACAACCAACAGGGCTTCCATTACCCAGATCAGTAGTGTAAGGATAAGTCAACTAGTCAACCCTAGTGGGCCCACAGCCATCCTGCAAGTCCTCCAAATCCCTACACACCACAACCACAAGTTGTAAGTCTAGGGATGTTGGCAAATCTAGAGGCTTAGGGCCCACCATCAATCAAAATTAAAAATTCAAATTCAAAAAGACTGGCAAGATTGTAGAGCAGCAAGATTACATAGCAGACCCTAGTTAAATCTTACAAATAAATTATTGTTTCTATCATGGAATTGATTATTTAGTTTTTTTTCATGATAAACAATCACTTAAAGAGGGAAAAAATTCATGTACATTGAGTTTAACATCTTCTTGAGTGTTAAAATACATAATTGTAGAATTTTTCAATAACAAAATATTATATCTAATTAAAAAAAATGAAATCTATATATAACTATTCTTGACTTTTAGCTCTATAAAATGGTGTTGATATGTTATTAGAAAAATATCATAAAAAATAGTAAGATTTATTGAAATGTTAGTTTTTTGAAAAAAATATATTTCTTTAATAATTGGATAGTAACTAGTATAAAACATGCATTTAATAGACATTTCCAATTGGAAAACTGTGAGACCATATATAACTTAGCTAGAATAAATTTATCAAGGTCATATGTTTGAACAAAATTAAGATTTAGGTAGAAATACTCAAATTCAGTTGTTTTGAAAAGGTGGCCTGAAAGGTAATACAACTTTGTACTTTTACCCTATATCTTGTAGAAGATTTGATATATTGAGGATCAAGGTTGAGGAAATGGAAAAGACATGTTGAGGATGATATGGCTAAGTTCACTTTTCATAATATTATGTGTACAAAAAGTTATTGAAGTTGCAAGGTAGAAGATTTGTGTTATCACTAAGTGTAACATGTTCTTAATTTGGTCCTATAATAACTAATTGAGAAAGACTAATAGCTAGCTCAAGGAATTGTCTAATAGACTTGGTATAAATGAAGGATATTTTCCTTGATCATGGCATAAAGATATGGAAAGTGTAAATTTTTGAAAAGTAGCCAAGACTTTGGAATGTGAAGCTGAGAAAAGCAATGCTGAAGTGAAGGAAGTTTCATTAGCAAGGTTTTGCTGAGAGATCTAATGTTAGGTATTCAAATCTAAGGTTTGTGACCTAGTCTACAAGGTCTAATAATGATTAGTCTAGTTGACAGAATAGAGGAAAGAACAAGGAAAGAGAAAAATAATAGTAAACTATATGTTTGAGTAATGATCTCTTCTTGTAGTTATAATTACATCTTTGGGCAGTGGGCTCTTCTTGCATACATTGTACCACAACTACTAACAGGGTTGGAATCTCCTAATAGGGATTCAAAGTCTCTTAATAGGGACTCATTGTACTAAATGTTGTAATAGAATCCTAATAGGGTCCATCCTCTAACATGGAACATTTACATTAGTACATCATCTTGTGGGCATCATTCCCACTAGGGTTTTCCCTCTAATCAAGGGTATTCCTAGTTAAATTATCTAGTGTAATTGTCTATGTGCATCTTTGTAAGGTAGCTATTTACTTTGGTTCAATGGTTACATTTGTTTAAATAATCTTTGATAAATATTTTAATTTTTAGATAACTAATTCAGCCCCCCCCTCCCCCCCCTCCAAGTTATCTTGGTGGACTATTGTTTCTAATAGGATCAATTAAGATAGTGATATTATATTGCATTTGTAATCTACTTAAGGTTGCAAAGGTTGGTTATACTGAGTAACTTTGCATGAATAAGTTAAGTGAATTTTGTCTACAAAGCTTGACTAAGTGGACAGTAGGTTCCGAGAAAATAAAGTTCAAGCTAAGCATAAAAATAGTTTGAGCCAAGAAAAGTCAATTTTAGTGTAAGTTGAGTGGAATAGTGTACGTCGAGTAAAGTTTAGTTGATTCCAAGTACTAGTAAACTTTAGTTTGATTTGAGTGTTTTTTCATTGGATACTAAGGAATGGAGTATGTGTTGAGCATCAGAAACTAGTTAATGTCATGTGTTAGCATTATGAGAAAGATTAAGAATTCGATAAATTTGAGTTGACAAGTTTAATTTATTGGATTGTGTGAACTATGTGGAAGATAAGATTGATGAGATGGTGGCACAAAATTCAAGATAACCATTTTGACATGAATTCAAAGAGGATTGAGTGAGAGGTTTCTAGAAGGGAACAAAATGAAATGAGAGGTAGATTTATTGAATCCTATCTAACATAACGTAACCCTAAAATGGATGATAGAGGATGAACGAAAAAATATCTTTATTCTATATTTATAGAGATGGCTAGGCAGAAGCAAGAGTTGATATGTGAGAACCTAAGGTAAGGAGGCTATAGGTATTTTCTTCATTTAGTGACCTAAGAGGAGATACGATATTGGCAAACAAAGAAAGAAGGCTTAAGGGCATGGATGCTTGAAGGGTGAACAAGCTATTAGAATTGGAGAGTGTGAAGGCCAAGTAGAATGGAGGACTAAACCAAAGATTTGTAATATGAAAATAAAGTTGTAAGTTGTTATTAGATCAAGCCTTACTATTATACTCTAATCATTATATCAATCTAGGGTAAATCCTTTGGATTAAGGTTGACCTAATTGTCATTTATAAATTATTTAACTAGGTGATAATCCAACGGAATGATCTAAAGTCCTCTAATAAGGCTCACTCCTAACAAGGTGATTGAAATCCTTTAATCAGGTCACATTTAACATTGTTTATTTAAACCTTTATTAGGGTTGGACTTTCACATCGCATCTCTTCAAAAGAGTGAGAATGAGTAGCATGTTACTTGTGGTTTTCCCAAATTGAGTTTCCATGTTAAATCATTGTGTCAAATGTTTTATTGAATCTCTTATGTTTCATGTTTGTACATTTTTGTAAATTGATTTGATAGTAACCTATAAGTTTAACTAATTGCATAATCTAAGGGATGCATGCATGATAAATTTTTTTTAAGGAAATGAGTTCACTAAGCTATGAAAAGTTACATTTGGACCTTGGCTAACTAATTTTTCCCCATCTTAGTTATTCTAAATAACTCCAACATTGTCAACCTTGTTGTAGGGCTCCCTTCTAAGTTGATCTAGACCTTTAGTACCATTCTTTGGGGATATTTTTGTGTTTCATTCCTTTCTTCATTTCATTATGAGATCCATAGTTTGATATTCAAGAAAGGTTTAAATATGTGACTTTTAGAGTTCAAGTACATCTTCATCTATGCATTGCAAGGTGAGTTTTCCATATTTTCTTTCCTTTCAAATCTTTACCCTAGATCTATATCTTAATTGGGCTAATGGTTTACACATATCATCTATATTTATATTATTTATTTAAATAATTCAATTTTACATTCACACTATATTATTAAGGGGTAAAGAGTACACTTCATTTTATTGCATTTTTTTGTAATTCATTTTTAAAAATTGGCACCCTTCTTCCTTTGGGTTCAAACTAATCAAATTTAGAATATAAGTGGAGTTCTATTTGGGAATTTCCTTATTTCCTAATTCATAAATATTTGAATTGCACAATGGCCTAGAAATAGGGAGTTCGATAACCTTATTAATGTGTTGCCCTTTTCCTAATAAACACTCAGTATTTATCTCTATTTTTTATTTTGTTCTGTCATAGGTGAGCACTGATATTCACATGAATATACTTTCATCAATATCTTCCTTCATCATCTTTTTGATATCTCTTGACATGCTATGACTTGCAAAAAGTTCTTGTAGAATAGGAGTAGGTGTAGTGGAAATGAATTTCCCTCTGTCAAATTATGATAAATGTGTTTGAGAAATGATTTAGTATAACTCCTTATGTAGACTAAGTGTGGGAAATTAAGATCCTTCTTTATTTTCTATAGAAAATATTGTGTCCTTGGTAGTTTGTTCATC
Organism: Cupressus sempervirens; assembly: GCA_028749045.1. Lineage (NCBI taxonomy): Eukaryota > Viridiplantae > Streptophyta > Pinopsida > Cupressales > Cupressaceae > Cupressus > Cupressus sempervirens. The sequence goes on from CM053792.1 coordinate 319,513,986, forward strand.
TTGTTGAATGTTTTATGCATGTTTCTCATCAATTCTTTCATCCTCTTGTCATATAACCTTTGCATCTTGTTTCTCTTCCTGGGTACTTATATCTTTGTGCTTGTCATCTTGTTTCACCTATTGACTAACTAATCCCTCTCATCTAATTTCATCTTTATTTTCCTCCTCAACTATGTTACTATCATCATCCATAATATCTTCTTCCATTATGACAAATTCTAACATTATGTTGCTAATTTCTCCTTAATTTCCAACATAATCCATATTAACTTGTGAAATGTCTTCTAGAAAAAATGACTTAAATCTAAAAGGAGGTGAGAGAATGGAGCAAATCCTTATTTGGGAATTTATCCAAAGAAAAGATGGCTATTGAAAAGAAGCTAGAAACTCTCCAAAACCAACTTGTGCAAAGAAATGTGAAAATTGAACAACAAAAGGTGGAGATGGACTGTAGAGAAAAATACAAAACCCTCCTGAATAGGGAGGAAGTTTTCTAAAAAAGGAGATCTAGGGTCCAATGGTTGGAGGAGGGATAGAATCATGACATGTTTTTATAGATAATCTTCAAGAAGAAAAAAGAGAAACACTATCTATATGTTGTTGGATGATAATGACCAAAGGACCAATGAAGTGAAATAGATGGAAGATAAAGTCAATTCCCATTTCTAGGAAATGTACAACCCACCAATTGCCCAAGTTAATAGTAACTTACAAAGTGATATCCTAAGGTTGTTTCAATAGATGATTAATTACTAGATGAATGAGGAAATGACAAGAAAGGTCAAAGAGGAGGGTGTTAGAATGATGGTTTTTAGTATGAATCAATATATAAAGGCCCCAATTATAATGGGTTTCCTCATACTTTCTTCTAGAAATTCTAGGATATTTTAAAGTATGATTTCATTCATGTTGCTTGTGACTTTGTTAAAATGTGAAAGCTACTAAAGGAAATCAACTAGACCTTCATTGTTCTCAGCCCTAAGACTGAGGACCCATGGAGGCTAGAAGACTTCAGACCCATTAGCCTTTGTAAGACAATTTATAAGGTTCTTGCTAAGGTCATCGTGAATCACATCAACCCCTTTTGGAAAAATTTATTGGCCCCTACCAAAATGGCTTTGTGCCAAGAAGACAAATTCTTGATGGGGTTATTACCACCCATGAGGTAATTCACTCTATGAAAATGTCCAAGAACCTAGGTATGGCCCTTAAACTGGATATTTCCAAAGCCTATGATAAGGTTAGGCAAGATTTCCTTTTTGCTATTCTTTTCAAACTTGACTTTAATGAGAAGGTTATTAGAATTATAAAAAATGTGAGAACCTCAATAACTTTCTTAATGTTCACTAATGGAGCCATTAGAAATTTATTCTCATCCTCTCAAGGTCTTTGTTAAGGTAATCCCCTATCTCTGTACCTTTTTATCATTGTGGTAGAGGTTTGAAGCACAAATTTAGTTTCTTTAATGAAATCTAGAAGAATTAAGGGCATTAAGCCTACCTCCTAGTGCCCCCCACAAAGGGCATCCCCTACATCCATCAAGCCAAATAATGGAAATACACCTTGAATCAACATGCACTTATCTTTGGTCAATGCATAAATTACCAAAAAAGCAGAGTCTATTTATTTAAGAACATTGCTAGTTTGAGGGAAAAGTTAGTAGGCATTCTTGGTTGCCAAGAGGCTTCCCTCCTTGACACTTATCTTGGTCTACTATTTAAAATAAAGGAAGTCCCCAATCAATATTGGAATGGCTTGGTTAAATGCTTCTAACAAAAGTTGATGGGCCAAAAAGAAAAAAATTAATTAATGATGGGAAACTCTAGCTTTTCTCCACCTCAATATAGAGCATCCCTGTGTATTTCCTCTCCATCTTCAAAATATATCATAATTTCTTATGGTCTAGCATTGAAGAGAAGGCTAGAATGATTTTGGCTAGATGGGAGAAATTTTGTTGACTAAAAGCTCTTGGAGGTTTGAATTTAAGAAGAATAGGACACCTGAATAAGGCCCTCTTATCAAAAAATGGCTTGAAATTGGTGAAATCTTAGGCTTGTTGGTGTATTATTATAATGGCTAAATATCTTGGAGGACTATGTTTCCACCAATTCCCTTGGGTACAAGCTCTCCCATAGGGCTTCAAGATCTGGAACAATGTTGTTAACACAAAAATGATCCTAAAATTGGGGTGTCACTACATTATGGGAATGGTAATTCTGTTTACTTCTAGGAAGACCAATGGATTCATGATAACCCCTTCATTCATACTAAGTTCTTACCTCTATGTGAGATGTATACTAAATTGTGTGAGCCTCAAACTCAAAATTTTATCACACTTGATAGACGATGGATTATTTTCTAGAACTTTGAGCCAATAGAATTGGATCTTGCTCAAGAGCTATAGGACCTTCTTTAGAACTGTAGAATTCCACTAATCCTAATTGAGGACTCCTTTGTGTGGAAACTCACACCCATAGGGGAGTTTAAAGTTAAATCTTCTTAACTCTATGGTCTTAGGGTGAGGTGACCTAGGTTGATTGATAAAAATTCTAGCATCCTTGGATCCTACCAAAGATTAAAAAAATTTGGTGGATGACATTACATGGGTGGATCCTCACTATTGATAACCTCTAGTATAGAGGGTGTCAACTCACTAACTACTATGTTTTATGTGTCAAAGAGGATGAATCTATTCCACACTTGCTTATCCACTACTCATTGCCCATAAATATTTGGAGGGAAGTCCTCGCCTTATGGGAGGTCTAGTAGTGTTTGGATAGTGAGTTTGGATTGGGATGGGATGCCTCACCATATCTCAAAAATTTATGGTCAATTATTCCCCTATATGTTACTTGGAAAATCTAGTTGAGGAGGAACAATAGCATTTTTTGGGAACAAGCCAATGGCAGCTTGGGGGTGGCCTAGTAGATTATCAACCTTCTAAAAGAATGTAGTGGGATATGCAATTTGAATCTCCCACCAAATCTCTTAAGTGGTCTTGATATGAAATGGAAATCAACTTGGAATATTGACTCAATTGTACCATAATTTGAAATTTTGAAAGTCTTGGCTAGAAAGAACATAGTGTGGCACCCCCCTGTGTCTTGAATCAACCTAATTTTTCATCATTTAGCTATGATAGAAAGCACTAAAATGGTAATTTTCTTCATAATAGTATGGGAAATATGGTGGTCTAATAATGAAGTTGAAGCACTAGAGCACTCCTATGAGGGTTGAGTATTGCTAGAGCTCTAGAATTCAACAAGCTTGTAACTGAGGCAGATTCTATGTTAATTATTAAGGCCACTATAGGGAAGGGCCAAAGTAACTGATCAATTAAAGTTATAATTGATTAAATCCAAAGGTTTATGGAAGATTAGAAAGAGATCCACATGGCACACATATATCACAAACGGAATGGCATGGCAGATGATTTGGCCAAATTTGGCCATGGTGTCATATGATTAGTTGAATGGGAGGACATTAGGTTACTAGCATCATCAACTCAAGTTGTGATGGAAAGGGAGTAGATCCTCAATTATATTATATGAATAAACAAAATAAGTGGTTGGTCTTTAATTTTTTTTGTGGGTGTAGGGATAAGGTGCTTCATAAAGAAATTTCTTGGAAAGATTGTAAAATGATTTGCATTAATGATTTGACTACCATGAGTGTTGATTGTTATTGTAAAAGGATGTAGAGGGTGGATTTTTTGAGATGTAGAGAATTTCCTTTTAATGATAAAAAGGACATGTTTCTGATTACCAACACAAACTAGAGATGGCTCACATGTGTCATGAAGGGTGGTTTTTTTTTTTTTTTTTTTTTGTTAAACCTTGCAAATTTATGATGGTTACACACTACCTTTTTGTTTTAATCATTGTGGAATTTCATTTTATATTTGGTAACTACCAAGCATGCAACAGGGGTATATCATGTAAATATTTAGTGGTGGAACTAGGTAATAGTTGGGCGCTAGTGATTGAGTTGAACTAGTGGGTGTGGATGAATGTATTCATAGTAGTGAGTTGGTGATGGTTTAATTTTAGGAGGGTGGCCTTTTATCATATATGGAGGAGATGGTGAATTATGACAAGATTGTCTCGATGTAGTTCTTCTAGACTTGGAAGGATAGAAAGGGGACTATCAATGGAATATGATTTACAATACTAGAGGAAACCATTGTGAGGGTTGGACAATTTACTATGGAAGGTAAGAACTAGTGGAGGTAGGCCAAGGTTAATGAAGAAGAAAATTTGTGGAAAATTTTCAAATTCAAGGAGGAACTAATGTGAATGCCTGGTGGATTTTCATGCAAAGTGCTTCCTAAGCCTTGGGATGTCATTAGCTATGTGACTATGTGGTATATCACCCTGGAGAAGCACTTTAAGGTACTCTATTATTACAATTTCCCTATTTTAAATCAATTCAAGAATTGGGACTACATTTCCTTCACATTTATTTTGTTGCATTCACTGGAAGATTGTATTTATAAGGCAAGGAGGAGACATGAGGATTGTAAAGCTGTTGAAAATATTCAAGACTATGCTAGGTTACTAAGAGGGGAGGGGTGAATTAGTAACCCAAAACTTTATCAATTATAGATCTTAATTGCAATAATTCAATTACCCTTTAGTTCAACATATCTAATCTAATTGCATGCATGATAAACTAGAAATATAAAACATTCATAACACTTGAACACAATGATTTGGTGACCTAGAAACCTTCCAAATAGAAAGTAAAACTAGGATGAGGATGATACCCACAAAACTTCAATATTACAACATAAAGTTTGCCTATTAAGGCTTACATTGATCACTTCTAATGAGCTACCATGTTAGGAGCAATTAGTAATACACCTTGTTAGAGGTTTTACAAACACATAATGAAGTATGCACTCTATGAAGAGATTTAAGAAAGACTGTTAAGTCTACCTTGCAAAAGGATTTTGATTGGTTCACCTATTAGGATAAAATAATAGATCTTTTACTTACAACTGGATTACTAATAAAGGTTCTTTGATTATACTGATCACCTTTTTGTGATGAATATGTCTCTACTACTCCTCTTTTGATATGGCCTTCACAATTCACATTTTATCTATTGCTTAGCTTCAACTATCCACATTCTCATTTTACATGCTCATTATTTTACATATGGATGTGATACAATATATTACATATATATACCAAACCAATTTGTAAAATTACAAAGTTGGCCATCATATAGGTTAACACATATATCACAAAGTTAGCCCAAATGAAGACACTAGGGTTCTAAAGACTGACTTGGTGAAGTTTTGATACTCTGTAACCACTATCATTACTTGACATCATCATGCACTTGATAGATGTAGAAGCTTGATCCATTCTAATCACTTTAAATTAGTCTTGAATTTGGTCTATCCTAGTGATTTGATAGATATTGTATAACTTGGCATAAATTGAATCATTCAATAAACACATAAGCTCGATTTACGCTAGCTTTGCATTACATGAACTGTGAATTCAATAGAAACTATAATGCTCAGTAATCACTAAAATGCTCAGGTTGAACTACTAAACTAAATCTACTTGGTTTGAACTATTGGGCTTCACACTAACTAAATACACTTTCTAACAACTAAAATGCTTGGTAGCTAATAGAATTAGTCCAAAAAACTCAGTAGCAACTATAGAGCTTAGTGGCTACTAAATTACATGGCAAACACTATAGACTATTCAATGAGCTTAGTAGCCATATAAAACCTAAATAAGTGTGTGTCATTAATAACAAGCTTTATTGATATGTCAACAATCTCCCCCTTTGGCATTAGTGATAAAAACACCGACCAACCAAAATCTAATATACATCACCATATGATACTAGCTCAATAGAATATACTATTTTGAGATTTTTCAAAATTTATCTTTGTAAGGTATACTATACATCATATATTATATACATTCTCCTCATAGCATATTTCTCCCCCATACTACATGTCTCTCCATATATAGTATACAATGTGTCTCAACAATAATATCCCCCTTTTTGACAAGAATGCCAATGATTTATTCAAAACTTTTCTACATGGAGACACCAAAATGAGATAAAATATTAGAATGTACTATAAGAATAAGTGCCAAGGTTTAATCTCAATTATCTTGCAAAAATATTGCATGTATGTAGAGAAATTTGTACTTCTGTAGAGTTCTATCATGTGATCTACAATAGAGAAGTGGCTGCCATGGATCAAGATTTTTAAGTAAAAAATATATTTTTGCATTGTATCCATGATAGGAAGGATCATATTCTAAATATCAATTAGTGTTGACAAGATCCTTACTTCTTCTCTTAATAATTTTTCCTACATGTTTGAAAAAAATGTGATCTTCATTTAATGTGCAGAGCTTGAGCTATGGTCAAGTTGCAACTCCTGAGCACTCACTTTCAAATCCTCATCAATTTTTGACATTTTTCCCTTTATTTCCTTTGTGAACTTGGAAACATCACACAACATCCCAAAAAGTGATATCACATTGGTGCAAGAGGTCTCAAGATTGATCAAAATTGATGAAAGCTCAACTTGATGAATATCAATTTGCTGAGCAATGTGCTCCAATACTTTACTATCAAATGTCTTTTTTGCTTTCTCAATTAGCTTGTCTTGTCCACTAGTGTCCTCATTAAAATTTTGGACTATTTCTTCTAACTATAACAAAATAGGTTGAGAAGTATCAACCTCAATTCCTATAGCCTCAAAAAAAAAAAAATTAGCATATGTTGGAATATTCAAATGGGAAGAGTACTTCTTAGAGAGGGGGGTGAATCAGAAGTACCAAACTTTATCCTTTTCAAATCCTTTAAAACAAATAATTGAAAGTAAACTACATGCATGTAAACATATTAAGTAAACATAAAGTAAACACATGCATCAACACACATAACACTAGAATATTGATAACCCAGAAACCCTCTAGGAATAAGAAGGTAAAACTAAAGTGGGGATGATACTCACAAAATCATTGCAACAATAATTGTTTGACCACTTCTGATGGTCTGCCCTATTAAAGGCCTATCCTATTAAAGGCTTTACACTATTTTAATAGTGACTTGGTTAAAGGATTTAAAACACTTTACATGAAGTGTCACCCTGTTAAAGGATTTTGTCACCTCTTCAAAGGATCTACACAATAGCTATTAAGCTAACCTATCAACATAGGATTTTCCACTATCTAATGCAATTCCTAGAGAGTATTAGAAATATTTGACCTGATTGCTTACAATCTTCAATTTTTGATTTCAAGCACTTGATCTACTCATTCTAATGTGATCCTTGCTTGATCTAATATTTGATCATCACCCTTGTTCTGTTCTGATGAATTGAATATGTAATTACTGCTCAATTCACTAAGTCTTTGATGCCCCTATTGTTTTCCTTATTCTACAATTTTGCTATCTACTTAGCAACTTCCTTAACTTCTATTCAGCAACATGAAATCATGGGGTGTAAGCCTTCTTATAAATACTTCATAGACTTAGGATTTGCAATGAAATCATGAACTCAAATTTCGCACTCAAATCATTAGATTTAGCATATTGGTTACATGTTGTCTCCAATTTTCTTATTGGTTGCATGCTAATAACATAGGTAAAACAAAAGATGCAATCTTATCTTCTATTCCCTTGATGAATCATTTAAAAATGGTTTTTCATCTAAGTTTGTAAGGGCACAAACTTGTATGTTGATTCAGTGTTACTTGACATGTACTAGATTATAGGTGCTTGACACTTGTTTGATCCTAGTTTGCTTGACACCTATTACATTTTATCTTGCTCGACACCTATATAGTTTTGGCTAACTCAGCACATGAAGCATTCTAATTTTCTTGGCATCATCTATGACTTGACACCTATATATCACTCGGCACTTGTATAATGTTCAATGCCTATTGGAATTCTGGCTCAGCACATACTATACCTTGACATATGTAGTGTGCTCAACTTCTATGTAGAAAGTGGTTAAGTATGTTGACACTCAAACGTCAAAACCATTCTGAGACCAACAATCTCCCCCTTTGACATGAGTGTTGAAAACACTTAACTAAATATTACTGATTTGACCTTATGAGTACATTAATCATTCTTTTTTATATATGTACAAAATTTTAAAATTTGTTCAAAATACCTTATAACTCCCCCTGAGTTGATTATGCCTTGTCTATTCTTGTAACCAAAATTATGTGCTCAATATACCTGATATTATTTTCCTTTGCCCTATTTCTTTAATCTGTACCTGTGTGCTGAGCTATTCTATCTTTTGGCTATCTACAATCTTTCCCCCCTTTATTCTTCTAAAGAATGAATGAAGGAATGTAATCAAAATGCTTAGTATTCTCCCCCTTAGTTATATCTTCCTTATTATTTCTCCTCCAAGGCATTATATATATATATATATATATATATATATATATGTTATCTCCCTTATTGTTATTACTCCCCCTTTTTGACACTTATGTCAAAGAGTTCTAAGAAGTAATACCATATTTAGCCAAAAATGTATTGTTTACCTCCATTATCATTTTTAGAGCTGCATCCCACATTTTCAAAGCAATTTCAAGTGACTTCTGTTGAATGCCTATCTCTCCAACAAGATGTACAAGCTCATCAAGTATAGAAAGACTAGGATCTTTCTTGAGAACATTATTTGCATAGGCTTGCTCTTTATGGAGGATCTCCAAATGTGGGATTATGGAGGATTGAATTGGCATTAATTTGACCTTAATATTGGCCTCTTCACTTGTAAGTGTAGCTAACTCCTTTTGAGTCTGAAATGATTGAGAAAAATGCTTCTCACTTTGAATTAGATCTCTTGGTAATTGCATGCTAGAAATCTTAAGATTTCTCTCCAAGCACAATATCCTCTAGCCTATCTCTTGTGTGAAATTGGAAAAATTTCATAGCTTTTTGTAGAGTGAGAAAATGTTCTCAAGTATAGTTTTGACCTTTTCAATTTTCTTGGAAAATTCTACCTGTGAAAGTGCTATTTCATTTGATATTTTCTCATTTACATTTCCCTAAAATTTCCTTTTAGACCACTCCATAAGTTTGAAATTTGTGTTCTGGTCTTCACTTGTCACTTGGTCAACTATATCTGATAATTGTTCTAATATAGGCTTTGACTCATTTGGTGACTACAAGCTGAAGGCATCCATAAAGATGTCCTTAAGCTCATGTAGTGCTTTTTTATGTTTATACTCTTTTATGAGTATTTCTTATCTTCTCCTTCTATTTAATTCATCCTACATCTCTATAATCTGCTCAATGGTGATAGTCTTAGAGTCATAGGAAGGTATGACTATCTCTTCATCTAACTCAGGGTCTCCATAGTGAACTACCTTGGTAACCTTTGTAGAACTTGAGCCTAGTGTGTAGATTTGAAAAGGTATGGCTACAGTACTCAAGTTTTGAAGAGTTTTTGTAGAAGTGCCTATTTTTGGTAACTCTACCTATTGGGACTAAAAATTGCATGGTCAATTTTGAGTACCATTGAGAATTTGAGCCCAAAAATACTTTTTTGAAGCCTATGTACTCAGCTATACCTTTGAGCCTTGTGAGGTGTTTAATGTTTCTAACACCTTCCATTCAACCTATCCATTTTTTTCATAAAGTCAAATTGATGTTTTGAGCCATTTCATGAAGTCCCATTTTGAGCAATTATCAAATCTATATTTTCACCAGTGTCAAACAATGACAAGAGGCTATGTTTGCAAGTGAATTTATTGCACCCACAAATGTTTCATGACTTTTTGCTTCAGGAATATCTAGTTTCCTTACCAAAGAGCATTTTTTTTAGATTTTGAGTCGTTTCAAGTCTATTTGTATAGGTTTTGAATCTCTCAAACCTAGTAGTTTGCTGTTTTCATGCATTTGCAAATTGAACAAAATTCTAGGAAGCCCTATTTGTCATGTTATAACTTTGACCTAGTTGACCAAAATGCTAAATTTCTTTTTGTGTTGCATTATAGACATCAGATACATGCTATGTTTCAAGTTTAAGCACTTGACGAATCCATTTGATCAGTTTTCAAACATGATTCCAAATGCAACTTGCAACTTTTTACTAGTGTCAGCATTTGTAGATTTGTAAATGGATTCCTAGATCAAATGGATTGTACCACTATGTTTTTCTCCATAAATACTTGAAGTGTGCCAATTTTCCAATCATGATGAATCTGTTTGCATACTTTTCCAAGTCTATTCCATTTGCAAAAATTATTTTTTTGACATTATTTCAATCTGCAAATTCTGAGTAGCCTACTTTGACCACTTGCCATTTAACAGTAACAGATTTCCACAATCCATTTGTAAAGTACTAAGTTTTTTGGATTTGATTGTATTTTTTTATTTCATTTGCACCCAATTATTCATCATGAGCCAAAATCCTAGATCTATACTCTCCTTATGACACTGAATCAATGTCTCAGTTTTCATGCTCCCAAGTGTTAGTTTGCCTAGTTTGTGAAGTCGATTCCAAACCTATTTTATTGCTTTCTGACATGTTTTCTTGTAGGTAGTTATGAGAGGTCAACTTTGATGGAAAATATCTTTTGACCCCGAATTCATCATGAGACAAGATTGGAAAAGGTGCAAGTATGTTGAACAAAGAATTAGTGTGCCAATTTTCAAAGCTCGGTCAAAGGTTTGGGTCAATTTTTAAGGCCAATCAAAGGACCTCCTAGCATGAAATTGCCAAATTTTTGAAGGTGAATTAGAGTTTCAATGTTGATTCAGTGGTCAAATTTGTTTTGAATCAGTATCAGATGTTCAATTGATCAATTTTCTAGCTCAGTTGTTTGAAAATGAATTTTTTTTAGCAAGACCCACTTGGGGCCTAACTAATGGCAACATACCGAATAATTAGGAGCAGATTGAGTTGGTTTTGAGAAGTCAAAATAATCTTAATAGTTTGGACTATGAAATGTAAAGCTATGATGTTTCATTATTCTTGTTCATAGCACAATATTTTTGAGGTCTTTTGTTATGTAAGCTTGACCATTTCAAAAAGTTCATTACAATATTTCGAAGCTACTCTTGTCTATGGGAACATCAAGAAGAGACTTGCATTTGGAAAGTCTTAAAGAGATGACATTCAAACTTGTTAAGTCTTGCATGGCTTCATCAACATTCCAACAGCAGGATATCTTGATTTTGCCAACCATTCAAGTTTCCAATCTTCTTGAGGAGGAGATTACAGTTTCCTCAAATACAAATGCAGATGGAGTACATGAACATAGTGATGATCATGCTATTGTTTAGGGTGGAAATAAAATCTTCATGTATGAAGATCTTAGTTGTCATTTCCTAACTATAATTCTTTGTGACCTAAAACAAAAGAGCAATCCAATGAATGTTGGTGAATTTGATAAACTGGCTTGTGGCAGTAAAGGCGACATGCATGGTCCAAATGTTGAATTGGACTTTGGGAATGCGAAAACTTTTTCCATGCTAAGGTTATCACAAGGAGAACTCATAGATTGAAGACAAGAAGGAGCCCAATGGTAGGCAAGGAAGCTAGTTTAGAAGAAAGGCAACAAATGTCTTTTAATGATCACAGTTTCTCTACAGAGTAGACCAGTAAGTAGTAGCAAGGCAGAGCCTCATGCATCGAAAGAAGATCTTGCCAAGTGGCTATCAAGGTAAGAAGGAGCTATAAAGGATTTAGCTAAGACCATTGAGATAGGAGTCAAGGAAGATATAAAAAGAGCTCATGTTTCAAAAGGAAGCAGAGCACTAATAGAGAAAGCAGCAACCACATAAAAGAAGTCAACACATTTTAGAATAAAACATCTCATGCCAAATCAAAAGCCGTGGTTAGATTTGAAAGACCCACCCATAGTCAAAGCATCCATGTTAATAATAATAAAAGCCATTTGAAAAAGTGCCCACAACAAGAGCATTTGGAGGTGGCAAATAAAAAAATATCCCACAGATTGAGAAATTCATGCTCGGTTGGGAAATAAACCCATGCCTCAATTAGAAGCTGGCTGATAGAAGCACACAGGTAGGCAAGGAGTTTATAACAAGAAATTGCCAAAATTAATAGTTTGAGAGAGCCTAGCCATGAAGCCAGTGAGCATGTAGGCAGGGGCGCTCCTAGTCCATGCTAATGCAAGGAGCAGTTACATGTTTAGTAAGATAGCAGACAACGCTGTTGGAATTATGATATATTTGTCATCAGTGACAACACTTATTCGATTCTAAATTCTTACTGAGCTCATCACCTAATCTATAGTTCACACTGAGCATTCAGTGGTTACCTTATAAATTCTATAGGTAAACAGTTGATACCGAGCATTCTTTTGCTAACTGAGCATATGGGCAGTTCAGCAGTATTTATCGAGTTCGTAGTAGTTACCGTGCAAAACATTGTTCTCCAAGAAGTTAGTGATTACCAAGCTTCACAATGTTTATGAAGAAGATAGTGCTCATCGAGTCATCAAAGATCTCAGTGTTTACCAAGTAAACAAGGTAAATGAAGGAATTAGTGTTTACCAAGTAAATAAGGTAAATGAAGGAATTAGTGTTTACTGAGTAAACAAGGTAAATGAAGGAATCAATGTTTACCGAGTAAAACAAGGTAAATGAAGGAGTCAATTTTTATCGAGTAAACAACGTAAATGAAGGAATTAGTGTTTATTGAGTAAACAAGGGAATTAGTATTTACGAAGTAAAGAAGGTTATCAATGGATTCAGTTTCTACAGAGTGACACAACATTCACCGAGTCATTAATGGTTACTGAGTTCTGAGCTACTCAGAATGATTAGTATGGACCGTGCCTCTACTCTTACCGAGTGCATGACAATGCAGAGTATTGAAGTGGATGCTGAGTATCATAAGGTCACCGAGTCAGTTTGTGGAACCCAAGTTTTCTACCACCTGGCCGACTCAGTAATGTTTGTTCACTTGTGTTTTGGCCGACCTTGCCAATGTAAATATTGGAATGGTATATATAATTTGAAACAATGAGATGCTAAAATGAATCATAGTTGATTATGATGTGTTGCAATAATTTGAGAAGAGGGAAAGCGAATCACAAGCATAACAGAGGAATACAGCAAGGTCAACATTGATGCAAAAAAATATATTTGTCACATTAGGTGATCAAAGGATAAGGATCTTATTAGCAATTAGTTGCAATCAAATTCACTACTTCATCCTAATAGGTGAATCAATTTTCTAAATCCTTTAACCAGGTAGACTTAACAGTCTTTTGTAAATATCCTAACAGAGTGCATACTTCATTGTATGTTTGTAAATCCTTTAACAAGGTGGATCTAGCAATCCTACTTGCTCCTAACAGGGTAAATCATTAGAAGTGATCATTGTAAGCCTTAACTAGCCAACTTTATAATGTAGTATTCAAGTTTTGTGGGTATCATCCCCACCCCAATTTTACTTTCTAATTGGAAGGTTTCTGGGTCACCAAATCTGTGTGTTCATGTGTTAAAGATATTTATCTTTTCATGCATACAGTAGTTTAAATGGATGAAAGGTAAAAATATTATTATGCAAAATTGAGTTAAAGTTTTAGAGTTACTGATTCACCCCTCCCCTCTCAGTAACCTTGTTAGTCTTGATTATTTCCAACAAATGCATGGTAAAAGGAGGATGCATGTCATGAAAGAAAGTCAAAATCTACCATTTAAAAAGGAGAGACCAGTGTTGAACCATGGGAGAGCCAGAAAAAATATGCCATGAGGAAGCCATGACCACTCTAAATGGTTTATCCCACATTGATAAGTGGATATATCTTTTACACTTTAAATATTATTCCACACTCAGTGTGGAGTGCACTTAGAAAAGAGCATTTGGAAGCCACATGCTCCAAGGTGGACCCCAATATTATGCTAGACGTAACTGCAATAATAAATTTTGTTAGAATGCACCAATGAAGGGGTGACATCATCATATTTGAAGGTCACCAAAACAGCCCAAAATTCAAAAAGTCACTACATCGCTAAGAAGAAAATCTAAGGTTTTCTGGCTAGTAACATAGCGAGTCACCAAAAAACCTCAAAATCTAGCAAGATAGTGACAATTCCCTATGGTGATGATGTGGCACCATCAGTGAACCAGTGAATGACATGTGGTGAGTAGGTGATGATGTGGCAAGTAGATGAACCAGATGGTGACATGTGGCACATTTGACGATTGTTGCTACCTTACCATAGGAAGATGCACAATGGTTAACCATAGTGACATAGCAAGCTTTGATGTGGCAATGATACATGGCAGCAAAGGATGAGGTCATCGGACAATCTTAGTGTGACATGTGGCACTATTGTGGAAATAGAGCCAATTAGAGATTGATAAGTGGTGTTGCTTGATTGATTAAGGGATACAAATGAGATTTTTTTTAAAAATAAAATATATCCCTTCTATGAACATTCATTCAAATTTGAAAAATTTAATGTTAAAAAGAAAATATTCTATAGTGTTAACTATAGAACTTGTTTAATTTCTCAAATTTTTGATTTTTAATGCAAACTTGCCATGGAGCCATGGAGTAGAGGCCTAATTTTCAAACGGCCATAACTGGAGCATTTTTTATCAAAAATGGGCACTCCAATACACCACCAAAACTAGAATGAGCTGAATTTTCCATTTTTGAGGTTGGTTCTTGCATAATTATTCACCATTTTAAGATATAAGACAATTTGTAAAATCTAGGGCATTCTCAGTACAATAGGCAAACTTGGTCAAGGAGCATCAAAATTGGTTAGAGGGTAGTTCTGAAGACTATTTGAAGCCAGAATGTGGAACAAATGACTTTAAGAGGATATTACTACATTTTTGAGGCTTTTTAATTGATTTTTGGCTTAAATGTGATTTAAAATCCAGCATCAAAGGCAGTTATTATTCCATCAAGTTTTTGAGATACTTTACACTTTTGATAGCTAAAATGGTTAAGGATTTGATTCACCTATGGAAGAGAGTGATTAGAGAGAGTCTTTTCATGAAAAAGAGAGGGAATTTCAAGTGGACACATGTCAGATGCTGAGTAGATCTGGGAATTCCTTCATCCTATATCATTCTCTTTCTTTCTCATGGTTTTGGTTCTAGTTCTTTGGAGAAATTTTGCACATTACTGTGATACTAGGTTTTGTTTCCATTTTTGATGTATTCCCAATTCTATGACACCATTCTTTAGCATAATTCTCTCATGTGAATAGTAGTTATAGAGATAATACAGATAGTTTAGATCTGTTAGGTTGTTTCATGTTTTAATTTCATGCATTTGTTTGTATTGTTTCAAGGAAATGAATACATTTGAGCAATAATTTCACTAGTTTCATTCTGGCTCTTGTCTTGTGTCTTAGAAATTTTTAAGTCTAATGTGTTCTTGCCAACAAAGATCTAAGATTCACTTGCATCCCCTTTAGGTTGTATGTTTGATGTATTTCCCTGTTGGATCAAAGGGCCAAGTAAATGCTTAATATGTTTAACAAGGTTGTTGGTTACTTGAGAGGGATATTTTGTGAGAATGAGATCTGAATGAACACTGATGTTTGAATCATAAGGTGATTAGATAGATCTAATGTCTGGGTATATGAAATATTTCCTAATGTCATAGATGTATTTTTTTAATTCAGTGAATTACCCAATCGATTAGGCACTGGTCAGTTATAGGATTGCTTGTTATCCTGCTACATATTTGAGGTTATGTTAAAGTAACATCATTAATCAAACATTTCCCCTTTCATGTTGAAACTTATTCAAAGTGTAACCAGCACTTAGCTTGCCAGTTTCATGACTCATGTCCATAGCTATTTCATGCTTATGAATTGCTAGTTAAGTATAGAAGATTTAAGGGTTTTCATCTGCTATTCTAGATGTTAATTATGATTATTGCACTGGTCACATAGTCAGATCTAAAGAGGTTCACTTGCCTAGCTTTTGCAAAGCCTAAAGTGAAGAAGGAGTGTAGCCTTATAGTTGGCATAGGTTCTTGGTGAATTGTGTCCATTATTGGAGATAGCTACCCATAAATGTAATCCTACCCTGTATACTTGGTTATTAAAACACTGTTAAATTAGGATCCAACACCACCAATATTTGTATTGTGGCCTGCTCCTCTTCTTTTGATGTGTCTTCCTTGTCTTTTTCATATTTCTCTTTTCTACACTTGGATTTTGAATAGTGTCACATGCTCCTGATGTGTCAATTGTTGGAAATGTTGATGGAAGCATTAAAATTTGAGTGCTAGTAGTTGTATTGATGAAATTTGGTTCTTGTGGTTTCAATGTTGAAAGGTGGTTCTTGTGGTTTCACCTTGTCTCTTTTTAGTTCTGCTACTACCTTCTATAACTCATCTAAACCCACCAATATAGGATTTGTGTATAATTGTGCCTATAAAGTTTATTGGTGAAGGATCTTGGAGAGATCCTTTGCAATTATGGGATTGATGTTCTAGCATGATTTGTCTATAACATCCTTGATTTTTATAGTGTGTACAGGTGTGATGGTTACATAAGGAGGGCTAGCAGGTGGCAATTGTGTGTCTTGCACACTCTATTGCTCTTTTTGTTTCTTAGCTATTGCCATATCTTCACCTTTTTGTGTCTCCTCCTCCTCTTTCTCCTTATCCTTATCCTCTTTCTTCTATTCTTCTCCTTTCTTCTCCTCTACTTTCTCTTCTATTTCTTTTCCTCCTCCACTACTTTGGCTTCCTTTTCCTTCTCACTAGCTTTAGCCTTATTTACTTCCTTATCCCATCCCTCTTCTTCATATTTATCATCAGTCAATTTGTATATTGACTTTCATGATTTTGTCAATTTATTTACTACAACCTCAATCTTCATTTGTAGGATGTTGAAGGCTCTATATTTAGGTGCAAATTTTCAACCATGTTTCTTATTAGCCTTACTTATTTGGCCTCTTCTTAGATCAAGCATCACTTTTGGTAAGGTAGACTCTCTAATCTCCTTCTCCATTTTGAGACAATAATGCCATTTATTTTCAACTATCTCATATAACTCCCTAGGCATGGTATTGTCTAGCTCTAGAGGTGTGTTCTTAAATTTAGCCATCATGGCATATACGGATTCCTCTATTTCATTTTTTAGTTCTCTACTTGTTAAATTCAAGGCTTTTCAAATCATTCAAATCTACATTCTTAATATTTTCACAAATTTTATCTATGGAAGATTTGGGAGGATGGCTTACCACTCTAAATTGGTTGATATCCTCTGATTTTGTTCTCTCCTAATCATCAATGTTTGGTTGTGCAACATACTTTCTTCTTTTCTTTTGCTCTTCACTAGTCTGTTCAGTGGCATTTTTCTTCTCTTTTACTTTCTCCTTGGCCTTTTGAGTAGAGGCCCTTATGGTAGCTCTTATTACTAGTGCTAGGTTGGCTTAAATTATTTCTATAGCCTTCTTTTTCTCTTTTGGCTGGGGTGGAGGCGGAGTTTTAGCCTTTCTTTTCTTAGACTTGGCTTTTGTAGGTGCTTCCTTGGCTTCTTCTTCCTCAGCACGTTCCTCCTTATCATCACCTAAGCATTGAGTTAACTCCATTGGGCCTTTACCTTGTTCTTCATCTTCATTCTCACCTTCTTCTTCTTCCTCCTCTTTAACACTTGCTTCTCCTTCAATTTCTACACCAAATTTCTTTTTTATCTTCTTCACTAGTTTATCTTTCCTCTTAATTATAGAGGTTGTCTTCAACTTTGTTTCAATTTTAGAATTTACAACATCATATGTGTCAAAATGTTTGGTAGTCTTGTCTATCTCTTTTGTAAGAAATGCAGTGATTACTACTAATGCTTCATCCACATCTAGTTCATAACTTAATAGTATAAGCCATCTCACTCTTGGAACTACTGCTTGAATGTAGGTGAAAACAATGTCTACCAGGAACCATATGTCATTGATGTGTTTTTCCACTAGGGAAGCTAGTATCCTAACCCTGTGCTTCATGGATTTCTTAAAATCCTCAAAATAGCTCCTCATTTGGGCTTCAAAGTTGTCACTCATCTATTCAATGTACTAATTGAGTTGAGTGATTGTAGTTTTTTTTGGAATTCAATTAACCTTTCTGATTGAAGGAAACTCTTCCATGACATAGAAAAATATGCAAACAAAAACTAAACCAAACTTGCATTGAGCACCTTTTGACCTTCTTATTGCTCCTAGGTTTTCATCTATCTGTTGAAGCATCAATTCTGCTAGATCATATGTATGATGTTTCTTTACAAGCTTATAGGCTACATCAACTGTAATACATGGTACACTATTTAATCTATTGGATTGGTAAAATTTGTGAGATATCACTCTCACTACAAAATCTAGAATATGATTTGTTATAGTACCAATTTTCATACCTATCTTATTCCACTTAGCCCCTATATTCCTTTCAATGACCTATTTTGAATCACTTCTTAGATTCTTAGGCCGATCTAGGGTTAGGAAATTTTTAATCTTATGTACTATCCTCTTGGTGATCTAAAATGGTCATGTTTCTAGCCACAGGTAGCCATTGCGTATTCTGCTAAGAACAATTTGTATCTATTTTGTTTTGAAACTTGTGGTATAAACTAGGGTATTTTTTAAACCCTTCTTCTCAACTATTTGAAACTCATCCTTTACAATCCTATTTTCACATAGCTTGTCATAGGCTTGAAATATCTCAAGGTCACCTATAGCCCCTATCTTGCAATTGTAACACTTCCTTACATCGTACACCATGAAAACCTTGGGTGGAATAATGGACAACATGCCAACGGGGTTGTTCTTGTAGGCTACCTCGAGAATGGGTCTAAACTCTGGTTGTTTTACTTCATTACTAACTGACTGGGCCTTATCAATTTCCTTTCCCTTGGGTTTCTTAGAACTAGAAGCCATTATACCAATCTAGGGTTTTAATATATTAAAAAATTAACATTGTGTAGCTCAGCACTTGATAAATACCTTAGATTGACAAAATTTATGCTGAATTGCTATTGAAATTAGTGAAAAAGGCTTCAAGGTTTCTATTTCATTACTTCTACACTCTTCTTGTCTTTGCTCTGCATTTGAATGGCATAAAAATGATCAAAATTCAACCTTATACCCCTTAAAACCTAGCATTAAATGCATAATGCATATAGCTGTAAACTTGGCACTTGAAGGTTTCAACATGACTCAGCATCCATTGGATTTCATTCACTTGTATTCCACTAGATTTTCACTTGACTTGAATTTCATTAACATTTTTCAACTCAGCATTGTAGGACCAACAAAATGGGTTAAATGCATAACATACTATGAGAAAATCACAAAACTCAATCAACATACGTTAACACCCACTAGTCTACCATGAAAGCCAAACTAATAAAGAAAGCAATAGAAACCCTCTTTTTCACTTGTAGCTCCCATGTCCTTCTTTCTTCTCCAAATGATTGTAGCTCCAAAGTTGCCTATAGTGCACACAAAATTGAAGCAAAAGTCTATGATGTGGATAATGCCATGAGAATACTTGAAGTTGTGATTTGAATGTGAGAGAGGGAGTGAGAAATCTAAAAGAAATTAGGACCTAAAGGCTTCGAAGACTTCAAGATTCAAGGACTCAAGACTTCAGCATCCAGATCCAAGGACCCAAAATGAGAGAAAGAGTGTCCAATTTATAATTGACATGGAGGATGAGAACATTGGATTTTTCACCCATAGATATGAAATGTGGCAAGAGATTCCTTTGAGAATCCATGACCCATATGACAAAATATGCCAATTGTGAGATTCTATGACACATGCAAGTCAAACTTGGCTAAATGTGGAAGAGAATCTATGATGCGTCATAAGACACCTCAACCCACTTAAAGCCAAGAATCTATGACAAAGAAGCCAAATAGAGACATGTGTAAGAGAATAAGAATATTTGATTATGAGAAGTCTTAACCAAGTGTCAAAGGAGAATCCACGAGGTGTCATATCCAAGTGTCATGATGATACAATATTTTATGGAATATTTGAATTAAAAATCCTCTTATTCCACAAAATAAGAATTAGTAGAAAATGGAATTAATGATGGAAAATGAAACTTAGGAAATTGTACATTTCCATGGTTTGTAGATAATGAATCAATTAATTAATAAAATTAATTAATTGAGGATGATAATTAGGAAGAATAATTAGTGAGAATAATAGAATTAAATTATGGGTTATTTAATTCTATAGAGAAAATTAGTAGATAATTGGCCAAATTGATTAAATGAATGCGATCGTATCCTTTGATAAAAATCTAACGATGATGGATATCAAATAAGATGATGAAAAGGTAGACCAAAGCCATGGTCAAATTAATTGATTGAATTTGATAACATGGCAAGGACACATGACATGAATTGGTTGATATGTAACATTTAACCAACATTGTAAATGCTATAGGATTGAAATTGATTGATAAGGTTTGATCATAATAACACCGTCGAACATTGTCAATGTTATTAAAATGGTTGATCATGTCATGATTTGACATTAAAATCCTTAACAATGTCAAAGATTGGATAACATGAATGATATTTTGACCTAGCACTGAGAGCCACGATAGTACTAAGGTCAAATTGAAAAGATTGATAGGTTAATAGGTTTCCAAGGCACTGAAAGCCACAACAATACCTAGAAGTCAGATAAATGATGATTGATTTCAGATGTTTGATATGTTACGAGTTGATTAGGACTGATTTTGAATGATTCTGAGTTGATTTTGGGTGATTTTGAGTTTATTTGATATGGTTTTGAGTTGATTTGATATGATTTCGAGTTGATATGAAATTGCTATGAAAGCGGATACAAATGACGAAATATGGTCAATCTAGCCAAAAGATCAAAGTTAGTAGAATGAAAAAATGGGACAAATTAGTATGAAGAAGTGATGAAGTCATATATGTGAACCATTTTTGAGTGTCTACATTTTGCCCCTCTTTGATACAATGTGATTTAGAGCGTTGTATCAAAGAATGCTAATGAAAAAGCCACAACATGCCACAGTAGGGATGATATATATGGGTTCCCCCTCAAGAAATTGACTAAGATAAGCCTATGATAAGTAAATTTATTGACGGCAAGAAGACAAAACCATAGCAATTGATAGATCGCAAATTAGAGCTAAGATGTGACAGTTATGAGGTCTAGAGTGTAAAATAGGGTCAATCAGGAGCCCAAGAGTGATTGCATGGGTTACCACTAAAGAAAGACACAAAATGATGAAAATGATAGTTCATGTTGTCTAGAAAAAAGATAAAAATCAAACACAATTGACAGATTGCAAATCTGAGTTAAAACGCAAAAGTTATGGGCTCCGGAGTGCAACATAGGGGCTCTGGGAGCAGTTTTGGGTAACCTAGGTCCCCAACTGTGCCCAAAACTCAACCAAATGAGGACCAAAAATATGGGTTAAATGCATAACATAAAATGAGAAAATCACAAAATCAGTCAACATATATTAGCACCCATTAGTCTACCATGAAAGCCAAACTAATCAAAAGAAAGCAAACATAATTAAAAACTCCCTTTTCCGTTTGTAGCTCCCATGTCCTTCTTTCTTCTCCAAATGATTGTAGCTCCAATTTTCCTATAGTACACAAAATATTGAAGAAAAACCTTATGATATGGATAAAGCCATGATAATACTTGAAGTTGTGATTTAATGTGAGAGATGGAATGAGAAATCTAAAAGAAATTAGGACCTAAAGGCTTCCAGGACTTCAAGAAGACAGGGACCGAAAATGAGAGAAAGAGTGTCAATTTTATAATCAACACTCAGAGTGAGGGCATTGGATTTGTCACCCATAGATATGTGATGTGGTAAGATATTCCTTTGAGAATCCATGACACATATGAAAAAATATGCCAATTGTGAGATTCTATGACACATGAGAGTCAAACTTGGCTAAATGTGGAAGAGAACCTATACGCATCATAAGACACCTCAACCCACTTAAAGCCAAGAATCTATGACGAATAAGCCAAATAGGGACATGTGTAAGATATAAGAATATTTGATTATGACAAGTCATAGCCAAGTGTTGAAGGAGAATCCATGTGGTGTCATATCCAAGAGTCGCGATGATGCAATATTTTATGGAGTATTCAAATTAAAAATCCTCTTATTCCACAAAATAAGAATTAGTAGAAAATGGAATTAAATGATGGAAAATGGAACTAGGAAACTAATAATTTCCATGGTTTGCAGATAATGAATCAATTAATTAATAAAATTAACTAATTAAGGATGATAATTACGAAGAATAATTAGAAAGAATGGGATTAAATTATGGGTTATTTAATCCTATAGAGAAAATTAGCAAATGATTGGCCCAATTGATTAAATGAATGCGATAGTATCCTTTGATGAAAATGTGATGATGATGGATATCAAATAAGATGATGAAAAGGTAGACCAAAGACATGGACAAATTTATTGATTGAAGTTGATAACATGCCAAGGACACATGACATGAATTGGTTGATATGTAACATTTAACCGACATTGTAAATGCTACAATATTGAAATTGATTGATAAGGTTTGATCATAATAACATTGACAGACATTGTCAATGTTATTAAAATGGTTGATGATGCCACAATCTAATATTGAAAGCCTCAACAATGTCAAATATTGGATGACATGAATGATAGTTTGACCTAGCACTGAGAGCCATGACAGTACTAAGGTTAGATTGATAAGATTGATAAGTTGATAGGTTTCCAAGGCACTAAAAGCCACAACAATGCCTAGGAGCAGATAAATGATGATTGATTTGGGATGTTTGATACATTTTGGGTTGATTATGACCAATTTTGAGTGATTTTAAGTTGATTTGGGGTGATTCCAAGTTGATTTGATATGATTCTGAGTTGATATGAAAAGTGTGTGAAAGCAAATAGAAATGACAAAATATGGTCAATCTGGCCAAAAGATCAAAGTTAGTAGAATGAGAAAATGGGAAAAATTAGTATGATGAAGTGATGAAACTGTAGATGTGAACCATTTTTGAGCATGTTAGAAATGGAAAAAGAAATCTATAAATAAGCAATACCAGGAAAGAATCTAAGTGAGTAAATGCATGAAAAGATATTACCATAAAATAGGAGAGAGAAGGCTTCAAGCTCCAACACCATGAGACAAGATATTTGGAAAGGGGAAAGCAAAGAAAACCCCTTGTGACATTATGAATGAGGCATGAAAATCCCAAGAAGGAAGAGAGAGAGAGATAGAGAGCAATGCTCATACAATATTTGAGAAGAGGAAGAAACCTCATTGTTAAATGAGAGAAGAGGGTCATCTCTTAAATAGAGATGAGAGAGAGGAGTTAGAATGTAACTCCCATGTCTATGAATGCCATCATTCATATGTGTGTGAGGCCAAGTGTGAGATTCCTCTTAAGGAGGAATAATATAAAATTAGAAATTACAATATATATTTGTCCTCACATATTCCACTAGATGACAAAATAAGATGTAGTGGAAAAAGGACAAAAAAGAAATATATTAGGATACCTTGGCTTATATCCTAATATATTATAATAATGAATAAAGGAGGTCTAACCTTGGTTTATAAACACACCAAGGAAAGATTACAACTTCTAACAGAGCATCTACATTTTGCCCCTCTTTGATACAATGTGATTTAGAGCGTTGTATCAAAGAATAACTGATGAGAAAGCCACAACATGCCCCAGTAGGGATGATATATATGGGTGACCCCTCAAGAAATTGACTAAGATAAGAATATTATAAGTCAATTTATCAACAACAAGAAGACAAAACCATAGCAATTGACGGATCAGAAATCAGAGCTAAGATGTGAAAGTTAGGAGGTCTAGAGTGTAAAACAGGGTCAATCAGGAGCCCGAGAGTGATTGCATAGGTTACCACTAAAGAAAAAAAAATATTTATGAAAATGATATTTCATGTTTTCTGAAACAAATATATAAATCCAATGCAATTGACAGATTCCAAATCCAAGTTAAAATGCAAAAGTTATGGGCTCCAAAGTGCAACATAGGGGCTCTGGGAGCAGTTTTGGGTATCCTAGGTCCCCAACTGCACCCAAAACTTAACCAAGTGCATCATTGATGCACTTGGTAAGCCCAAGTACACCATGAAAGTACCAAGTGCATCAATGATGCACTTGGGAAGCCCAAGTGGTCTCAGAAAGTGCAAAATGTGCCAGAGAAGGCCTTGGGGGCCAAAATCAACATGATGGGGGGCAACTAGGAGCCCAAGAGTAATTGCAAGGATTAGAACTCCATACAGTGACCAAATAATTAAAATGATAGCTCATTTTTTTCACAAGAAAGATATGAGTCCAACACAATTGACAGCTCATAAATTAGAGTTGAAACGCAAAAGTTATGGCCTCCGGAGTGCAACCTAGGGGTTCCGAGAGCAGTTCTGGATAACCTAGGTTCCCAAGTGCCCCCAAACTATACCAAGTGTGTCAATGAAATAGTTTGCATGACCAAGTGCATCAAAGATGCAGTGGGGAACCACAACTATGCCCTAAAAGTGTAGACTACACCCTAAAAGGCTTTGGGGCCCAGAATTAGCCCAATTGGACTCGAAATGACCCGAAACTATGCATGCATGCCCAAAATGATGGAAAGATGTCATAACATGAGGAAAATCATAAAAAATGGTCATATTTGGTCAAAGATGATGAGACAAATGTCATACTAAGGTTGAACCAGGTGGAAAGCCATAGAAATCTGATTGACAGTGTAGGATGATGCAAGAATGCATGAATGCAAGATGAAGATGATTTGGTGAATCAAAAGACATGATCATGGTGATGGAGAATGAAAATAAAGATGAGATGAGGAGATGTTAGTATGATGGAAAGAATTTTGCTTCTAGAAAGTGCACTATATGTCAAATGGAGCTTTATTTTGATATGGAAAATAGAATGCAATGCATCATGGCATAAAGGGCTAGAGCGCAAATGCAAGCCTCTTGCGTAAACAAGCACGATGCAAACAAAGAATGACCTTGTCCATCATGAGGCATATGTACATGCCCCAGACTCTCAAAGGTATATTGTAACAGACAAAAATGGAAAAAAAATGACCATGAACCATCCCAGCTAGTCTCATAGATTAGTTTTATATCATCAAGTGGCATAGGAACATGATCAAAGAAAAACAAAGCAAAAAAAAAAAATCACTCACTAAAAAATGTGAGCCAATAGCTATCCTTGTCCATTAGTACTTGCTTTTTAGTCTTTTAGGTTTTGAGATGGTGTTTGACATTTTGATGATGTGGTAGCTTTGTTCATGGATTCAGTTGATAGGTTCCTAGTGATTAGCTGGATTGATTGTTGGTTCACGTTGCTCAGATATTGTGATTGGCATTGAAGTGTAGTGCTTTGAGTTTTAGTCTACAAAGTGCAAGTGTTTAAGCAAAAGGTATGGTTATCCATAGTGAATATGTACAAGGTTTATTGCAAAATTTTGATGAGTTTTGTGATTTTTAGGGTTTCTAAGGATATTTGATATTTTTGCAAGACTGGTTTCTTTAGGAAATTTTATGATTTTTAGGGTTTTTTTCAAGACATGTTATGATTTTTAGTGCTTTTTTCAGGACATGTTATGGTTTTTAGTGATTTTTTCAAGATCGTAATTGAATGTTTAGGATTTTTTTAGGAGATTATGTGATTTTTAGTGATTTTTCTCAGGACATTTTATGATTTTTAGGGATTTTTTCAAGATCATATAAGCATAAACAAGTGTTAGCTCCAATCCGTTATGCGATAGATCTAATGGATAAAAAGAAATTAGGGATATGCCCCTAGTTCAAATTCAAACTCATGCACCATGTAGGTAATATGCCCCCAGAAAGGATGCAAATTATGTACAAAGGCCAATGATAGAGTGTGTGTGCAAACTGGTGATGCTTAGGAAAGGTAACAAAGGACATTAACTAGTTCATGAGCCATGATAAGGGACCAAGGATGTCTTGCAATATGAAGGATATGATCAAGGAATGATGGACGGGGAAAAGACCAAATGGAATCCTGATAGATGGAGGAGCAACATTGATTACACATGGCACCTGTTTGCTAGGTTTTCACTTTTGGACAGAATTTTTCTCTTGACCCAAATTTTCATGCCAAGATGCCTATTTGCTAGGTTTTCATCAAGGCATCCATTTTTTCACAGCTTTTTTTTCACTTTTTTCTTTGCTTTTTTTCATGACTTTTTACTATTTTTTTGATATTTTTCAGGACTTTTACATGAAATCAAGAATGTCACTGACAAATGCCGAGAAGATATTTTTTGTTGGTGTTGCTAGCTGATGAGCTTTGGATCCATGATTGACCATAACTATGGAGGATTTGTTTCTAGTTTGTAGCTAAAATCAAATCACCAGAAAGGCCTCAAGATATACCATTGTGTACCGTATGTAAGATAATATCTATCTCTTGCGAATAAAGGCATCTAAGGATAATTAGGTCAATAGAAATGTCATGTGGGATGTCACTAATGATGACATATGCAAAGGCTTTTTAGATAAAGGACTATTTTTGGTTATAGGACAAATTAGGTAGTTGGATTGGAGGATAAACAAAGGGATATAAGGGAGGGTTGAGACGGTTGAGACCAATGACCTTCCGCATGAATGTTGATTGAGAGAGCTCCAAAAGACTTTGTGGCATGTTGAACACAGGAACATTGATATTCATGACATCATATTTTTCATTTTGTATCATTGGGAGCTACTCAGCTTTTGATTTTTTATGGTCTAATGGTGCCTTTCGGTTTTCACCAAGAGACCTATGCTTGTTATCTTTTTCTCTTTTTTCTTTGTAGCTAGAATGTGGAGTTGGCTTCCCAAAATACGCCAATGTGTTCTCTTTAGAAGAAATTGCTTCTTTATGATCTTCAATCATAATTCCTTCAAAGTATATTATGAGAGTGTCATCATCATTGAATCGATCAAAAATTGGTGGTCCACATTGGTCCCAATCTAGAGGTTTAGGATAACTTGAGGAGATGTCATCATCAGTGTTGAATGGGCCTTGGTTGAAGGTAGATATATGGGTAATTGATTCAACTGGGTCATTGGGGTTATGCTCAAAGGCTAGGGGATTGTTGGTTTCAAGTGGGATATCCTCATATTCCTTTTCATCATTGAAACATCCATAGTCTTACATGTAGGTATTGTGGTACTAGGAGGACCTATTCGTAATGGTTTAAATCCAAGCCCCAAACTAGGAGGTTTTCCTTTTGTAGTGATAGGTTCAATGATTCCTTGTTTCTGAGATACAAGACCACTATAGCCATCATAGCCTAGTTTCTACATGATGGTAAACCCAAGTCCATACTTGCTAGGAGATATCAAAGTGGGTTCTCATTCTTCTTTTACTTTCTCAATACATATGGATGTATTCTCTTTGATAGAAATATCATTCTTTGTACTGATGGGAGAAAGTGGTGTCTCCCTAATGTGAGAGACTTGAGACATAAAGTACTCTTCACACCCATTCTCTTCAATCTTCATCTTTTCCTCGGCTTTACTGAGCAATATATCAGCATCCACATACTTAGAGGAATTTGTGGGTTGTGCTTCATTGTTTGTTGGGATTTGGAATGTAGTAGCATCTCTTAGATTAGCTCAAAATTGGAAAGGATTTGGATCATCGGGGATGGTAACCTCTATGTTGTGATAGGAAAAACTCAAACATTGATGATATGTAGAAGGGAATACTTTCATAGCATGAAGCCAAGGGTGTCCTAGTATCATGTTGCAATTCATTTTGATGTCTAGGACATGGAACAATGTGTCTTCAGTAGCTGGACCAACTCTGACAAGTAATGTGATGATGCCCTTAGAGAAGCATTCACCATCATCATAAGCTTTTATTGTGATTCTTCGAGATGGATCCACATCATCTTCAGAATAACCCAAATTGTTGACAACCTTAAGAGTACAGATGTTCAGTCCTGCTCCTCCATCTATTAAGACACATCTGACTTTGGCATTATGGATGAAGACTTTGAGATAAAGGGGATCATTATGGTTAGGTTTGTCCTTAGGAATATCTTGAGGGGAAAAGGTGATATGTTGTGAGGCAGATAGGTTCCTAATCATGGCTTGGAACTAGGCAACATCAATGTTATCTGGGAGAACTGACTCTTTAAGGGCTTGCTCCAAGATCTTCTGGTGTTGGGGAGATGCACAAAGTAGGTCTAAAATGGATATTTGTGTAGGGGTTTTTCTGAGTTATTCAACAAGGCTATAATCAGATGAAGTAGGAGCAGTAGGTCTACTTGGAGGTGCAAGTCTAGTAGAAGCAGTAGGTCTAGATGGGGCTTCAAATAGGGTGATCTTGCTACGGCATGTAGTGACAACACAAAGAGGGTCTTCAGCCTTCAATGTGAATGTGGATATGCAGAAGTCAAACTCATTAAAGCAATTAATGGTGTAGTCATAGCCAGTGCGTGTGTAATTCACATTACCTTATGAGTTTGGGTTTGAACTTGAGGATTTCTCTTTGTCATGATTACCCAAAAGATCTTTGAAAATAGTATGATCAAAGTTGGATGCTAACAGTGATGGATCAATTGTGATTACACCATCATCAATAAGGTCTTGTATTGCATGTTTCAATTGGAAGCATGATGAAGTCTTGTGTCCTTTGGTGCGATGGTAATCACAATACTTTTTGTCATCCCACCAATCTGCTTTAGTTAATGGTTCATCTTTGATTGGGAGTAGCTGCAAGAAGTTATTACTCAGTAACTATTGTAATGCAATCTCAAGTGGTATTCCCAATTGTGTGAATTTCCTGTCTTTGGTTCTAGGATGTCTTTTGTCTTGTGTGGAAGTCTCAGTTTTCTGTTGTTGAGGTGTTGTTTGATTGGGAGTTTGTGAATTTGTAGGGTTTACACCTTTCAAATTCAATTGAGGTTGTGTTGTGCTAATCGTGTGGGCATCCACAATGCCATCATTAGTCACATTCTTGTTTTTGGAGAAAAATTTTGCCTTGTCATTAGACGAGTTGGTGTTTGTGTTTTCTTTGTTTATCCTGAGGATTCCCTTATGGATAAGAGCATCTTATATACTAGCCCCTTTTTTAATTAGTTTAGAAATGGTGCTTGGAATCTTGATTTTGAGTTCATACATTAAATCCAGGACTAAGTTTTCAATGCATAGTTTTACTTGTTGTTCTTTAGGAATGTCTAGTGAGCATTGACTAACTAGGCTTCTCCAACGTAGTAAGAATGTAATGAATGATTCTCCCATCTTTTGTTTAGTTGAGCAAAAATTAGAAAGTGTCACCTCATTTGTAATGTTAAAGGCAAAGTGGGAGATAAACTTGTTTGCTAGCTCTGACCAAGATTTGATATTACCAGGAAGTTTGGAGTACCATTCAAGTGTAGGCCCACCTAGAGAACAAGGGAACAATCTCATAAGGTAAGTGGGCTCATCGCTAAGTTTGGTACATGAAGCACAAAATTCTTGGATGTGATCAATAGGGCTTCCTTTTCCTTAGTATTTTTCAAACGTTGGAGCTCAAAGTGTTTTGGGAATGGAGGCATATACAGACTTTTATCGAATGGATTAGGACATAGGTCCCTTTCTGTATATAGAGCCTGTTTCTTTTGGACTCCCAATACCTTGACTTGTTTGGAAAGTTTTTTGAATTTTTGTAATAGTCCCTCATTAGGGTTTTTCATGATGGTCTTTCCTTCAAGTCTTTTGTGTCTATGAGTAGACTGTTTGTTGTGGCGAGAAATATGTCTACTTGGTTCTCACATTTCTGTGTCTGATGAGTCTGATGAAGTGTCGCTAGGTGGTGGAGGTATGTTGGCACCTCGAAGATAGAAAGGCCCCTATTGTTGGGGAACTTGTTTTGGTATTGACTGTGATTGTTGTACCATGTGTTTTTGTGCCATGTGTTGTGGTTTTTGTTGTAGAGGTATTTGTTGAGGTTCTTGTGGCACATGTTTTTGTTGTAACAAATGTTGTTTGTATGCAATTTGTTGCTCAAGGAATCTTTGGTATTCCAATTGTTTCTTGAGTCACTCTTGTTGTTTAGCAAAAATTGCTTGTTGTTGTTGGAATTGCTACTGAAATTGTTGTTGATAAGTTGTGCGCAAGTCAAGTGGGTTCACATGGGACTGCATATTAGGAATGTTGGATGTTTGTCCCACTTGACGTTGTTGTCATTGTAGTTGATGTTGTTGTTGATATGTGGGATGTGAGTCAAGTGGATGTATACTTGGTTGTGCCTTGGAAGTGTGGAGTCCTTGTACCACTGTAGGTTGTTGTTGTTGTGGTGGTTGACTAAGTCCTTGAGAATTGAACGTCATGTTTGGATTGTGGTTTTGGTACCTTTGTGTGTTAGATGTTCTTGTTTGTGACATCATATTGACATGACTATGAGATGTGTCCCTATTGTGAATGGGCCTAATGTCAGTAAGACTTTTCCTTTGTGTTTCCATAGGGATGGTTGCACTTGATGTTTCACATGTTGTATTTATGAGAGGCTCCATAGCATTTTATGTCATAGCACTTGGTAAACTTAGGAGCAAAGGTGTACTTTGTTGATTTTCCTCCAAAGAAGGTATATTTGGCATTCCTAGAGCACAAGTCCCTTTAGGTGCATCTTGTTGTTGCATCATGTGACTAAAATCAAGTCTTAATGTCCTTTTGGGGTGTTTAGGGATTGGTGGTATTTCATCAAACAAGGGATTAACATTGATGTGTTCAAATGTACTTTGGAGGATTTCAATAGTTGACTCTTGATGGGACCTTATAGGTGCCATTATTGTGTTTGAAAACTCCAAAGATTGTTTTCCCTTGTCTAAGTCCAAATTTATCATGGGTTGTATGTTTTCAATTGTTGTGTTGGTTTGATTTTTGGACCTAGGACATTCCAAGTTTGGGTTAAATTTGACAATTTTTTGGGCTGCCAAACATTTGAAGTTCTTGCAAAAACTTTTGTCTTGACATGCCCTACCCATTTCTTCATTAGTGATGCCATAATTAGTGTCAGATTCATCACTTAGGTGTACAATACCTTATTGTATGTTTGATTTGTTAGGTTGGCTGAATTCAATGGAATGTGATTGTTCATCTTCAGGTGAGGTTGGTACACTTCCTCCTCCTAGTGGCATTGTCATGAATATAGGTTCAAAGTCAGGACTCCATTAAACCATCCCATGTGTGGGGGAAGTGTTTGGAGGAAATATCATGGTAGGTGCATTGTTCAAGATTTTTTGTGCCATAGCTTGATTATGAGGATCTTCCGGATACATGTTCAAGGGGTCTGCTAGTAATGGTTGTGATGCCTCGATTTGGTCTTCGTCAAAGGTTTGTTTTTATTTCTTTCTCTTTCTTTGTCTTGGATGAGGTTTTGGTTGTTCTTGTGCCTTATAAAAAAAAGGTTGATAGAGTTCTTCAGGTCTTTGAGCTGATTTTGTCCTAGTAAGTGCTGGCATGATACCTAAGAGTGCAAATACAATGGAATTTTTGAGTGTTTTGGGTGATTTAGAGTGGTGGGTATGCAAGATATGAGTGTTTTTGTGATTTTTAAATGTTTAAGAATGTTATGAAATGTGAGGAAATTCTAGATGAATTATGGTTTTGATGTGAAAAGTGAAAATGTCCTAGGGATGTTATGCAAATGCAAATGCAAGGTGATGTTTTGAAGTTTGACTAGAGGAGATGAAAATGACTCTAAGGTATGCGAAATGATAATTAGGGTTATGTTTTGGACTTGTTAATTATTTGAAGGTAGGTTTATTGAAGGTAGAATATGCAAAGAATAGTTTTCTAGGGTTCATAATGATGTTTGGGACATTGCAAATGAGGGTAAATGCTCAAGAAAGTAATTTGGTTGATGGACAATTTGATAGGGTTTGATAGTGAAAATGATGCTAAGGATTTTGATCAATGAAATATGAAGGGGATATACCACTAGGGTAAGCCAAAATGACATTTGGAGATGCTAGGGATATGATTATGCTATGACAAGGGTATATGGAAAGTTTTGAACTTAGGTAAAACCTTTTGAAAGTATTTTGCCTAGGAGTCTAACCTTGTGATAAAGGACTTTGGATCTTGACCAAAAAATTGATAAAAGATGAAAAGATCAAATCTATCAAGACATAGACAAATTTTGACAAAATAAAAGGATAAGAAAAGATAAAAAGACTAGTCAAGATCCATTATTTGTCAACACTTGGAGATACTCTAAGACTCATACTTTGTTCTAGATTTTTGATTAAATTCAAAGGTTTTGGGGGTTCAAAATGATGTTTCGAGGACTCAAAATGGTGGTAATGCTGAATGGATATGTGATATGGATAATGCCTATAATGAAAAAGGGGATTTTGGGTGCAAGATACGGTTTTGGGTCAAGTGCAAAATGGGGAGGTCTAGAGGCTCCTAGATGCAGTTTTGCGGTCCTAAAGTGTAGTTCGAAGGCCCAAAATGGTCATGAAGGTACCCAAATGCACCTTAACAGTGACAAGTGCACCCTAACAGTAAAAAATGTGTCATTGATGCACTTGGAGCCAGTTTGGGCACAGTTGGTAGTTTCTGGGCGCAGTTGGTAAGCTAGGAAGAATGTTTGCTGATTCTGAAGGGTATGGTTACCAAACTGACATGCCATGAAGCTAAGATACTATGGTTGATGTTAGGATGGTTTGGGAGATGAAAAATGAAGGTTATGATGTATAGAATGATGTCTTAAGTGAAGGTGATGAAGATTGAGTGCTGTAGAATGCAGATCTGGGCAAGCTAGTGCAAGGGGAGCTAACCAGGTACCTAAAGACACTGTTGAAGCCCCAAAATGTTATCTAGCACCCAAAACTAGATCTCAAGACCACAAAGTTTTCCCAAACAATGAAAACTATGTCAATGACATAGTTGGAGCCCAGTTCGGCGCAATTGGTAAACTGGGCTGAAACTGAGGCAATTTTGGAAGCTATGATTTCGGGATTGATGTTACAGAGAGGCCAATAGTAGGGGACAGTGTTAAGACCAGTATGAATGCTCAAAATGATGGTTAGGACACTTGAAATGATGGATAAAGTGGTCAAGATGATGAATAGGTATGCAAAGATGCAAGGTGGTGAATGGAAAGTGTTGATTTTGAGATGGGAATACAAAAACTAAGGAAAGTAAACTGAACCTAAATGGATGCAATATGAAAGGTAATAGATACTAAATGAGAACTAAAAGGTGAAATATGAAGTCTATATGATGCATGAATGAGGCCTATACTATGATGAATGCAAGTGTGAGATCTATGTTTTGCCAAGCACATTTAGGAGCACAAGTCAACATGTTTTTCAAGGTTTGTGTGTGTTGAACCAAAGTTTGCAAAGTTTGATAAAGGTTGAAATGTTTTGGCAATGTGTGATGTTTTGACAAGTTCAAATGATATCCAAGGTGTAAATTTAAAATTTTGGCTTTTATCTTGATTATGTTTTACACACACGCAAGACACATTAAGACAAGAATAGCTATTGTAAAAAGTTAACAAATACACCACAACCTAGGCTTTTAGGACTATATCCGCTAAATTCCTACTTGAACCAAAGTTTAGTCATGCTTATCCAGAGTGGAAAACCTAGGATCTTGGCACCACATGCTCCCCCTTATAGCGCACTCACTTCTCGAGGCTACCAAGATCCGCTTCACAAGGGGCATGACTTCCCAAAGGACTGTTGCCTCTACTAACGACCGTAACAATGTAGGATGTCTTCACGGGCATGGGTGACCCCTTGAGTTAGTGGATAGAAAGCATTTTTGCCACTAAAACACAATTTTTAGTAAGGGTATTCCATTCGGCAAGTGAATGATAAACTTCCGCAGAAGGTCTCCTAGCCCCGAGAACCGGCGTTTGATGCACCACAAGGGTACTGGAGGAGAGCTATCACACAGCAATACCATGATATAGCTTTCACCGTAATCAAATTTTATATAGCATCTAGAACATTGACCTAGATTTGGCCCGTTACCGCTCTGAGGTCATCCCCTGGCATACCCAATATCGAGTATCTTGGTCCAAGGCAAGCCTCCTATAGAAATTACACTGATTTCTCTTACACCCAAGATCCATGAATGGCGAGGGGAGAGGATGTGTCTAATGCAACTCCTAGGGATTTAACACTGTAGACACACTAGGCAGAAAAGAAAAAGGTTCTTTTTAAGCACCAAACGAAAGGTTATCTAATCTAGGAAATCCACACACATAGTTTTGAAAGACACACAAAGTCTTCAACAACATCCTGCAAAGCACACAATAGTAGTTTGTTATGATCATGTCTTCATATAATGATTGCCACATGCTGCAAATAGACCATTAGTAACACAAAATCATCTAATCTATGTCCTATAGAGTGATAGGAACCTTAGATGCAAATTTTGATTGATGCATGTGCTTGCTCTAAACCTAGGTGTGCTCTAACAGTGCAGATTGCTCTCCAGAAGGCCAAAATGGCTCTGAACATCCCCAAGTGCACCCAGATAGCGCAAAATGTGTCAATGATGTAGTTGGGGCCCAGTTGGGTGCAGTTGGGAAGTCAGGTGCAAAGTGTGGGGAAATGGTGTCTAAACAAGACCCAAAAATTGAAATTTTCAAAACTACACTCCCAAGTGTGCCCAAAAAGTGTAGAATACATCAATGATGCAGCTAGGGCCTAGTTGGGTGCAGTTTTTAAGTTACAAATATAGAAAGAGGTTTTGGTGGCTTCTAGGCTCCTAAAACTACTCCTAGGGGTCCCAAGTGTGCCCTGACAGAGTAGAGTGCACCCTAGGGTAGAAAGCTAACAAAATGCATGAAATGAGAGCATATAAGCATTTTAAAGGACCCCCTAATTAATCTAGGTGTGAAAAGGAAGAGTAGATAGTCATTATACACTTCCAAGTGAGCTCCTTCCTTGCACCTACAAGCACAAAACAAGAAAACCCAAGTTAGATATGCATGTTCACGTCGGGTTCACCAAATGTAGGACTAGAAAAATGGGTTAAATGCATAACATACTATGAGAAAATAACAAACTCAATCAACATATATTAGCACCCACTAGTCTACCATGAAAGCCAAACTAATCAACAGAAAGAAAACATAATTAAAAACTCCCTTTCCCATTTGTAGCTCTCATGTCCTTCTTTCTTCTCCAAATGATTGTAGCTCCAATTTGCCTATAGTACACATAAGATTGAAGCAAAAGACTATGATATGGATAAAGCCATGAGAATACTTGAAATTGTGATTTAATGTGAGATATGGAATGAGAAATCTAAAAGAAATTAGGACCTAAAGGCTTCCAAGACTTCAAGAAGACAAGGACTGAAAATGAGAGAAAGAGTGTCGATTTTATAATCAACACTCAAAGTTAGGGCATTGGATTTGTCACCCATAGATATGTGATGTGGCAAGAGATTCCTTTGAGAATCCATGATGCATATGACAAAATATGCCAATTGTGAGATTCTATGACACATGAGAGTCAAACTTGGCTAAATGTGGAAGAGAATCTATGACGTGTCGTAACACACCTCAACACACTTAAAGCCAAGAATCTATGATGAATAAGCCAAATAGGGACATGCGTAAGAGATAAGAATATTTGATTATGACAAGTATTAGCCAAGTGTTGAAAGAGAATCCATGAGGTGTCGTATCCAAGTGTCGTGATGATGCAATATTTTATGGAATAATCGAATTAAAAATCCTCTTATTCCACAAAATAAGAATTAGTAGAAAATGGAATTAAATGATGGAAAATGGAACTAGGAAAATAAGAATTTCCATGGTTTGCAGATAATGAATTAATTAATTAATAAAATTAATTAATTAAGGATGATAATTAGGAAGAATAATTAGAAAGAATGGGATTAAATTATGGGTTATTTAATCCTATAGAGAAAATTAGCAGATGATTGGCCAAATTGATTAAATGAATGCGATAGTATCCTTTGATGAAAATGTGACAATGATGGATATCAAATAAGATGATGAAAAGGTAGACCAAAGCCATGGTCAAATTGATTGATTGAAGTTGATAAAATGCCAAGGACACATGACATGAATTGGTTGATATGTAACATTTAACCGACATTGTAAATGCTACAATATTGAAATTGATTGATAAGGTTTGATCATAATAACATCGACAGACATTGTTAATGTTATTAAAATGGTTGATGATGCCATGATCTAACATTGAAAGCCTCAACAATGTTAAAGATTGGATGACATGAATGATAGTTTGACCTAGCACTGAGAGCCATGACAGTACTAAGGTTAGATTGATAAGATTGATAAGTTGATAGGCTTCCAAGGCACTGAAAGCCACAAGAATGCCTAGGAGTAGATAAATGATGATTGATTTGGGATGTTTCATACATTTTGGGTTGATTAGGACTGATTTTCACTGATTCTAAGTTGATTTGGGGTGATTCCGAGTTGATTTGATATGATTTTGAGTTGATTTGATATGATTCTGAGTTGATATGAAATTGATGTGAAAGCAGATACAAATGACGAAATATGGTCAATCTGGCCAAAAGATCGAAGTTAGTAGAATGAGAAAATGGGACAAATTAGTATGAAGAAGTGATGAAACCATAGATGCAAACCATTTTTTAGCATCTACAAGCATCAACCATCAACTTGATCACTACTAGCAATTCGGCATGCACTAGAGCTTTACTCAGCATCTAAGAAGGACTTGAAATTATTTGCAAAAACATCAAATTTTAACTTGGCATCTTTGCTCATGTTGATTTCTTCTTTGCAATACTTGTTTGTCTTGGGACTGACACATGATATAATTATGTATATTGGTCCCATACACCTATCTTTGCTTAGTTAGATGAGGTGTGACCACTTGACCTCTTAGGTGAAGTGATCCCTCCATTTTATGTGTTGCACTCATCTTTCTTCTTCTAAGCCTTTTTCATTTTCCCTTTAATGTGTTCTACATCAACCTTCTCTTTTCCTTTGTTGACTTTTTACTTGGGTACTTTAGACTTTTTTTTGAAATTCATGCTAATATGACTAGTCTTCAAGCAATTGAAACATGTGGTTTGACTCAACCACCTACTATAGTTCCCTCTGAAGTGTGTTCTTAAGAAATTCTTAGGAACATGCCCATAATCTTGATAGTAATGATAGTTCTACCTGGTATTGTAATCCTAGTTGTAGTGGTGTGCATGGTTTCTCCTTATAGGTCGATTAGGTGCCTGCATAGGCTTTGATCTGCACTCAAAAGCTGTATGCGCATACTTTTTTGTAGTTGTAGTAGTGACCATCAAATCTTGGTGTCCTCATGGTCTTGGTTCTAGATTCTTGTGTTAGGTGTCCTTGCTTATTGCATTTGTGATAATAACCCTTGTTCTTACATTTTTTGTGTTGATTGGTCTTCCTACTCTAGTATACATTAGTAGTGTGCCCCTTTTTACCATAGGAATTACAAGTAGGTTTAGTATTCTTACCTTTGTTACTCCTTTCTTCTGTAGCCTTGGATGATTCTCCTTGTTTAGTGCTCGTGTAACCAAGTCCTAAAGTATCATTACTAGCCCTTTGTGATTTTAGTAGCTACTCAAAGTACTTCATAGCATCATTGAGTTTGTTGAAGCTTTTTGCTATCTCCTTCTCTCTTTTTTAGTCATTTTGCAGTTAATCATTTTGTCTCTTCAATTTAAAGATCTCAATGTCTTTCATATTTAGCTCATGATGTGGATTCATCATCTAGCTTAAGGTGTCAAGCTACATGTTTTAGATTCTCTCAAACTCAATTCTCTTCTCCTCCAATCTACTGATAAGATTTCTCTTATCATCTTCTATCATAGCCTTGTCTTCAATGGCTTTCTTCTTTTATTCAGTTACTTCAGAAAGCATTATGGCTTGTGAGTATTCTAATTTCTTCTACTTGAGCTTTGTTCTTCTCCATTGATTTAGCTATTATTGGATCAAATTCCTTGGAATCTCCATTGGAAAATAGTCATGTGGTGTCAATCTCCTTGTAGTGTGTGTGATTTTCAGCTATGGCTATATCCTTCCTTCTTTTTAATTACTTTCTTAATTCTTCTTTGGCTTCCTCCAATTTGTGTAGAGAGAGGTGCACATCAATCACCTGATTCTCTATGAACTTGCCAAGTTTGAAAACTTCCATCTTCAAATATTTTCTCTAAGTCGTTAGGCTTTTCCTTGTGAGTAACTAGGATTTAATACCAATTGTTTGAATATTTAAATAGGAAGAGTACTTCTGAGAAGGGCATGGGGGTGAATCAGAATTACCACACTTTATCCTTTTCACATCCTTTAAAACAAATAACTGAAAGTAAATTGCATGCCTGTAAAAATATTAAATAAACATAAAGTAAATGCATGCATCAACACACATAACACTAGAATTTTGATAACCTAGAAACCCTCTAGGAATAAGAAGGTAAAACTGGGGTGGGGATGATACCCACAAAATCATTGCAACAATAATTTTTTGACCACTTCTGATGGTCTATCCTGTTTAAGGACTACCCTATTAAAAACTTTATACTATGTCAATAGTGACTTGGTTAAAGGATTTAAAATACTTTACATGAAGTGTCACCCTATTAAAGGATTTAGTCACCTCTTCAAAGAATCTAGAAAATAGTTGTTAAGCTAACCTTTCAACATAGGATTTTTTACTATCTAATACAATTGCTAGAGAGTATTAGAAATCTTTGACTTGATTTCTTACAATATTCAATTTCTGATTTCAAGCACTTAATCTACTCATTTTGATGTGATCCTTGCTTGATCTGATAACTAATTGTCACCCTTGCTCCATTCTAATCAACTAAATATGTAATTGTTTCTCAATTTACTAAGTCTTAAATGGCCCTATTGTTTGTCCTATTCTACAATTTTCTATCTTCATAGCAACTTCCTTAACTTCTATTTAGGAACATGAAATCATGGGGTCTAAGACTTCTTATAAAGACTTCATAGACTTAGGGTTGCAATGAAATCATGAACTCAAATTTCCCACTCAAATCCTTACATTTAGCCTTTTGGTTGCATGTTGTCTCCAATTTTCTGATTGGTTGCATGCTGATAACATAGGTAAAACAAACGATTTGATCTTATCCTTTAATCCCTTTTTGAATCATCTAAAAAAGGTTTTGTATCTAAGTGTGTAAAGGCACAAACTTGTATGGTTATTCTATGTTACTCGACACATATTAGATTATTGGTACTCGACACTTGTTTGATCCTAGTATGCTTGGCACCTATTACATTCTATCTTGCTCAACACCTATATAGTTTTGGCTCACTTGACACATGAAGCATCCTAACTTGCTTAGCATCAACTGTGACTTAGCACCTATATATCACTTGGCACCTATATAATGCTCAGCACCTAAAGTCACTTGAGACCTATTGGAATTCTAGCTTGGCACATACTATAGCTCAATATATGTAGTGTATTCAGCTTCTATGTAGGAAGTGGTTAAGTTTCCTAACACTCAAATGTCATCTATAATCTTATAATCTGTCTCTTTCTTCTCTTAATTTTTGTTGCTTTGCCTCTTTCTGAAGAATTTCAGCAAACCTATGCTTTTTATCTGCAAAAATATTATGAATATCCCATTTGGGGATTTCTATTTCTTCATCTAAGTCTATGTCATCCTCTATGTCCTTCCTTTTACCCAAAAATTTTTTACTCAGTTGAGCCTTAGGTTCAACTAACCTTGTACTTAATGCTTTTGTGTCCAAAATGGAAACAATAGTTGATATACTAGGACTTGCAGTGAAAATTTATATAGTACTAGCCAGTGGAATGCTAACAAAAACTCCTTTTTGAATCCAAAATTGAAGAATTTATAATTGAAGTGTCCAAAATTGAAGTACTTACTGCTAGAGAACTCAAAACTATAGAAGACACTATATTTATGACTGATGACATCAACTTGTTAGCTAAATAACAGAGAGGTTGCAGCTTGGTAGATGAAGTAGAAGTCACTTTTGTTAATGATACATTGAGCTGAGTGGGGGCTAAGAGTGATTGGACATTTGAAGTGTCTATTCTTTTTGCAATAAAACTTGTTGAAACTATCTCCATGCTTGATGTTGTTAAGGGTTTGATTAGGGAGTGAGGAAGTGAGGCAATGATTGTAGCTACTATCCTCATCAAGTCAATCTCCTCATCAGCTTCCTTATCTTCCTCAGTAGCTTTTACTTATTGCTCCTCTTATTCTTCCTTTCCTTTAGCTAATTGCTCCTTATATTCTTAATAATCAATAGTAACATAATGAGTTGTTCTTTCATCATCCTCTTCATCCTTACCTTTGTCTTCTTCATCATCCTTTACATCTACTAGGAAGTCACTGTGTAAACTAAGCTTATGTGTTTATCAAGTGATTTAGTTTATGCCAAGTTACACAGTAAATATTGAGTCACCAGTGCAGACTAAGTTCAAGACTACTTCGAATTAATTAGTATGGATCAAACTTCTATTTTTACCAAGTGCATGAAAATTCTAAGTAATGATAGTGGGTACCAAGTATCAGAACTTCAACAAGTAAGCCTTTACAACCTGAGTGTCTTCATTTGGGCTAACTTTGTGATATATGTGTTAACTTATATGATGTCTAACTTTGTAATCTTGAAAATTGGTTTGGTATATATATGTAATGTATTGTATCACATCATATGTAAGATAATGAACATGTAAAATAAAAATGTGGATAGTTGAAGCTAAGAAACAAATAAAAAGTGAATTGTGAAGGCCATATCAAAAGAGGAGCAGTAGAGACATATTCAACACAAAGTTGGCCCAAGTGAAGACACTTGAGTTCTGAAGACTGACTTGGTCAAGTTTTGATACTTAACACCCATTTTCATTACTAGACATCATCATGCACTCAGTAGACATAGAAGCTTAATCCATACTAATCACTTCAAAGTAGTCTTGAACTCAGCCTGCACTAGTGACTTGGTAGATAATATGTAACTTGGCATAAACTGAATCACTTAGTAAACACATAAGCTCAGTTTACACTAGCTTCACATTACATTAACTTTGAATTTGGTAGAAACTACAATGCTTGGTAACCTCTAAAATGCTTGGGTTGAACTGATAGTTTGAATCTACTCAATTTGAACTACTAGGCTTCACACTAATTGAATATACTTGGTAACCACTAAAATGCTTGGTAGCTACTAGAATTAGTCTAGAAAACTCGGTAGCAACTATAGAGCTTAGTGGCTACTGAATTACATGGAAAACACTATAGATTGTTCAATGATCTTGGTAGCCATACAAAATCTAAATAAGAGTGTGTCACTTATAACAAACTTGACTGATATGTCAACAAAAGCTTTCTACCTTATCCACCAAGGGCTCATGAATAAACTATATATCTAGCATCTAGCCCAAAATCCACCATTCTTAGTTAACTCTCTAATCTCTATCACCCCCTAAGTCACTTGGGATCTTGGCCCTTACCCTAGGTACAAGGAATTCAAGAATACCCATGGACCTCAGGTCAAAATTGATCTTGAGGTTAAAAATAGCCTTATAGAGTTAGATTCAAATACTAGGAATGGTATGCAAACTGCCAAGAGATATAGAAATCATCTCTAATTAGAAAAATTTAAGACCCCCCCAAGCATGACTCTAACTTGCATTCTTTTGAAGGTGATGCCAAACCTACAAGAAAGAAGAGACTTTCTTAGGACATAAAGCCTACTTCTAGCACTATTAGCCCCTTCCATATCTATGACATGCTTGAGGCTACTTGGACCAAAAGTGGGGGAGAAGATATCACATCGCTAAGGAAAGAAAGATGCATAGGTGTTGGGAAGAAAAGAAAGCATATCCACAATAAGATAATACTAGGAAATCTTGAATAGTCTATGAAGGACCTGGCTAACAATCAAACTACTCTTTGCTAGAAATTTGAAACTTTGGTTGAGTTTTCCACCAAGTTCATCCACTCTATGGCCACTACCCTTTAGTTTTTGTAGGTGAATAAAGAGGTGAAGGACTTGGGCAAGGCATCTAAGATGACCTAATCCATCTATGGGTTTCTAGTAGAGGACTAGCTAAAGACCATATAGGAAAAATTAGTTAAGGTGGATAGGGGGATGTGGATAAGGACACACTTGAGGAAAAGAAAGAATATAACCATGGATAGGAAGATGGTAGCTAGCCCTAGGTTTGGTGTTTATTTATTTTTTTATTTATGATAAGGTCTATGAAATTGACACCCTAGAGGGTTTTACTTTATATGATTTTGTCAATTAATGGGACTAATAGTAGCAATTTGTTTAAGTGTTGTTGATTTAATTTACAATTGTTTTATTTAAAGACTACTAGTTCTATTAATTCGACTATGGACATATCTTGTTTTTTGAATTTTAAAATTGGTATCTGTTAGATGATTGGGAGGTAACCTCTATCCAATTTTTTATCCTTTTTGTACTTATAATTCATCCCCGCATCATTTTGGTTGCTATCTAGTACTTCAAAAACTTGTGAAAAGTCTTGTATTTCTTCTAGTGTTCCAACCAAGGTAATAGGTACTCAAGCAACATAGGCATCTATTTGATTCACAATGCTCACAAACTTCTCTACTTCTTTGTCACTACTTCTCAAAACCTTAGGTTCATTCATGATAATCCTAATTGATTTCTTCTTAAATTTCATCATGCTAGGATCATTCAAAACTTCAAGTAGTGCATTCTCAGTTTCCACTTGAACTTCATCATAGAGTCCTACCATATGTTTTATAGTCCTCATCTTGGTTCTCAATAGTGGCTTTACATTTTCAAGCATATTCTTCAATTTCTTGTAACTAATTAAGGTGTATAGATTAGTAACCATTTCCTCTCTCAAATTCCTATCCTCTTGAATAGCTCTCAACCTTCATCCTTTCAATCTTTCAAAATGCTAATTTGTAATCCTTCAATTTAGTTCATTAAAAAATTTCTTAAATTTTAATAAATATTTCACAATTGCATTTTCTAGTTGTCTCTTTTTTCACTTAGTTTTTCTCAAGTGAAATTTCTATGCAAAGTCTAAGCTACCATCATGTTCAATCCTCTCATTTATTTGTGTTAGATCTAGTTTCCACTTTTTCCTTCTTACTACTAGGTCTAATTTGGTATCTTAGTATTCTATTCTTTAGTCATTTTTTCTACTACCTCTTCTTATTTTTCCTCTTCTTCTTCTTTTTTATATTTCTTATCATTCCTTATTGTCAACTTTGGCTTCTTAAAGAAATGGCCATGTATGATATAAGGCTATCTGACATTGACAAATATTCTGGCATTTTCGGTGGAAGATTAAAGATACTCAATTTTTCTTGTGGTGGTTCTTGGTTGGAGGCTTGACTAAATAGGCTTACTGTAGAATATTAGAGTTCAATTAAAGGGTGTTAATCAGTTGAGGGAGTTTTTCTCAATCCTTATTGGGGTAGTTTCTAGTTGCAATATTTCTTGAGGAGCTCACTCAATAAAGGACCTCAGTTGTGGAAGGTGCTTGGTCATTGAATAAGCTTGGAATATACTATTTCTCATCATATACTATGTTTCTTGACCTATGAGTAACTTAAAAATAATTGTAGGAGCTTGATCATGCTTGGTGGTATTTGTTGATGCTCGATAGTTTGGTTTTCTAAACAAATTTCTTGTGAATTTGATTAATCAACTTGGCACTTTAATGCATGAGGAGTGTGTTTGTGATGTGGAGTGATCATGAGAGTTTGTGTGGGCCTATTTGGGTCTTGTTTATGTCTCCTATGTGTATTTAATGAGTTTGTATGCCATCAAGCATTTTCTATTTAATAGATGTTGTAGGCCAAATTGTGGCTTTAATATGTATTTATGTAAGGATTTATTTAATTTATAACTTTTGAGGCTAACATGTGGTTTATTTGGGTATAAGTAGTGGGTCTTGTGAATTGTTTTAAGAGTATTCATTCATCATGGAGTGGCTGAGAGGAGAGAAGTTGAGAAGAGCTAGTAGTTGTAGCTTGGGAAGGAAATGGATTTCTTGGTGGCTATGAGAGCAAGTATAGATCTTGTTGGAGGTCTCTACCAGACTATTTTTGTGTTATATATTTGGATGAGCTAGGGTTTTGATTGGATCTTTATGGATCTTGCACAACTATTACTTGATTTATATTTGATTGTCGCTAGGAAAGACCTACACCCTGACACATTCCATGTATTTAGTTTTTTTTGAATAAATGGTTGAGTTCAGTATCATATCTTGTAGTATTTTGTTGTTTTTTTTCTATATGGTTAATTTCTAGGGTCTTGGATATATCCTTTGGAGATTTTCCTACCTTACACTGTGTCAATGAGCCTTAGCCAATTGTCTTGTTTTCCTTTTTGGTATTTATTGAGCTTTAACCTCACTCCTAAATTATTTCTTTATTAGTTTCTTTAACTTAACTTCTTTCTTAACAAGTAGGGAAGACCTTTTAGATACTCTACATTTAACACTCTCTAGAATAAAAGGTACATTAGTAATCATAATTCAATATTCATCTTTCTCTTCTACTACTATAATTGCTTCATGTTCAAGCTAGATCTTTTTTATGATAGGTTCTTTTATTTATTTACTATTAGAGGCTTCAATTTTAGCCTTTGACTATATGCCATTCACCATTTTCA
Source organism: Cupressus sempervirens (assembly GCA_028749045.1). Classification (NCBI taxonomy): domain Eukaryota; kingdom Viridiplantae; phylum Streptophyta; class Pinopsida; order Cupressales; family Cupressaceae; genus Cupressus; species Cupressus sempervirens. The sequence continues at coordinate 319,558,650 of CM053792.1, forward strand.
TCTCTTCCTTCCATTTCTTTTTGTTTGTCCCTTTTTCTTCCTATATTCTCTCAACCATATTTGTAATTGTTTGTTTTGTAGTTCCACTATATAGTTATTCCCTAGCTTCACCTAACTTTCCTTTAAATGTGACCCCATATTGGACATGGAGTGTTTCTTTTTCATTTCTACAATAACTCAGCATTTTCTTGTATCATACCATTTATAATCTCATAGTCCATAGGGTGGATATATTTATCTAGCTTTAACTAGTTCATGCAAGTGTAGTGAGTTTCAATCAAAAAGCATATTGATTCTTCATACTTTTCTAGCACTTATCTATGTATCCTAACACTTTTTTTTATTTCCAGTTGGAAACCCTTAAATATACCAAATATATATGCACTAATTAGAGATTTTAGTTTCCTATCAAAATATTTTGTGATCAAGATCATTGTACATATTCCAGTAGTCCATGCAATTTGTCAAATGTTATAAAATATATGTTGAACATGGAAATATAGATATATAACTAATGATAAAAACCTAAATGGTTTATACTTATCTTTCTTAGTCCTTTTGACATTTTCAAGTAACACCTTTCTAAAATTAATCTTTTCTCTATCTATAACCATATTGTATGTGGCGTGTATAAATCTAACTAAAATATAATTTGGTCTTGAACTATAATTCATCTACAACAAAGAATTGTACCAACCAATCTCATATTATTTTTTATAAAATTCAATAATATCACCCCTCTCCTATCCCATTTAACATGGGTGTTCTTCTCTACTTCTTTCTATAGAATTTTTTTTATCCATAGGTACAATTTTAGTATTGCTTGGTCCAGTTAATTTTTTAATTATTTCATTTGTGATCATAGCCGGTTGGTTTCCCACCCAAATCATGTTATCATGAATTCTTCTAAATATCCTAATCCATTCTTCAAATTCCTCATAAAACATGTATTTTAAATTATCAAAATCTCTAAAGAAATCAAACCATTTATTAAATGACTTAGCTTGATGATACACCTTGCCTAGGCCTGATAAACTATTATTATCTCCAATCATCTCAAACTTTCAATGGATGTAATGCCTAATATCTTCTATGTAAAACATTCCATTGATAGTTTGGAAGAATTCTCCAATAAGATCGTCTATTGTAGAGAGAAATAAGTTTTTCTTGAACCAATATCGAGGTCTTTCCTTAACATTACATACTTGTAGGGTTTCCATTAAACTCTTACTTTAAAACAACAAAAATTTAATCATTAAAATTGTCTCATGGAAATGATAAATACCTAAAAGGATCTCATCTAGGGAATAACTAAATTCACTTCCAAATGCTTGTAATATCCCCCAAGTTATTCTCCTAGCTCCTTGCAGTTAAACTTTCCTCAAATGGTGATGGCTAGCTAAATGGTCTTAACACTTATATACTTTCAAAATTGATCTATACTATTTTCTTTTATATACTTTCAAAATTGATCTATATTATTTTCTTTTAGGAATATTTCCATAAAATTGATCATATTTATAAGGTCTTTAAAAAATGTAGTACCCTAATATTCTTTCATATTAGTTTATTGAAATTTGTATGTAGATTCTATTATACCTCTAAATTTTGTAGCTAATCTCATATAACTAAATTCCACCATTCAAGTGAAATATTGCATGTTTATACTAAAAGATTGATAGTTGATTACTATGTACTTTTCCTTCCATACCTTTGTGGTTGCTTAGGTTCCTTCCTTCACAAATGTGTAATCAATACTTTCTAATTGTTTCCTATTCACATTCTCTTTTTTCTTATATTGATCATGTTCCTTCTTATGTTATTTTTCCTCATGTCATTATTGCATTTGTTAAATCTATAAAATCATGTCACATGACCTAAGTTTTTGTAAATATCACATAAAATAACTATATTTTCATAACTTGATCTAAACTAATTGACCTATAATCTATAATCTCTTGTGTTATGTTCAAAGTTAGTGCATTTATCATACATAACTCCATTATTGGTAATGTTGTTCATTCCCAAGGGTGTATTAATTGTCATGTTATTCCTTTCATCCATCCTCATATTTGATCTCTAATTAGGCTACTTACATTGATTTGATTTGTGTCCATAAAATAAGTAACTTTAAGAAAACTATTAAAAAATTATTCATTTAGGTTACCTCTCCAATGAATCTTCAACTATTCAAATTTGTTGCATGCAAAATATCTTCCATCAAATTTTATTCTTTGATCTCTATGTTTCTAAAAATAATTGTGATTTTTATTGATTTGATTTTATGGTTGATTAGGTTCTCATTCTATTTCATTCTCTTCTATGATCTTTGATTCCTTTGAAGATTCTCCATCAATGCATACGCAATCCCTATCATATTTCTTACAAAATTTTGTACCATATCTTTCTCATGAAGTTTATTTGTTCATGTATACAAATGTTCAAGATATTTGTTGGTTTGTACAATTTATCATCTAACTATACATTTACATTTCTCAATTTTAGCCAACATCAATTTAGTACGTTCAAGTATAGATGTTACCTTGGTAAATTATGATCTCTAATTTACATTCTCAATCTTTAAATCTATCTCTATTTTTTGTTCATTTGATGTCGAAGTCATTTTATGTGTTGTAATCCCAAGTTCAATCCTCAATATCTCATTCCCTTTCTTAATATTGGTAGCTTATTCACAGTACTTGATATATTCAAGTAGTTCCTTCTTCTTCAAGCTTGAATTCTTAATCTAAACTTTTAGAATGAAATCTTGTGCATCTCTAAGTTTGATCTTCCATATGTTCCTCTTATTATTAGCTTCATGCAATTCCTCAAGAGTTTATTCAAACTTATTTTGTGGGTGTACTAAACTCATAGTGATATTTTTTGAGCTATTAGGAATATTTTGAGAAATTGTACTTTGATAAGAAATTATTAGAAATAAAGAATCCAAAGAAGGGATTGGGGTGAATCAGTATTCCATAACCTTTTCCAAAGTGTGAATATCACATATTATGCTTAAACGTTAATATATTATTAAATTGAAAACTAATAATAATGATACCATAAATAAACTCATTACACCATATTTGTCTTAACTACTAAAACCCTAGCTAAAGGAAAACTTGGTTAGGATTGTACCCACAAAATCATCCACAAATTAAAATCAACTTTTGAAAGGTGTTGACCCTATTAGGATTCAATTACATACATATAGTGTATCTATCCTTGTTACAAGGAAACACCATGTAAGAAGGTCCAATACTATTAGGAGTTATATTACAAAAGATGAGCTCACTAATATTACATCAATGTCAAATTTACAAGTGGTACATAGAGAAATACAAAAAATTGATTGTGTTGATATAACCTTATTATATTCTCTAAATTTTAAATCACATCTATCCAACATAATAAATTTAAGATACAATAATCATGTAACATTACAATACAGGTTGCATCTATGCTACACCAAAAAGAATTCCTTTATACTAATTTCTTTAATATGTCAACCTTGCACTCAACTAGAAAAATTACAACAAATTAAATAATATATTCTACTAGCTAAAGGTTAAAAGCTAGAATGTAATCCCCACCTTGTTGATTTCATGATTTGACAAGTAAAATCATTTCTTTGACTATAATAACCCCAACCAGTTATAAATTCTTCAAATGAAAAATTCTTCTCTAATTCAGTTGTTTGACATTTCGTTAAACAATTTGCAAGCAAGCTTTGATACCACTATAATAATCCCAGCCAATTATAACTTTGTGAAACACCAAACAATTCTCAAATTCTATTGTTTCATATTTTGTCAAACACTTTGCAAGAAAGCTCTAATACCAATGTAATACCCCTTGCCCAAACTGACTAATTTTAGCTCAAGGAATATTGTCAAACACTTGTATGTTGTCTTTCTCTTTTCTCTTTTTTTGTGTTTCAGATTGTTTGATATAGTTTGAATGATTCTAAGAAATTTAGAATGTTCACAAATGATATTACAATACCTCTTACAATGAAATAACATGCAAGTATATTACTTTTAAGTATTCTCAATGCATATATATGGAAACTAGATATGGAATGCATACCCATAGCCATCTAACATTTTGACAAATAATTGGCATACAACTATTACATTGATCATATATGCTATTAGATGGACATTTTGTCAAACAAATGGTATGTAACATATATTGCCAAGAAAAATGGGCTTACAATAATGACTACAACAATGCCAAATCTGATTCTAAGCTATCACTTATAACAACAAAATTATATGCCTAAGATTGCAATGTTAACAAAAAATAGTTGCAAGAGGTGTTGATATTACTGTCATGTTTGTTATTAGTGACACACACTTATTTAGATTGTAAGTATCTACTAAGCCTATTTTTTAGTTACCCAAACATTTCAGTCTCTATCAAGTTCTATAGTTGCTATTGAATCCAAGGGATAGTATTTCATTTGTGTTCATAAATTTATACCATAATGGTGATCAACCGTGTAAATCAAGCTTCATAAGGTTTACCAAGTTCCTCAATGCAAATTGAGTTGTGTAGTAATTACCATGTTTGAAGTTACCATGTTGTGAATCCAGTGTTGACCGAGCCACTCAATGTTAAGCAGGTGATTTAGTTTATACTAAGTTATTAGTAATAGCATTTATTGAGCCATGTAGTATGAATAAAGTGATTCAGTTTATATGCAAAGTTTCATAGTATTCACCGAGTCACTCGTGCAGACCAAGTTTAGACTACTTGAAAGTGATTAGTATGGACCAAGCTTCTACATCTACTAAATAAATAATGATGCCAAGCATTGACTTTGGATACCAAGTATCAGAACCGCACCAAGCTAGTCTTTAGAACCTAAATTCTTGTAGTTTGGGACAACTTTGTGTATTTTATGTAAACTTGTATTGTAGTCAAATTTTTTATTTCTATATTGGATTGGTATATATGTAATATATTGTATCACATCCAAAATATAGATATGAAATAAGATATCAAGTAGAGAAGAGGAAAAGTGTGAAATACAAGGGTACAAGTAGTATAAGGAGTACCAAAGATTTATCTATCATAGCAAGGTGATCATTACGCTCAAAGCAATCTCATTCAACAAATCAATTTGTAGATCAAAGATCGGCCACTATTTCATCCTAATAGGTGGATTAGTTAAATCCTTTCATAAGGTAGACTTGAAAATATTTCGTAAATCTCTTTATCGAGTGCATACTTTATTGTATGTTTGTAAATCCTTTTGCAAGGTGGACCTAGTAGTTATTATTACTCCTAATAGGGTAGATCATTAGAATTGATTATTGTAAGCCTTAATAGGCCAACTTTATACTGTAGTACTAAAGTTTGTGGGTATCATGACCGCCCTAGTTTTACTTTGTATTTGGAAGATTTTTGGGTCACCAAATTATGTCTCAAAGTGTTATGAATGTTTACATGTTTTCAGTTATTCATGCATACAATTAGATAAGAACATACATGAAGGATTAATTGGTAAATAACAATCAAGTTTTCTTAGTTACTAATTCACCTCTCCCCTTACAGTAACTTAGCCTATCATATATATTTCCAAAAAAATGTATTAGAGATTTGTGGTTCTTAGAGAATAGCTTAATAGCTTGAGCAAAGATCGGAGGCTATGGAGTTATTCAGACTTGACAAGGCTATTGACAATGAAAAGATAGATTTGAAAATGGCTATTGGACAACTCAACAAAGAAAAAGAGAAAATCTGTCAATCCTTGAGAAGAAGAAAAGATCTTGCAATCTAGATGAATGACCATGACTACATTGAAGAAAGAATTAAAGACATCCATTTAACAAGCAATCCAGATGAAGCCAATGATGCAATTAAAGAACTATTGGAAAAGAATGGTTCACTTAAAGTGGAAGTAAGAAAACTAAGAAAAGAGAAAGAAATTCAGTCAATAAGATTATGTGAAGTCATGGAAGAGAAAAACAAGATAAAAGAAGAAATAGAAGGAAAGAACAATGAAATTCAACATCTATCCCTTCAAAAAGAAAACTTCATTAATCATCTCACCAATGCAAATGAAGAAATCATGAATCTAACATCAGAAAATGAAAGGTTGTTGAATGAACTAAACACTAAAAAGAAAACCACTGAGAGGATGATGAAATCTCAAGCAAACATGAATCAACTAAATGAGAAAAGTCATTATGGAAAAAAGGGAAAAGTAAGAATTTGATATACAAAAGAAGGTGAATCATCCAAGTAAGGAGCTCAAAAGAATCAAAGACCTACTTCTAGAAACTATAATAAAATTGGACATACATCAAACAAATTTTGGAGCAATGGAAAAGATAAATTCAATGGAAAATGTTATAATTGCAATCAACATGATCATAGAGCTAATGAATGCAAAGAGAAACCTAAATTTGAAGGGAAATGTTACAAATACAAGAAGCATGGACACAAATCCTCAAAATGTAAAACTAAGATATTGAACCTAGCAAAACAAATTGTAAAAGCTATATTTTGTTTGGACTATAACACTTGGTGTAGATGTCATTACTATGAAGAATTCAGACACATTGGAATAAACTGTGTAAAACATCACATGAGGACAAGAGACACTACGAAAAGATGTTTTATCTATATAGAACTTGGTCATCTTGCCAAGAATTGTATGAATACTAGAAGAATTGAAGACAAAAAGAAGAAAAAACTTGTGAAAATCATAAAGTAGATGAGACAAAAAAGGATTCCAAAATCTTCTAAAAATGAAAGTCTGAGTAGTGATGAATACATCACTCAAGAATTGGTGACTCAAGTATTTCTACTTGATCTGACAAGGAGAACTAGAACTAGTATTCTAAAGAATAAATCTCACACTAGTTCTAGTAAGCAGAATAAAATATACATATTAGCATTTAAGATGGAAAGGGATAACTGAGAAATCAAAGATGCTAGTCATCACTAATTGAGGATAGGTTATAGTCCTTACCGAGCAAGGTTCGATCATAAGACTCTATCAGGCAAGGTCTAGAGTAACTATGTTTTTAATGGAAAGAGAGTAATGGATGACTCTAACGAGCATTCAATACAAGCAAAATAGATGAAATTCTTTCATTTGAGTGAAAAATCATACCAAGCATTTATGGCAATTGAAAGGAAAATTTTGATAAAAGAACAAAATAAAAGTCATTTGTCACTATGAATATTTCCTAGAGCTAATTGTACAAAGTGATTTCTGAGTATTTAAGCAATCTGAGTGAATCCCTATTGGAGATTTTCATGTTTTCTCAAAACCCTATTGAGATAAATGGCATCCACTAGTACAAAATCAAAGAAAGGATTTGATATGTTAGTTTGAGGCATGGAATGGAAGGCACCAGATTTTAAGTTGAGTCCTACGATCATGGAAGCCCTAGATCCAAGCAGAGCTCAATCAGAAATACCACCAAATGTAGTGATGATCAATGAAATTCATTCACATTTGTATTGTGCTATTCAAGATATTCTAAAATTGGAAATGAATGAAACCTTGGAATAGCTATGTGTGAAGGGTGTGTTAAAACCTAGGCATCAACACCATGAAGTGAAGGGTTTGACTCACATTTTGCATATGCCACAGGATTTCCAAATCAAATGGATAAGATTCATTCTTAGTCATGTACATAATAGTTAGTTATAGTTAGAATGACCTATTTTGATAACCAAAAGGATGATCCATAGGATCACTGGTCTTCTTATATTGCCAAAAGCTAAAATGACCAAAATCTTAAGTCGAGTTGAGCCTAAAAAGAAAATCCTTGCCAAGTGGGATGTAAGGGGAATGAAGACTAACTATGTTATAGATATGGAACCAAAGTTTGGTATTCATGTAATTGCACACAAAATATATAGCTCCAGTCAACTCAATAGTGTATCATACAAAGTAGTGCATCTCGTATACAAAGTGGTCAAGAATAACATGTCACTTGACCTTGCTAAGTTGATGTTGAACTAGTTCAACAAGAATATTGAAAGTATAAGAACTTCAAAGAAAAATCCTTGTAAGTTTGGTTCACTGTTAACTTTTTTATTTTTATATGTTCAAAATTTCTTCACATCTAAAGGTACAGTTGTATGGAGGAAGGATGTACCTATTCTTTATCAAATTAATGGATATAGAGCTCAAATGGGAGAAAACTATGTGAGTATTAGGGAAAATTACATTGATACTTTTAAGGAGAAGATGAATAACAGATTTAGGATACCCAAGAAGCTCATTTATGATTACAAAGATAATTTCTTTCATGGTTGATAGTGACAAAGTATATATTCAGGCAGTTAGACCAAGAATTGTATGGGTTAAGCCTCTAGGTTATGATGTTAACATTGATGAAACCAAGGACATTATTGAAGAACTAATTAATGAGCCTGTTGACCCTAATTTTGCATTCTATAGAACCTATGATGAAGCAAAGGCTAGAATAGAACTTGAAATAAAGTTCCTATAAATAGTCAACAAAGGGAAGAAGACAATTGCATAATTGAAAACCAGCTTCACTCTTCTATTGAGTGAATGTAAAGGAGATGACATTGAGGATGATGAAGTAGAAGGTGAATAAAAATTAGAGGAAGAAGAGCTAGTAAAGAAGAAAGGTAGGGTTATAATAACCAAGCCTACTAAACCATCTACTAATGTGTTCACAAGAAGGGCATCTAGGAAGAAATTTGGTAAAGAATGAGAAGATGTGATATTTAGAAGACCTCCACCCACCTTTCAGGAAAGATTGAAGGAAATGGACTCAAGAGCCAGCATAAAAAACTTTAAATAACTAAAGTATGAGACTACCTAACTATAGAATAAAAAAAGAAAATAGAAGACATGATAATGTCTATAATGGGTGAGTGGAAATATTCCCCAGACCAACTTGTTCACTAAATTTTGAGTGATCTAATGAAGAAGATCAAGCCAAGATGGGAGAATGCTATGAAAATTGATAAGGACATATATGAGTAGACCCTTAGGCAATTCATTCCAAGTTTGAATGATAAGGAAGTAAAAGAATCATTAAAAAGGAATGAAGAAAATCTTACCTTGAGATTCAACACTTTTCTTATATTAATAAATGACATTGAACATGTGGTAAGGAATGCCACTAACACATGGAAGAATATTTTCAATCTTCACACACAAAGTAATTTTGTGGTTCATGTTAGTGACAAGGATAAGATGATGATGAACATGTAAAAGATGAGGAAATTGATAATGAAGAAGTTAAACATAATGACAATGTAGATGATGAGGAAGAGGAACAAGGATAGGAAGCTACCAAGAAAGATTTACCTAATGTTTAGAACATAGAGGAGACTGACCCTAATAAAATTAGAGTAGTGGTCATAGCCTCACTTCCTCATTGTCTAAGCAAAACATTGTAAACATCAAGCCTAGAGAAAGCTACTACATGATTGATTGTGTGAAACACTATAAGTACAAATACTCAATAAAATTTTGCTCATATTTAGCTTAGTACTTCATTGACAAAAGTGATGAGCACTAAATGTATTGGGTAGTCAACACTTCCCTCTTCATCAATGTGTACAAGAAACATGTCTCTCCTTAGAAAGAGATAAATACGTCAAAAGATAAAGAAGCCACTCCATTTAAAAAGTGAGGAAGGAGGAATAAATTCTCAATTTATGCATCTCTAAAGACTGAATAGGTATAGTATATAGCATACATCTTTGGCATTAATGTCAAAAAAGGAAAGAAGATGTATATTGTAGAGAAGATGTATATTATAAAAAAGGAGGAGAAAATGTATATATCAAAATGTAAACTATATTGTATATATTTATGGGGGAGTATTATATATGTATAGATACTCAAAGATACATCTTCTAGAAAAACAATTTTGAAAAATCTCAAAAATAGTGTACTCTACCGAGTTCGAAACACAAGATGATAAATAAATGCTATTCTTGAAATTTAGTTTTGACTGATAAGTTTTTTTGCCACTAATGCCCAAGGGGGATATTGTTGACATTACAATCATGTTTTTTATTACTAACATATAGTTATTCAGACTGTAAGTATCTACCAAGTGTTTTGTATAGTTAACCAAGTATTTCAGTCTCTACTGAGTTCTATAGTTGCTACCAATTCTAAGGGATACTATTTAGTTTGCACTAAGTAGTTTCTTCCATAATAAGGTTTACCAAGTTCCTTTGAGAAAATCAAGTTGTGTAGTACTTATTGTAGGGCCCATTTGTCGTTGCATCACCCAACACTTATCAAGTTTGTAGTTATAGAGATGTGAATCTAGTGTGGACTGAGCCACTCGGTTATAACCAAGTGATTTAGTTTATATCAATCTCATAGTGATAACATTTACCAAGCCACGTAGTATGAATCAAGTGATTCAGTTTATATGCTAAGTTTCACAGTATTCATTGAGTCACCAATGTAGATCAAGTTTAGACTACTTGGAAATGATCAGTATAGAATGAGATTCTATATCTACTGAATGCATGATAATGTTGACCATTGATTGTGGATGCTGAGTATTAAAACCTCATCGTACTAGTCCTTAGAACCTGAGTTCTTGCCATTTGGGATGACTTTGTGTATTTTTTGTAAACTTGTATTGTAGCAAACTTTGTTGATTTGTAAATTGGATTGGTATATATGTAATGTATTGTATCACATCCAAAATAGAGATATGAAGTAACATATAAAACAAAGAAGAGAAAAAGTGAGAAATACAATGCTATAAGTAGTATAAGGAGCAACAAATATTTATCTATCATAGCAACATGATAATTACACTCAAAGGAATCTCATTCAGCAAACCAAGTTGCAGATCGAATTTTAACCAGTGTTTCATCCTAACAGGTGGATCAGTTAAATCCTTTCACAAGGTAGACTTAAAAGTCTTTGTTAAATCTCTTTACTGAGTGCACACTTTATTGTATGTTTTTAAATCCTTTTGCAAGGTGGACCTAGTAGTCCTTATTGCTCCTAACAGAGAAAATCATCAGAAGTGATCATTGTAAGCCTTAGCAGGCCAACTTTATACTATAGTACTAAAGCTTGTGGGTATCATCCCTACCCAAGTTTTACTTTCTATTTGGAAGCCTTCGAGGTCACCAAATTGTGTGTCAAAGTGTTATGAATGTTCTAATGTTTTTAGTTATTCATGTATACAATTATATTAGAATACACATGAAGGACTAATTGGTAAATAAGGATTAATTTTTCTTAGTTAGTGATTCACTCCTCCCCTCTTAGTAACCTAGCCTATCATATATATTTCCAACAAGAGGAACTTGATAATAGAGATGCCCAATGGATGGAGATAAAAGTTGCAATTTTAATGAAGCATAAATACCATAGTGTGAGAATTGTAGCATGACAAGGAAAAAATGATTACTAGTGCCTACCTAAGATGAATCTTCATGTCCACACTTGATAATCCTTCTATTAAAGTTTTAGGTGACTCTACAACACCCCCAGGATCAAATGAAAGACCAAGATAACTTCAACAATAGAATGGCAAGACAATTGAATGAAGATGCAAGAATGTTATTATTTATAATGGATTAACATCCAGTGGATTGATTTGAAATGTAAATAATAGGCCTCCTTATATAGGAGAGGCGATAAGAGAAAATGATAAGGAGGAGATAAGCTATCATCCACACAAGGTGGAATCACATGTCCACCAAAGGTAGACCATCCTCTATTATGAAAAGAAGTATGTGCAATGATGAGGATGAAAATGTGATAAGTGCAATGCTAAAGGTGGAATGAGATAACAACTATGACCACCTAGAGTGGAATTTTCCTTCACCATGTGTTTAATTGAGGTGCAAAAGCCCAAGTGTCTCAATCAAAAACTACTATGAAATGCATAATCCTAAGTAAGCTTAACTAAGTGTAATTAGTGAATATTTAATTACACCAACACCCCCCCTTAAGTGCAACTTAGGGGAATGCACTTAAACTCACAATGCAAGATGGGTCATGGCTACTAGGCCATTTGAGGTACCCATGTATAATATGCAATGCAATACATGAAATGAAATCCCTCATAAAGTGGAGAAACAAAGAATACCTCATAGGAAAAACTCTCCAAAAAGAGAGATGAAACAAGATTCATGGATGGATGGAGCACTCAAGACCCCCCAAAAATTGCATACATCATGTAGACGTGAAGAACAATCTCCCCATTGGAAGGAAATAAGGAGACATGATATTCCCTCCATAATGAAGAAGCTTCAATGTAGGTGAAGAGTACCTGCAAGAAAAATATAATCCAATGCCTACAAGAAACATGTCTCTCCTTAGAAAGAGATAAATACATCAAAAGATAAATAAGCCACTCCATGTAAAAAGTGAGGAAGGAGGAAGAAGTTCTCAATTTATGCATCTCTGAAGATTGAATAGGTGTCTCCAATCTCAAAGATTTTGTCACACCATCAAGCTGACTTATGAGATGTGAAAAATCAAGACAACATGAAGAGTTGGGAAATCCAATCTCCAAAGAAGGTGAAGAAGTATCTTAAAGAGAAACCCCTCTCAGATGTATTAACCAAATTTGCATTATAAACTCATTCGAAAGAGCATCTAGGAATTTATCCCACACTATAAGATCTAAAGCATAAAGATCGTCCTATTGAATAGTAGAACTCATGTCTGAAGAAGTAGGAGGTGGAGGAGTAGGAAGTTTAATACTTTTTTGAAGAACAAAATGAACATAGTGTCCAATATTCTCCTTACATGAATTAGTCACCCTTGATAAAGGGTTGGGTACATCATGACTATTATCATCATTATCAATAAAATGTGCAAAAGAATACAAGCATGATGTATGATCAACAAGTCCCATAGCTCTAACATCTCTAGTCTCCATTTCCCTAATATAGACATAATCAATTGTGAACTCAACAATTTTACCTTGTGGCTCATCAATAATTCGGTAAATCGAAATGACATTAGTGGTCAAGGATGATAGACAAAGAACATCATTAAATGTACCCTCTCCCATAGGAATAGAACCTTTCTCACAAATTTACATATATGTATTATTACCCATCAATATAGGTAGAGAAATACAAGGCTCAATAGAAGGAAACATATCCATAGAAGATACCATATGATGTGATGCACCTAAATCAAGAAGTCATTTACCTTGCTCAGGATGTGTGGAAGCAATGAGTACTTTTCCTTTACCTTTGGATGATGATGTAGCTATAGATGTAGAAGTTTCTTAGTGTGTAGAAGAAGGAGTAGACACTAATTAGGGCAGCTAGATATTGTTCTTTTGAAGAATGTGATTGAGTTCACCAATCTTCTTATGGAAACATTTATGCTAATCATGTCCTAACTTTTTTCAATAAGAACATTTATCTCTCTTTCTTCTAGATGATTCCTCTCTAGAAGATGACCTAGATTCAATATTATGTTGTGAAGGAGAGTCATCACCTTTTTCTTGTTACTTAGGATCCTTGTGTTGTTTGTTTCCCTTTGCTTTGGGAGCCTTTGGAGAGGAGTCATTTTCAATAAATGCTTGATACTTTAAAGGCTTCAATTGACCCATGTGTGCTAACTTTTCTTGTTCCCTTGTGAGATGAGCTAAAAATTCATCAAGAGAAGGCATTTTGTATGCACTACCAAGAGCATCCATAGTAGCACAGAATGTGGAAAGAAAGATTGAATATTCAAGACCTAGCTCAAAGAAAGAATAGATACTATCGATTGCTCATCATCTTTAGTAATGCTACAATAGAAAGCTCCAATATAATGGAATTGAATTTAGAGAAAAGGTCTTGAATATTATCAAAATCACATGGAACTAGACCTATAAGTTCATTATCCAATTTGAATTTTCTTAATCTATTAGGTCTGGCAAAGATTCCTTCCAATGTTGTCTAGGCATCATGATGATGTGTGTAGGATGCAATATGATATAGAAAATCATGAGAGATGGTAGATCTAAGAGAGCCAAGGGCTTTATCCCTGCTATCAAACCAGTTCCTTCTTTCTACAACACTTGTAGCTAGTTCTAGATCATGTCCAAGAATCTTTCTAAGCAATCCAATATTCATGAACTGATTAGAAATTGCGTGTTTACATTCATGATAGTTATATGGATTGAGTAATATAACTTTTAAAAAATATCTAGTGAAATCAAATGATAACTGAAATCAATTGACAATTCCTTCAAATTACAAATTCATTTAAGCAAATTGAAATCCAAGTTTTCACTAAGTGCAAATATAGCCAAAAAATACCTATTTTTGAAAGTGATATGCCCACTCTAAATCACTAAAATCTTATTACAAATATGGATAGTAGAGGAAAAATCATGCACTTTCAAAAAAAATTGCACTTCAAAATGTTACTAGATGTGCCCAAATAAACCCTTGAAATTTGCAGAAAAGGGGATTTGCAAGTTTCCAAAAAAAATAGAAATAGAGAGTCAAAATCACTTGCACCACTATGTAGATCATGAAATTATAGCCCAAAACAAAAAAAACTTGTTTGGAAAAAGAAGTTTGTATGAGGAAGATATCATTGTTTGAAAATCGCCTCTAAAATTATTTTTTTGAAGCATGCTGCCACACCTTAAAAAACCAAATGTCTCTATATTTGGTCTCAAATGTCCAATTTGGTTGAAACAAAATTGGATTTAGGGCTTTTTGGACCTCCTCTATATGATGCCAACTTGTGATTTACACCAACAAGCTCCAATTTTCACCTTCAGTAGAAGGTCACAAAATAGGACTCCTAAAATCTCTTCCAAATTGTGATGTCCAAATTGCCAAATGCTACACCAACAATGAGTCAAGCCAAGATTGCACTACTTGAGAAGAATTCTTCACACCATGAGAGATTTCATGCCATGTAAGAGTTTTATGTGACTCTACGACACCCCCAGGATCAAATGAAAAACCAAGATAACTTCCACAAGAGAAGGACAAGACAATTGCATGAAGATACAAAAATTCTATTATTGATAATGGACTTAATTGACATCCAATAGATTGATTTGAAATTTACATAATAGGCCTCCTTATATAAAAGAGGATAAGAGACAATAATGAGGAGAAGATAAGCTATCATCCATACAAGGTGGAATTATATGTCCATGAAAGGTGGACCATCCTCCATTATGAAATGAAGTATTTGCAATGATGAGGATGATAATGTGATAAGTGCACTAAAGGTGGAATGAGATAACAACTATGACCACCTAGAGTGGAATTATCCTAGACCATGTGTTTAATTGAGGTGCAAACTCCTAAGTATCTCAATCATAAACTACTATGCAATGCATAATCCTAAGTAAGATTAAGTGTAATTAATGAATATTTAAGTACACCAACACCTTCAATATTTTTCAAACCTTTTAGTTATTCATTAACTTTAAGAACAAATAAAACTCCAGAATGAAGCTCTCCTAAATGCCAAATTTAGTGAATATTTCACCACCTCAAATGGTTACAACACTAAAGAATTGATGCTCTCCAATGGCTAACTAAAATAAGAAACCATTAGTTTCTTCTCACAAGTTTATGCAAAATGTAATTGACAATAATCAGATGCGTAGCAATGAATCTCTTGCCTCTATTTATTCTTTCCCTTCACCACTCCAAAAGGAAATAAAATATTTTTTAGTTGCACTCTCTAGAAGATTCCCCCTTTCCAATGCGATAATTAGTTGTACTTCTAGAAAATGCAATCTCTAGAAGCTTCTCCTTTTCCAATACAATAATTAGTTATGCTTCTAGAAAATTAAATTAATTAAATATAAATTCAGCTTTAGATTTACTTATTTGTTAACTTCAATTTAATTTATTTCTCCTTATTTCTCATTTTAGCCTTTGGAGAATGAAAAGTCAACAACTCTATTAAGGGCCTAAAAGATGGGGGACATTACACTCTTCCCTCCCTAAAATTGCTTATCCTCAAGCAATCCACCAACACAGAGAACTCCAACCACCACCTAGATCCCAAATGAAGTAGTATGTGACACCCTTTCGAGCTATCATTTTGCACAATTCTTAATGGGAGGAATCCCTTTGAACTACTCTCTTGAAAAGCTAATCTAAGGATCAACTCCAAGGTTTTAGGTGATCTTGTGACCTACTAGAATTTGCTTAGTTGAACATAAATGTGAATGTTCATGAGGAGGCCTTTGTTGGCTTTGATAACGTCAGCTAAGATGTAGAATCTATTTACTACTTCAAAAGAGTAAACACACAAAAAGAAACACTTTTTTGTATTTTTTTTTGTTTTATGATTAATGCAATTTAACAATGAAACTATATGAATTCCTATTTTAACCAAGGGGTTAGCAAAGAAAATAGTGATGATAAGGTAGCAAGAAGTTTAATAAAATAATATGAAAGTAAAATCCTAAGAGATATAAACTATGAAAACAATGCATCTGCAAGTTAAGCTTCCTTAATTTCATTGATGCAATCATTAATGGGGAATTCAATGACCATATGATGTTTCACTTTTCATAAAATTGCAAGGCCATAGAAAGTGCACTCGTGTGAGATGAAAATTTTTGCAAGAAAAAGACAATGATCTCTTCTCGAACTAAGTTAGTCAGTGGAATTTATAAAACTAAACAAAACACCAAAATTAAAAGATCACACAACTAGAAATAATATAATAAAATTTTGGCTCAATCACATTCCATGAACATACATCAACAAACTATAACACACTTAGCCAAGAACCACTACACTCCAAATGCAAGTACCAAAATTATTGCAAAATAATGAGGGGCTTGATTATATGTTACAATCATGTATTTATAAGAAATCATCTCCTCAATTTATGTTAAGAGTGAGAGATATCTCTATGAAATTATATGCTTCTAAATTAATAATAAAAATCTAATAATGTACAAGCTAACCCTCTAACTACTACTTAGTAGGACTCCATCCATTTTTTTTAATCATAAATTGGATGCATGAGCCTTTACATGTATTACAACAAAGAAAATATTAGAAAATGAAAAACAAAGAGACATCTATTGATGCATGAGTGCCTAGAAGTGCCCAAAATAAAATCTCCTACTTCAATATGCATCTATAGGAGTTAAATTGTTGTCAGAATGCATTTTCGATGCATGGAAAGCTCTATTTTTAGAATTTCTAGTTAAATGTTGGTGCATCTTTGAGTTCTTCAAAATATTCCTAAAAACTACTAAAAAAGTGCACATACACACCTAGTGCATCTACGCACCTAGCACACCAGCATAGTAGTGTACCTTAGAAGCAGGCTCCAAAAATAAAAAATTTAAGCATCAAAATTGAAATTCTTGCATTTGGGTTTTGTTCCCCTATATACCAAAACTATATCTAGATATATGCCCTTTAATTTCTTTATTATCTAAGTGACATGAGCTACATCTGATAAATCTAAGTCATTATATTTATCCTTTACACAATAGCAAAAGTTTTACATGTAAAAACCTTGAGCCACCTTGAAAAGATAGTACCCTCCTTTCTTCCTCCTTCGTAGGTGTCCATGGCATGAGGTGGGTTTGTACTTGGCAGCTTAGGATAGCATGCCACCTCTTAGGAAAATGCATGGGTTGGTAGAATTCTTGTTGGGAGAATGGAGTTTAAAGTCACTGCATTTTATACTAAGATAACCTTTAGCCAACCCTTGATTTGACAGGGACTTCAATTTTAATATTCCCCCCTCCATGCGATTTTATTTGCCCAAATCATTTCCTACATTTTTTGCACCCTTGGGCTACGTGAGAGGGAAATGGGATGGATGTGGGCATCTGGGAGTGGGAGGAATTTTGATTTGTTTATAACACTCCAACCCAAGCTTTTAAATATCCTTCCCAACCCATCCACCACCTTCCACGTGGTTTTTCCTCCATTCTTGGGCCACATGGTGAATACATGAGGAGGTTCACATCTGCCAAGAAGGACATGGTTTAATGGGATTGGGGGCGGGGTAGGTTAGAGTTACGTTAAGGTGTGTTTGGGGAGATATTTGATAGGATAGTTATGTAGTGCCTACCCCTAGGTTGCATTTTTGTTGAACTCTTTCTTGGTAATTTTCTATTAATTAAGCCTAATTAAAAGATTTAATTCATGGTTTAGTTTAATGAAAAATTAATATGATATTTTAATATTTAATTTTATTTAATTAATTGAGAAATTAATTAAATTGAAAGAATTAAATTTGAAGATAAAAGTTATAAGTTTAGATTTGGAATGTGATAATATTTATTTAAATTAATAGTAATATATTTAGAGTACATTTTTAAATAAATGCTAAATAATATTATTATTTAAGTTAATAAATATATTTTTAATTAATTTTCTAAAATAAATTTAAAAATGGAAAAGAAATTAATTTATTAAAATTTCATAACCTCATGAGGAGTGCATGAGATTTAAAATTAAGAAATTAATATAAAAATAAATAAAGCAAATATTGAATAAATTAATGTGCATTATTGTTCACATAGGAGTTTGCAAATTTTTGGGAGTTGTCATGTAGACAAGACAGGAGTTTGCACTATAATTATGCACATGTTTTCTACACTTGGGAGTTAGCAGATTATGTGAGCACATGGTGTCTACAACATTCTAGACACCTCATCATTTTTATCTTCCTATTGTGGAAGTTATGTGCTTAGTTGTCATTTATCTTCTAGTTCTCTCTAGACACATTCTACATGCATCTTAGAGGCCTTTATATAGAGGCTCTCCTAGTGTGAATGAACAAGCTTACATGCATTTGAAAAGCTCATATGCTTCTACGAGCACTCCTAGTCACTTGAGGGAGATCTGATTGCGGAAGGAAATGTGAATGTTGAAGAAAGAGGGGACTTACCTATGGACTCCAGAGGTGTAGTGGATTAGCATTAGAGTCCAGCTAAGTACTCATGATCATTACACATTGTCCATTACTCTCTCCCTCCCTATCTTCATTGTGCCTATTAGTAATGGTAGAATAACTCTCCATGAACGACTCTTTAGATCTCGTGATGTTGGTTTCATTGATTATAGGAAAATTAATCTATGTTTATATTATCTTGTCCTTCCTTGAGTAGAATTAAAATTTGGGAAATAAGTCGAGAATGGATTTAGGTAGTATTGAGAGTTAAGTGACAAATCTCTTCCTTCTCCAACAACTCAATGAAACCTTATATCGCTAAATCTGGGAATGATCTGTAACTTTGTGTTAATGATTTACTCAAATAGTACTGCTCTACGATCACAAATTAAGCAAAAAAAAAATTTTAAAATGATGCAACAACAGGCCAATTAATGAAGTTATATGGTACATTGTTTTATGTTGGTTCTAGTGAGGGCATAAGTGATACATTAGATCTGGCAGCGGCAATTATTTGAATAACTGCACATGAAAATTCTTATGTAATGCATGCAAACAAATCTGATATTTGATATAAATTTAAACTTACCTAAGGATAGAGAGGAGTATCCATTTGGAGGCGATTATATGTTGTGTAGAGGTAGGAATCCATCTCAAGAAAGTAGGCCAGTGAACAATTGATGGAGTTCTTCCATCCTTTACTCTCACAGGGGATGATCCTGCTACTGCAATTGTTGTCGTTTTACTAATTTCTTTGGACATTTTGAACCCACTTTTGATGCTCTTATTGTGGACATCACTTTTGGAAATATGTATATAAATACACTTATATTCAACTATGGAGTGGACATCGCTGTTGGAAGTTTTTACTTAAAAATAAATTTTAAAAAGAAATATAATAAAATGTTTTGTGTGGGAGGGTTTATCCCCATCCCCACTATTCTCTTAAGATGGTGGCCTGCAAGATCTATGCATGATTGGCACCGCACATCTGTGACGATACAGGGCCACGCGACCTGCTATAAAGCCTGCGGCAGTCATTTGGGCCGCATGGCTTATATTTCACATACATGTATCATTTTAAAGACTTTGTTTAGTTACATTTATATTAATGTTAATTTGTATTAATAGTAATTTTAATAACTATTAATTTAATTTAATGCATTTTGCTTAAAATGATTTCGATGGACTGCATCCTCACTATTAGTTACCGTCTTTCCAGTTACAAATTATCTGAAAAGCATGATCGATTTAGGTTCTATCATTAGATGATTTCTGATTGATTGTTTATCCCTAGTTGTTTTCTCAATAACATCCTTATAAAAGGAGAGATGCTGACATATATCATTTCCATGAAAATGGTGCTAGATCATCTTCATTGTATTCATGTCTGAGGTGGTCCATAAGATCTGACATGGTTTTAAAAGCCAAAATTGAAGTCTTGACCACCACTGAGTGGGTCACATGAATTACTAATATTAGAGGTAAAGCACTCCAATATACACGGAAGCCTTATAGATTGATACACCCACTTCCACCTCTGGCATACTTTTTTGGGTCTGCGGGGTGCCCACGAGATCTCAGGGCACCTGTGACCCATGGGCTGTAGACTACTTATACTATCAGCAGCGATTAAATCACTTTAAACTTTTCTTTGAAATTTCGTTATATGTCTTGTCTGTATCATGTAGGTTTGTAGCAAGTTTGTTAAATGATATTGATCTATTGCATGTCGTGGGGTACTTGCACGTCTTAGAGCACTCGATGGGGTAAGATATCCAAGGGACTGCCGCACACCCATGTTCTCAGACCGCTTGGCCTGTCTGCGAGTAGACAATTGTAATAGCAATGCCACATTTACTTTATCAGTGGGGTGCGTGAGTCGGTTCTTATGTATGCATGAAAGAGAAGCGACATTCTTGTTTTAAGGAGAGCGCTTGATAACAATGGCCTGGCATAGAGCTATATGAATTATAGTAGATCTAAGAAATGATAGCCCATAATTTAATGGAATCCAATCCTGATCACAATGCAATCAAATTAGGGCGTATAAGGAAACGGGAGAGCAAAGGAAGGGATCGTGTGTGCACATGCCCATTGATGTTAAAATAAATAAATAAAACGTTAATGTTAGAGAAACTCAAGACTTAAATGTGAGCAAGATTTCATATCGACTGTGTTAGGATTTGAGTATTATGTAGGTTTATTAACTTGGTAGTACGTGACCGCCAGGTAGGTATAGGGTATGAAGTATTTTTACATTAATGTAATATTAGACTGTTA
Organism: Cupressus sempervirens; assembly: GCA_028749045.1. Classification (NCBI taxonomy): domain Eukaryota; kingdom Viridiplantae; phylum Streptophyta; class Pinopsida; order Cupressales; family Cupressaceae; genus Cupressus; species Cupressus sempervirens. The sequence continues at coordinate 319,579,789 of CM053792.1, forward strand.
CATATTGAAATTTTATTGAGTTGCATTGTTTTAAAAATTTGGTTATACAAACTTTAATGCATATATTAATGTTGTAATTGCTATTATTGTTAATTTAATAATAATTGTTAATTATTATTAAATTGTAAAGTAAGGATATTAGTTTGATTGAATTTAATCGATGACAAAGTTGGTTGTAGATTTAATAAAGGTATAATAGTAGTTATGAATATTATTTAATACTTAATTAAATAATATTCATTTATTTATTTATTTTGGAGTATATAATTATCTAAGGGTTAATGAATATGATTTATTGAATTCTATTTTCTTTTTAGGAGTTATGAGTTCTTAATTAAAGTAGTGTGGGTTATTATTAATAACCATTAAAGTTATGTTTAATAAACTATTATTAATAACTTAATTGAGAGATTTAGAGAAGTCTCAATTAAATTATTAGTAAAGCATTCGAATTCATATTGGCAATTTATATACTCTACTAATTAATCTAATTAAGTGAGAATTAATTGTGACTAAATAGTAAGAGAAGCTAATAATTTAAGATAAATTTCTTGAAAAACAAAGTGCATTACTCTTTTAAACAAATGGATTTTACTCAAAAGTATGATAAGCGGGAAGTATTCGATGGTAATTAATTCATTCTATCATGGTGATGATTTGTAGTGGATCATTGAAGAATTATTAAAGTTATTCAAACCCTAACAATCACAGACACAAGTTGGTCTCTATTTTTAAAACAAGAACTCTAGTGAATTGACAATCATGGATTCATTATTATAGTTATGTTGATCAATAAAATTTAATTGGTCATTAAGTTGTACAATGGAGTTTAAATTGATACGATTGTTTCTAATTCAGAGTGTTATATGATGATACCTTTTTGATACTCGATATTCATGTTTTCTTGATGATTCAGTGTTTTTAGATGTTGATGATGATTGGTTAGAAGGTTTAGCTTCATATGTGTTTCTTATGGATACTTATCCCACACTGCATGTGAATGTGTAAACAAAACTAAAAACATGTATTTGTATTCTGCATTCTCTTTATACTATTTGTATTAGGGTTGGGTGGTCCTAGATGGTTGACCAGTCTTAGGTTGTTACCAGAGGCTCGAGGGTTTATGAGATGTGATGGCATGTTGATCTTATTTGGTCTCAATCTTTCTAAACCCAACCATGGTTATGTGATGGAATGCTCTATGAGATGTTTTTATTACTGATTGTTATTGCTCATCATTCTTCTTAAGAGAAGCTGAGTTATATGTATCTGAGACACTTGACTTAACCATTTTTGAGTCATCGATCAGTTATCCTTAGGTTACTTTCTAGTCACCATGATGGGACTAAAATGTTGATTTATTTATGATGATGTCATGTTGTGATATGTTTGACTCAACCATTTTGGAGTCTTCAATCAGTATGATTTTGATATATATTTTGGTTATTGAGAACCAATGGATACTTTTGATTATCAGTGATACCTTCAGTTGCCAATAGAGAACTGTTGTGGTCATGATTTTCTATGGATGCTTTTCAGATGCTCATGGAGATTTGATGCTTTTATTGTAGATATTTGATGATTCTTATTGTGGACTATCTTTTGGTATTACTTTCCAGTCACTTGTATAGAACTGAGGTAATTTTATGATTCCATGAGCTTAGGGTAGGTTATCTACTTGTAGTGTTGGGAAGTGGCTTGCAATGGGGGTCGGGGCCCTAAGTGGCTGCCAAGGTAACTCATTGTAAGTTTTGTTAATAAGTGATAACATTTACACACTAAATGGGGATTAAATGAACCTAAAAAGATAATTTTTTTGTTATCGCCCATGCCTCGAGGACTTGTACAAACTAGGATGGGAGTAGAGAGAATGCTTTGTTGCGACCTTGCATTCCATAGTATGCCTTGTGAGTATGAGAGGATACTAGTGGCCGCATGAGGATCAGTAGGGACCCATGGAGTATAGCTAACTGCCAAGGTAACTTCTACATCCTATATGTGATGACACTTTCCCGCTTGCATAGTAGGTTTCCTACATGTCATTGTGTGCCTCTGGGAATTAGATGTCGAGTTGTGATTGGAACCTTTGAGTTAGTATACTTTTAGGAATCTTGGACTTAGAGAGTATTTATGCTATGTGGTTTTGATAACCTATTTGGGATTTGAGATTATCTCCTCAGCACGGTGGGAGTGGACCACTTAGGTTCCATGTGGTTGGGTGGTAGTGTTTTTCCACTCTTATCATTTGAGATCTATCTGAGACACCGTGGCTGATGCATTCTTTATTGGCTTCTATCTTCATGGATTTCGATGGTGGACATGTATCCTCACATTGATGATTTGTATATGTTAGATGATGTTATCTTATGCTTTACTTTGCATGTTAGATTACTTTTTGCATATGATGTAGTATGATTTAGGAGTGACATTCCTACTATATTAATACCAATGATCTCTTCGGTGATTTGGGATGTTATGCATAGAGGGATGGCTAGGATCCATGATGGTCTAATGATGCTATTTACAGTTGGGAGGAACCTTGCATTTAGTTATTTATGTTTGCGATATATGGTTATCTTTTATGATGGATGTTATATCTTTATGATGATGATGTATCATGTATTGTTTATGGTTTCATTTATGTTATTGCATCATGCATTAGAGTTAGTATGATGATGTACTTTATTTGTATCGATGTATATTCTTTTAAGCCTTTCATACCTTGTGACATGTGTAGTGCATGATTGAGCAATTGAAAATGTAATTTATGAATGTTGGTTGTATCATTGTTATTTCATAAGGATGTGATGTTAGATGAATAGTTAGGATTAGATGTGATTCAACGTTAAAGGATCTTTAAAGAATGTAACCTGTTAAGTATGTATGTTATGTTTACTTTTATTGAATTGTTGCTAATGCTTCCATTAGTATGCATAAGTTGTAAATGGTTTATTTTTCATGTTTAAAAAAAAAAGAAAATTGTTTGGCAAACATAGTGAAATTTTGGATTAATTCTTTGAATCCCTTGGCGGGGCATTACAAGTTATGATAGGTTGTTAGTTAAGATAGGTTAAAAGCTAACTTAGTTTGAAAATTAAAATTGTCAATATTAATAAATAATTTAGGATTTCATTAGTTAGTTTTTTTTGTTTTTTTCATATTTTTGGTTAGTTAGTAATTTTATTAATTAAAAGTGTGTTAGATATTGAAGTTAGTAGAGTTAGTTGTTAGTTAAGTTAGTATTAATATCAGATTATTATTAGTGTGTGATTATATTTAGCTAATTTAATAAGTAAGTTAATAAGGTTATTTGTTTGTCAAGTATTTATTTAATATGTTTTATTTGATGGGTTAGTGAGTAATAAAGTTAGTTAGGTGTAAGGTAAGTTACTTAGAAGTAGTTAGTAACATTAAATTGAATTTAGTAGTTAGTATAAGATAAAGTTAAAGAAAAAAAATTAGTGGTTAGTAAAGAATATCTAGTGTTAATAGTTAGATGTTTAAATGAAAATGATTATTTATTCTTAATATGAATGTTCAATTGGTTGAAATAGAAGTATTGGGTAAGTTTTATTTTGTTGTATTAAGTTATTCATTTGATATGTTTTAGTGCTAGGATTTAATTAAAGTTTCAAGTGGTTAAATAATAACTAGATTTAATTATTATTGTTTCAAGTTATATTAAATGGTTTTTAACTAAATTATGAATGGAAGCTTTATTTATAAAATTAATTGTTAGTTAGAATTTAGATATGTTGTCTTGTACTTTTTGAAAGAAGAATATAGGGATTAATATAGTATAGTTTTAAAAAGGGGATATAATTATTTTTAAAATGTTTTAATTTTAGTTTTACTAACAAGAATTAAATTTTAGTATGTTATGGCAAGTTAACTTTTAAAAATGTGGAATTAGAGTCTCCTAAGGATTAATCTAGTGAAGTGTTAAAAGGGGAGAGTATCATAGTTGACCTATGAACTTGGAAACCCTAAAGAGAAATTTGAATTGGAAGTCATACCTTTGTAAATTGAACCTAAATTTTAATTAGCCAACTCTTCCAAGCCAAAGCTACATGTTCCTGTACCATTAAAACTTAGTGTTTTGAACCTATGCATTGGATTGCAACATCGACTTTACATCTTTATGATATGTATCTAAACGACACTTTAATCCTTTGTTGACTTCCATAACCTAATAAATGTGTCATGTATTTACATGGTGGATTATTAATCTTTATAATAAAAAAATTTTGTTGTGTGTTTTTGCCCCATTATTTTGGGCATGACATTTCTACCTATAGTTATCCACTTCTATATGGGATTTTGAAAAATCTTTGACTTTTGTGTCAAGCTCGAATAAAGCTTCTTCTTTTTTGAATGCTTTCCAAATATCCTCATCGTTAGAAACTTCATGAAAAGTTTTCTAAAATCTCTCAACTACTACCTATACTAGTATTAGCTTTTCCTGTGTATCATTTTCAAAAATGTCCAGACATGCATCACTATAATGCTTTTCAGCTTCCAAAATTCACTCTTGGGCTTGGTCCTTGAGTGTATGAATCTCTACATGTAATGTTTCCATTACTTTATTACTATCTTTAATCTTCTCTATCTAATTATCTATCTTATCTAATTCCCTTGTTGTATATACATCCATTAGAATCTGATGTCTTTGACCTTTGATTGCCTATAATGCCTATAAATCATTCCCCCAAGTATGCACTTCATCCATAAGACCAAAATCGTCATTCAAAATTGCTACCAACTTGTCTACATTCTCTTGCATAATATGTAATAATTTAAGATTTCATTGAATTATCAATATGTCTTTCTCCTCAAAACTTTCTCGCCATTACTGACAAGATCTTAAAAATGGGTCCAACTATACCACACTCATATCTCTTCTTTCAATTGTTGAATTTAAGGTTTTCTCACGGTTTGTGAGATCCAAGAGACCAAAGACTTGGCTCAAATATCCCTTTAGGATTTCATTTTTCTGAAAAAGTGTTATCAATTTGGCCCCATTCTTCTCTAAACTTTTGAACAGTTCCTTCATCCCTATTGTTACCATCTTGTAGTTTCCAAGGCTGGATTCCCAAGGATAACTTCCTAGATTTGACAATATAGGGGATTCAATTCTTCAACATTTGATTGTGGAGGAGGGATAGCTACATGAGTAAAAAGTTTCTAATTTTGATAACTCATAACAAAGGCTAGTGCACTAGTTGAGAAAAAAATTTCACACCATGAGAGCTCTAATACCATGTTAGAGTTTTAGGTGACTCTACAACACCCCCAACACCAAATGAAAGACCAAGATAACTTCCACAAGAGAAGGGAAAGACAATTGCATGAAGATTCAAGAATGCTATTATTGATAATGTACTTAATTGACATCCAATAGATTGATTTGAAATTTACATAATAAGCCTCCTTATATAGGAGAGGATAAGACACAATAATGAGGAGAAGATAAGCTATCACCTAGACAAGGTGGAATTACATGTCCACCAAAGGTGGACCATCCTCCATTATGCAATTAAGTATGTGCAATGATGAGGATGATAATGTGATAAGTCCACTAAAGGTGGAATGAGATAACAACTATGACCACCTAGACTAGAATTCTTCGACACAATGTGTTTAATTTAGGTGAAAACTCCCAAGTTTCTCAATCACAAACCACTATGCAATACATAATCCTAAGTAATCTTAAGTAAGTGAAATTAGTGAATATTTAATTACACCAACACCTTCAATATTCTTCAAACCTTTTAGTTATTCCTTAACTTTAAGCACAATTAATACTCTAGAATGAAGCTCTCCTGAATTCCAAATTCAATAAATATTACACCACCTCAAATGATTACAGCACTGTAGAATTGACACTCTCCAATGGCTAACTAAAATTTAAAAAGCCATTAGTTTCTTCTCCCATGTTTATGTCAAATTGCAATTGACAATAATCAGATGCCTAACAATGAAGCTCTTGCCTTTATTTTTTCTTTTCCTTCACCCCTCTAGAAGGAAATAAAATATTATTTAATCACACTCTCTAGAAGCTTCCGCCTTTCCAATGAAATAATTAGTTGTACTTCTAGAAAATGCACTATCTAGAAGCTTTCCCTTTTCCAATACAATAATTAGTTATTCTTCTATAAAATTAAATTAATTAAATATAAATTCAACTTTAGATTTATTTATTTGTTGACTTCAATTTAATTTATTTCTCCTTATTTCTACACTTAGCCTTTGGATAATGAAAAGATAACAACTCCATTAAGGGCCCAAAAGATGGTGAACATTACAATCTTCCCTTCCTAAAATTGCTTTTCCTCAAGCAATCCAACAACACAATGAACTCCAACCACCACCTAGATCCCAAATGAAGTAGTATGCAACACCCTTTTGTGCTATTGTTTTGTACGATTCTTAATAGCGGGAATCCTTTTGAACACCTCTCTTGAAAAGCTAATCCAAGGATAAACTCTAACATTTTGGATGATCTTGTGACCTACTAGAGTCCACTCAGTTGAAGATAAATGTAAATGTTCATGAGGAAGCCTTTACTAGTTCTGATAAATTTGAATAAGATGTAGACTCTGTTTTCTGCTTCCAAAGAGTAAACACACAAAAAGAAATGTATTTTTCTATTTTTCTATTTTATGATGAATGCAATTTAACAATGCAACTATATGAATTGCTATTTTAACCAGTGTGTTAGTAAAGAAAATATCAAAGCTAGGATAACAAGAAATTTAAGAAAATAACATGAAAGTAAAATCCTAATACACAAACTATGGAGACAATGTATCTGCAAGTTAAGCTTTTGAAAAGATCGATGAGTAACCAATGAAAGTAGGAGTAGTGATTCCTTAATTCCACTGATGCAATCATCGATGGGGAATTCAATGACCATATGATGTTTCACTTTTCATCAAATCGCAAGTCCATGGAAAGTGCACTCATGTGAGACAAAAAGTTTTGTAGGAACAAGATGATGATCTCTTCTCGAACTAAGTTAGTTAGTTGAATTCATAAAACCATAGCAAACACTAGAATTAAAAGATCACAAAACCAAAAATAGCATAATTAACTTTTGGCTTAATCACATTCCATGAACATACATCCGTAGAATATAATACACTTAGACAAGAATCACTACACTTAAAATGTGAGCATGAAAAGCATATTTTATTGCAAAATAATAGCCACCTCGATTATATATTACAATCCCATATTTATAAGAAATAATCTCCTCAATTTGTGTTGAGAGTGAGAGATGTCTTTCTATAATCATATGCTTCTAAATTAATAAAAATCTAATTATGTACAAACCTTTGGAAATATAGATGGAGTAACTGACAAGGGGGGGCTGAATTTGTTACTACAAAAAAAAATCCATAGATCCCTTAGATGTCTTATAAAACTAGTTACTATTGTCACTTGGTAGCCACATAGAAAAATGTTATAACTTGATAGATGTATGTTATCTTATTACAGATCTGTAAGCATTCACAAAGATTTAACATGCATGCATAAAATAAATAACATGAACACAAGAGACACAAGATTTAATGTGGAAACCCAATATGGAAAAAACTACCAAGTAACTAGCTACTAATTTTCACTCTTTTGAAGTGAGCCTTATTAGGAGACAACCTTGTTAAAGGTTACAAAACACACTGTTAGGTGTGACCTTGTTAGTGGATTTAATCACCCTACTAGGAGTGACCTTGCTAGAGGACTTTAGAACAATTCAATAGAATTGTCCACCTTGTTAGAGGGTTTACAAAATGGTTGTTAAACCAACTCTATTAGGAGATTTAGAAATCATTAATATAATTGCGAGAAAGTAACAATGTAGTGACCTGAATGAGATGCAACTGAACTTTTTTAATACAAATATTTGTTCTACTTCACTAGATCCTCTCTAATTGAATAAAATTTTGCTACTCCTCAAGCATATCTAATACTTCTTCAAAATTTTCTCACACTTTCCTCTTCACACAATCAATTCACTTGCATGCTTTCTCATTCATTCCATACATTTGAATTCACAACTTGACCTTTTATTTATACCTTACAAATTGTCAAGTTTACTCATTTACAAGTTACAATTATCAATAATCATTACATCAGTCATTTATAATCATTACATGAAACAATTAAACTTTATTTCCCAAGACAATAAAATCCTTCATTGGCCAACCTTGCTCGTAAAACACTACTCTAGAAATGATTTCCAGTGTTAACCAAGTGAATCTCGGTAAACACCATTAACCCTACAAAGTCTTTTGGAGATTGAGTGAACTCAATAGATACTAAATTTCCTTTTTTGACCTTGTGAGATCAGTACAAATTGACTTCTTCCACAGAGACCTTCAATGCCTGAGTGAGCTCGGTAGAAATTGTCTTCTACTATAGAGACCTTTGATGCCCAAGTGAGCTCGGTAGAAACTATCTCCATAGTGTAACTTTTAGGAATGCTTGGTAGACTTTGTAATTTGCTTTGCTGACCAACTGAACTTGGTAGACTTTGTCTGATAACTGATATGATATTTTTGTAACATCAAAGACAACACACAATTAAATAATTGTATCCAACACAAACCAACACTCTAACTACTGCTTAGTAGGAATCATTTCATTTTTATATCATTAATTTGATGCATGAGCCTTTACATGCCTTAAAACAAAGAAAATATGAGAAAATAAAAGAGAGAGAGACATTTGTTGATGCATGAGTGTTTAGAAGTGCCAAAAATACAAGATTGAACTTCATTAGGTATCTGTAGGAGTTAAATTGTTGTTAGAATGTGTTCTTGATGCATGGAAAGCTCTATTTTTAGAACTACTAGTTAACTATTGGTGCACCTTCGAGTTCTACAAAATCTTCTAGAAACCTACTAAAAAAGTGCACGTACACACCTAGTGCACCAAGCGCACTAGTGCATCTTTGAAGTAGGCTCCAAAAATGCAAAATTTCACTAAGCATCAAAATAGAAATTCTAGCATCGACATTTTATATCCCTTTATACCAGAGCTATGTCTGGATATATGCCCTTGAATTTCTCTATTATCTCAATGACCTATGCTACATCTGGTAAATCTAAATCATTATATTTATCCTTTACTTTCTGCCTATAGTTATCCACTTCTATACAAGATTTTGCAAAATCTCTAAGTTTTTTGTCAAGCTGCATTAAAGCTTCTTCTATTTTGAATGCTTGTTTGATATCCTCACCATGAGAAACTTCATCAGAAGTTTTCCAAGATCTCTCAACTACTACCTCTACTAGTATTAGTTTTTCCTGTGTATTGTATTCAAAAATGTCTAGACATGCAGCACTATAATGTTTTTCAACTTCCAAAATTTTCTCCTGGGCTTGGTCCTTGAGTCTATGAATCTTCACATGTAATATTTCCATTATTTTATTACTATTTGTAATCTTCTCTATCTAATCATCTATTTTAAATAATTCCTTAGCTGTATATACATCCATCAGCATCTAATTTCTTTGAACTTTGATTGCTTGTAATGATTGTAAATCATTCCCCCAGGTATGCACTTCATCCATAATACCAAAATTGTGATTCAAAATTGCTACCAACTTGTTTGCATTCTCTTTCATAATATATAATAATTTAAGATTTCCTTGAATGATCAATATGTCTTTCTCCTCAAAACTTTCTCACCATTGCTGACAAGCTCTCAAAAATGGGTCCAATTGTACCACACCCCTATCTCTTCTTTCAATTGCTTAATTTAAGGTGTCCTCTAGGTTTGTGAGATCCAAGAGACCAAATTTTTTTCTCAAATATCCATTTAGGATTTCATTTTTCTGCCAAAGTTTTATCATTTCTTCCCCATCCAAACACTTCCTTCATCCCTATTATTACCATCAGTTTTGCAGTTTCCAAGGTTGGCTTCCCAAGCATAACTTCCTAGATTTAATAATCACTAGGAGTCAATTCTTCAACATTTGATTATGGAGCAAGGATAGCTACATGATTAAAAAGGTCCTAATTTTGATAACTCATAACAAAGGCTAGTTCTCATGAATCTTTTGGAGGTGAATCAGGTTTACTTAGAACTTCTATCAATTCCATTCTATCCTCATCCTCGGTATTGAATTGTTGTTTCTTGTTTCTTATTACTCCTTTTCTAAGCCATGTTATGATATATTGTACATGGGATTTATCTTTAGATGATGAAGGAGTTTACTTAGCTATACTCTTCCCCCTATCACTCCTTTTTGGTGTCTTCTCCTTCTGTAAGACACCAGCACCTAGAGTCTCTATATCTATGGAGCCAATAGTTCTTGCCTCAGTGTCTTGGGAATTTTTCTATGGTTTTTCACTTAGTTTTCCTTCTTCTGACACTTCATGGGTGGACATTTTTTGTGGATTTTCTTCATGTTTTTCTTGTACCTATTTAGCTTCCATACTTGGAGGAAGAGGGGTAGCTAATCCCTTGTCTACACAAAATGTGACTTATACTTGGGATACTAGAACTACCATGAGTCCTTGTGATTTGGGGGGCATCTGAATCCAATCCTCTTATTGAGGTTGATTAGTTGGACTGTCTCTTATCTTATCCCTGACCAACTCCATATCCATGGGCATAAAGTCAAAATTTGACATCTAAAAGACATTAGTGCCCACCACATCCTACTAATTTATCCATTATTGCATCTAATCTTATGATGTTATAGTTTGAATGGTTTCATCAAGGATAGATGGTAGTGTGATCATGGAACTTTTTCTCAATTCCTCCTTTGTGGCTCTAGCAAGCCAAGTTCTCTGACTCAAAGGTAAATTATCTTCTTCATCCTCGTCATCCTCTTCCTCTACCTCTTCTAGAATAGGTTTGGTGATGGATGGGAAAGGAAGTACTTTCTTGATTACTTTTTCCCTCCTCTTTACTAGAGTCTTAATATTTCTTCTTTTAGGTGTGGAGGGGGAGGCTTGCTCTATTTTTCAAGGCAAGGAAACCTCTTATACTTTTGTTTCTATTTCCTCTTGGCTTTGTGTAACCGGTGGTACTTGGAGATCAGCTTGTGCTTATGTGGCTTCTATATTCTTTAGCCCCTGTATGTTTTCCTCTCCTTACTGTGGAGGTGCCAAAATTTCTTCCTCTTCTAGTTCAACTTCTTGAGGAAAATTTCTCTTCCTCTTGCCCTTACCTTTACCTTTTTGAGCTCAATAATAACCAATAAGCCTATCAAGTAGGTGCACCATTTCTTGTCTTACTAGTGACTGGGCTATAAACATAGGCATCGTGACTTTTTCTCCTCTATTCCTAGCTAGATAGGCTTACATAGGGAAGATCACTATCTCAAGAATTGGATCAAGTTTGAAAGGTCTCTTGATCCAATCATTCATCAATTTGTTGATGTGCCTTGCCCTATGATTAATGTTTGAGTTCTCTTCTTTATTAATCTTGACATTCATAATAGGCAATTCACCAATCTTATCTCTATTGAATAATGGATCAAGCAACTCCTCTATGTCCTAATTTACTATCTTCAATGAAATCATTATCTTCAAGGCCTTCTCTACTAGATACATAGTCATCCTACAATAATCCCGTATGCATACATCATAGTCATTTGTAACATTCATCCAATGATCTTTAATGGCTTCTACATGCTAAAATTCTTTACTAGCTAAGTGTTGTACTCTTCCAATGTTCTCAAAATTTAGTCAAGGAGAGTTATACTCATCCATGGGATACTGATCTCATTCACATTAAAAAGTTGGAATATATTGTCGTTGATCCACTTGGAAAGGTCTTATAGTCATAGGCTAGGTCCAACATATGTTATGTTGCTTTATAACTTTGTCATAGGTAGACAAGAGTTGTCAAGAAATCTCTAGGAGAATTAATCTACCACTGGGATCCTAGGGAGCTTCTTAGGGTTGATAGTTGTCCATGCTACTCTTAAATATGTGAATGTACAAAATTAGATGTAATCAACTTTGACTAGTGATATTTGTGCATCTGCCTCCTCTAATGTCTCTTCACATAATCCCCTTCTATGAACTAGATTATTGTGAAGATGAAAGCATCATTTACAATTCTATATTCTTTTCTTTTCTTTGAAAGCCTCTTCTTCACTAGGTAAGGATATACAATATATACGGCCATGTGTTTTCATCTTGCATGCTAACCCTATTGTAAAGCCCTAGATAGTCTATCACCCTCATAGCTAACAAGTACACCAAGTATGATTTCATGTATAATTTCCTATTATTCTTTACCACCACCAATTGCTCACCTAGATTCTCACTAAGAGTACTAGCCCAATCAAGTGGCATCTCTACTTTCTTTGTTGTCTCAATGAAATGCACCATGAAAATGTTTAGGTGCCCAACTATCATCAAACCCATAACTCTACTAAAGAGTATGATTGAATATCCAATATCCTCCTTCATGTATCCTCTTTTCATGTCTACTTTTCCTTCTTTCTTTACCAGAGGAGTCTTCTCTATAAGGTATGAAGACTGGATAATCTTAGAAGCTTCATCAATGTGTTCCTAGTACCATCTCTCTACTTACTCATAGGTTAGTCTAATGAATTGATTCGCCCTTAGGAGATGGAATATTTTTTCAATATTCTTGGGTTAGAGATCAAGAATGATCTCTCTTTTTACATTCTTGATGACCCTCTCTTCAGGAACAAGATGCTTTGAGTGTCATGATTAGTTCTAAGGATTGTACTCACTCTGCATGTGATGGTACATTAACAAGCCCTAATTGAATTAATGCAAAGATCATTTGAGAAGTTTTAGTTGTTTTGTTTTATAGTTTTTAGAACTCTCCCGATCTATGTGACCTAAATTTGTATCTCAAATTTATAAGTACTCATCCTAAAATTGTGATTTTGTAGGAATGTCTTGAAATTTGAACACTAAGTACTAGTCTTGGTTCCATTTTCTTAGGAAGGGAGGATGATGAGGACACCATCAAATCTACACAAAAAACATGTCCATTAGCTCAAAATTGAAGAAATCTTGATTAATTAAGACCCTATACAAACTTGCACAAAAACCCTAAAATCTAGACTACTCAAAAAACATCTAAAACCTATTTTGACCCCCTAGAATGCCAAAAATAAAATTGGTGCACCAAGCACACCTAAAAGGTGGGCTTAATGTGCCCCCTTTTAGTTTTTGTTATCAAATTCTATTGTATGAGGTGCACATCAGTGCACCTCATGGGGTGTGCTAATGCACACCTCATTTTTTAGTTGGTCATGGTTTTTTTTTTTCAAAGAAAAAAAGAAGTATTTTTAAGGTGTGCAGTAGTACACCTAGTGTGCTAATTTGCACCTCATTTTTCTCTTGGGAAAATTTTTTAACCATTTTTAAGGTACATAGTAGCGCACCTCATAAGGTCTACTACTGCACACCTTATGTGGGTTTTTAACTTAGTTTTATTAAAGGTTTCTTATATTTTCTAGTTTTGCAAAGAGAATAAGGTGCACACCTTATTTTATTCATTTTTCAACTTTTTTGTTTTTTGTCATTTTGTGTATAGGAGAACCAAAAGATGGCACAGTAGAAGAGGTGTGGCACTTGTGCAATGGAAGAGCTTGCTGAAAGTAAAGAAAATGAAGTGAGGAAAGAAGTAAAAATGAAAGCAAGAAGTGGAGAGTGAAGAGAGGTGGGGGGTTATATAGACCCCACAAACCTTTGGTATTGTGTAGGTGTGTAGCTACATTGTTGCATATTTGTGCATCACCGAACGTGATGCTTCCCTCTTCAAACACTATTGGCACACTAGAACACTAGATGAGGTGCATTGGTGAGCCTCTTGACTTTGCAAAACACTTGTCTCTTACTAGAACTCTAATTTTTATGACTAGGCTTTCTAGTCGGGACCCAAACATGAACTAGGACACTAGATAAAACCTTCAAAGGGCTTAGATCCTAGACAATGGTTCTAGAAAATTGAAAAATAAAGTAGGAAGTCTCCATTTCTAGTCAAAATGGGGCATGCATTGTGAAATCAAAACACACCCCTATCAACATTGAACCAACTACATACCATTAACATCATCAGGATCAACAATATAACCTACAATTTAGCACTCAAAACATGTGCTAATGATGTAGGAGTTAGAATATCACTAGAAGAAAAGCCTACAAGAAATATCTTCATCCTGGTCCCCACACATATAATCTATATGGGACTTGAATCTAGATCAACAATCCCTTAAAGAGACATAGCTATAAGAGAACCATATGAACTCATGCCAATTGTATCAATAATAGGTGTAGCCACATCAAAATTTGTGGACACATGAACATTACTGACTACCAAAATACAAAATAGAATCATTATAGATGGTGAATTCTAAGCCAAACTCCACTTAGGTGAGTGACCAAAATCAAACTCAAACATTGAATTGTCATAAGACAATTTTGCATCCATGTCAAACATAGGACTGTCCATAATGTGAACATCAACACTTTGTTAATCGATAGTATAACACTACTTTGTCACTATATCACTCACCTCATCAATAATAACAAGTACACTATCATCAAAGAAAAAATGTATGATTGCATGCATACTACTAGACTCCTCATTCGATGGTTCAAGTGACACAGAAGTGGCTCATGATATGATAGTATCCTCTCATGCTCCAATTCCCACTATCATTGCATCAACATCAGATACATGATCTCAAGAACTTATGCAAAGAACTGCATCATCTAACTTAATTAGACATGAATTATCATCAGATTTCACCTTAGTTGTGCCCAACTTGAATGTGATGTTTCATAAGTAATGTTAGCAAATATGAAGCTGCAACTGTATCATCACATTTCACTCTTCAAAAAATTGATATCACGCTATGCTCAAATCTCAAATTCAAAATCCATTGGATCATTCATAATCAAAATTCACTAGCACATCCAACTGTTTGATAATACCCTGTATCTTAGGATCTTCATCTCTTGGGAGAGAAGTATGCCCTCTATAGGTATAATGAATACCAAACCTTTTGTCACCATCCATAATACTAAAAACCAAGTCCTCTACCTGTGGGTGAAAAGAAAAGTGATCAGCACTACTTACTATGTAATATCGATAAAAAATCTTAATCTCTGTCAAGGGCTTGTCATCATCAAATTGAGAATAAGAAGATGGCTTCAATATTTGACTCTGAACTATTGGTCAGGCAAGATCCTAGGTAACTTTCTCAGCAAACCCAACCAAAATATCCCTATTAGGAAGCATTATATCCATGGTCTCTACAATCTTCCTCGCAAATTTTTGTATAGCAAACGAGCCCCAAATGAGAATACCCTCAAATATATTGTATGAAACCTCCTACAAATCCAAGGTCTCTAGAAAATACTCCAAGGATGATACAGTATACTAGAAATTATATGTAGAAGCATTAATCTACTTCCTTGCAATCCACAAGTGATCCCTCTAAAAATGTGACAATGCCAACTATCTGATACCAAGTGTATGAAAAGATGAAATAGATTCACTTCTAGTAGAAGGAAGAAAATTACCATTAGAGCCCATCTCTACTAATGGTCTCACCTCCTCTGTACATACTATACTCATATCCTAGGTGATTGTATTCTCTACATCATCACATCCCTCATCCTCAATCATAGAAGTAAACTCACCACCAACTACAATATGTAATTGAATAGGGTTTGGGGCTAGTGTCAATTGTACCCACTCAAACTCCATAGCAACCTCATCTAACTATGGTGTTTACTCATAAAGAACCAACTAAGTATACTAAAGAGAGTCCACAATCACCTCAAGCTCTTGGGTCAACTCAAGGACCACCTCCTCTTTCCCTAAAAACATCTCATAGAAAGTACTACCCTACTTTCAAAGGCAATTCTTGTTAGCAACCAATTGAGAGAACTATCACCAAGATCCTTCAAGATCCTATAAACTATTCTTCAAGATCCTAAAAACCTCTCAAAACACATGAACATCTTCTAGAGAAAGAGTACTATCACCATGCTCATCTAACATACGAGCATCCCAACCAGATGTAGCTAGCTTCTAATAGATAGCATCATAATGCTCAAGAGCTGAAGAAATGTTACTATCACTCACCTTTAGGTAACAAGTTAGATAATGCCTCTATAATCCATGAATCCTATGTAAGATCTTTGTGTCACTAACTGCATTAAAACTAGGAAATTTAATAAAAAATCTCCACCACAAGATCGCTCATATGTGTGGTATCGTCCTTGCACAATTTTGTATCCGATATACAACTAACATGTACCTCAACCAACTCCTCATCTAAAGAAATGTAAGCCCTTGTTGTATCAATCTCCTTGCATGTATCAACTTCCATCTCAATAGTAAGATCTTGTATGCATCAATCCTGAGACCCATCCAAAACCTCCTCGAAGTGATCACCCAACATTTGACAAGGGGTGTACCCAATACATCTCATAGCATCATCAAACGGATCATCAGATGTGTCTGTACTATCTGCATTGACCTCTCTTTACAAAGTCTCAACTATGGACTTTTGACTCTACACATATGACTCAATGCTAGGCTATGAATCAATAATACTAAATCATAAACACACATCTTTTGACTTTGTTGAAACACACACATCACCAACATCATAGCTAGGTGACTCTATACATGTCTCCATCTTACCTAAGGAAGAAACTATCTCCTATACTATAGAAACACCATGATATATCACATTCAAATCTCTAATAATAATCCTATCCTCAAGAGAGCCAAAAGTATCAGTGGTGAGAACTACATCAATTGTCTCTACACTAATTGTAGCAATAACTCTAAGAGCCTCAACATGTTGAAGCTTGGTGTTGTTATCCTGTATTGCTATTGACACAAACTGCATGTCCTTATGAAATAATACCCTGTATCTTAGGATCTCCATCTCTTGGGAGAGAAGTATGCCCTTTATGGGTATAATTAATACCAAACCTTTTGTCACCATCCATAATACTAAAAACCAAATCCTCTACTTGTGGGTGAAAAGAAAAGTGATCAGCACTCCTTACTATGTAATATCGATAAAAAATCTTAATCTCTGTCAAGGGCTTGTCATCATCAAATTGAGAATAAGAAGATGGCTTCAATATTTGACTCTAAACTATTGGTTAGGCAATATCCTAGGTAACTCTCTCAGCAAACCAACCAACATATCCCTATTGGGAAGCATTATAGCCATGGTCTCTACAATCTTCCTCACAAATTTTTGTATAGCAAAAGAGCCCCAAATGAGAATACCCTCAAATATATTGTACTCCTGCAAATCCAAGGTCTCAAGAAAATACTCCAAGGATGACTCAGTATAGTAGAAATTATATGTGGAAGCATTAATCTACTTCCTTGCAATCCACAAGTGATCCCTCTAAAAATGTGACAATGCCAACTATCTGATGCCAAGTGCATGAAAAGATGAAATAGATTCACTTCTAGTAGAAGGAAGAAAATTACCATTAGAGCCTATCTCCACTGATGGTCTCACCTTCTTTGTACATACTATATTCATATCCTAGATGATTGTATTCTCTACATCATCACATCCCTCATCCTCAATCATAGAAGTAAACTCACCACCAACTACAATATGTAATTGAATAGGGTTTGGGGCTGGTGTTGACTGTACCCACTCAAACTCCATAGCAACCTCATCTAACTATGGTGTTTACTCATAAAGAGCCAACTAAGTATACTAAAGAGAGTCCATAGTCACCTCAAGTTCTCAGGTCAACTCAAGGACCACCTCCTCTTTCCCTAAAAACATCTCATAAAAAGTACTACCCTATTTTAGAAGGTAATTCTTGTTAGCAACCAATTGAGAGTAACTATTCTTCAAGATCCTAAAAACCTCTCAAAACACATGAACATCTTCTAGAGAAAGAGTACTATCACCATGCTCATCTAACATACGAGCATCCCAACAAGATGTAGCTAGCTTCTAATAGATAGCATCATAATGCTCAAGAGCTAAAGAAATGTTACTATCACTCACCTTTAGCTAACAAGTTAGATAATGCCTCTATAATCCATGAATCCTATGTAAGATCTTTATGTCACTAACTGCACTAAAATAGGAAATTTAATAAAAAATCTCCACCACAAGATCGCTCATATGTGTGGTATCTTCCTTGCACAATTTTGTAGCCGATATACAACTGACATGTACCTCAACCAACTCCTCATCTGAAGAAATGTAAGCCCTTGTTGTATCAATCTCCTTGCATGTATCAGCTTCCATCTCAATAGTAAGATCTTGTATGCATCAATCCTAAGACCCATCCAAAACCTCCTCAAAGTCATCACCCAACATTTGACAAGGGGTGTACCCAATACATCTCATAGCATCATCAAATGTGTCCATACTATCTGCATTGACCTCTCTTTACAAAGTTTCAACTATGGACTCTTGACTCTACACATATGACTCAATGCTAGGCTATGAATCAATAATACTAAAGCATAAACACACATCTTTTGACTTTGTTGAAACACACACATCACCAACATCATAGCTAGGTGACTCTATACATGTCTCCATCATACCTAAGGAAGAAACTATCTCCTATACTATAGAAACACCGTGATATATCACATTCAAATCTCTAATAATAATCCTATCCTCAAGAGAGCCAAAAGTATCAGTGGTGAGAACTACATCAATTGTCTCTACACTAATTGTAGCAATAACTCTGGGAGTCTCAACCTGTTGAAGCTTGGTGCTATTATCCTGTATTGCCATTGACAGAAACTGCATGTCCCTATGAAATAATTCCATCGTCAACACTTTAGATATGACTAATAGGTGTCATACTAAATATAGGTACATCTACATCAAGGACTCTTGTTGGGGAAAACTCAAGCTTCCTTCATTGCAACCTTGATGTCAACCTTCTAAAGGTGGAAACTATATACCTTGCTACCCTCTTGATTGTCTCTGGATTTGACAAGCTCTCTTCCAATCTCTATTAATGAAGCTCAAGTTTCTCCATACCCCGCTACAGAGCATTCATCTTCACACCAACTTCCTCATTACTCCAACAACTTCTAAAACTGCCAGTCCTCTTATGTTTGTCCTTGGCTAGAAAATTCTAGAGTGTTGGTCACTCCAAATACAACAACAAATTTGAAAATAATATTTATTTCCTACCCTATAGGATGGCCAGAAACTGCTTTGATTCCACTATAATAACCCCAACTAGTTATAATTTCATCATATAGAAAATTCTTCTCTAATTTAGTTGTTTAACATTTCATTAAGCACTTTGCAAGAAAGCTCTGATACCACTATAATAACTATAACAAGTTATAACATTGTGAAAGACTGAATTCTTCTAAAATTTAATTGTTTGAAATTTTGTCAAACACTTTGCAAGCAAGCTCTGATACCAATGTAATATCCCTTGCCCAAACTAAATAATTTTAGCTCAAGGAATATTGTCAACCACTTGTACATGTTGCCTTTCTCTTTTCTAATTTTTTGTGTTTTAGATTGTTTGATATAGTTTGATTGATACTAAGAAATTAAAAATATTCACAAATGATATTACAATACCTCTTACAATGAACTAACATGCAAGTCTAGTACCTTTTAGTATTTTCAATGCATATACATGGAAACTAGATATGGAATACATATCTACAACCAGCTAACATTTTAACAAACAATTGCCATACAAGCATTATGTTGATCATGTATGCTATTATATGGACATTTCATCTAAAAAAAGGTATGCAACATATATCTACTTTATTGAATTCATTCCCATGTATAGTGTTGCTATGACTTTACCAAGACAAATGGGCTTACAATAATGACTAAAATAATGCCAAATTTGGTTCTAAGTTATCAATTACAACAATATAATTATATGCCTAAGATTACAATGCTAACTACTAATAGTTACATGGGGAACCTGATAATAGTGATGCCCAATGGAAGAATATCAACAACTTGTTTGAATACCCTTATTTAAAAATAATGTAGATAATAATGAATGTTTTTGATTCTAGGTTTTAGATTTAGTAATTAAGTTTTCTTAGATATTATATTTTTTTAATCTAATTCATTTAGTCAATTTATTTCAATAATAATATTTCTTAACAACACATTTATGTCCACAGATATCTTCCAACCTTTATGCCTATTGATGAGAACCATTGATAGAGAAGGTTGAATAGTGAGACTAGGCTTGATAAATTCTTGGAGCTCATAGATACCTCATGGTTATTAGAGGTAATAAAATCCTCTCATTAAATTTATAATCCTTATCTTTGTCACAATTGCCAAATTCATACAAATAATAAAACTACTAATTTTAAAACTTTGATAAGAAACTTTCACAAAAAAGACTCACAAAACCATCTCCACCATAGTTCACAATGTAGAGGAAAATGAGAAATAAGAAATGTGGGTTTTACAGTTACTATAGATCCCTAATTTCCCCTCTTATATTTTCTTTTTGCTATCTTGCTCTTTCGAGACATTGGCATAAATCACATGAATATAGAGAGTTTTGGAGAAGGATTTATCTACAACAACATTATGATAGTCTTCCGTTTCATATCAAGTACCAATTGTCTTCCTTTCTTAGCATATTCATAAGCCATTTTCAGCTTTGAAAAGGACATATATTAAAAAAAAATTAATATTTTATTGAAATTTTGTACATATCATAATGGCATTTCTTTAAACTGCCTAATTCTCCAACTCTATGAAATGAACCAAAAATCTAAACCACTTTCTCATGATCATTTATAAAAATTTAAATCAGACCCATACATAATTCTCAATACAAATGGAGATAGGTCTAATGCTACAAAGATGACTGACAATAAAGGAGATGATATAGATCTATATCAAATCTATCTTGCCCATAACTTTCAAAACTTTGCTACAAGTTAAAAGCCTAATAATTTTTTGTGTAATTCCACCTCTATCTTGAATATATAATAATTGTAATCCTAAGAAAGTTTCATTCTTCTATGCATGAGAATCTCCAGGACATTAAGTCAATTTATGAGATGTCTTTTGATTTATGAGATGTCTTTTGATTGAATTTCAATGATGGAGGTTTTAAAACACATGAACCTTCTATTCCTCATCAATGCTCATAGGTTCTAAATATGAATTCTCCTTGTCAAGACAAGATATTTATTTGGAAGATGAGTGTAGATGAATCGACAAGTGATTGGAGCATCAATAGCATATGTTTTGCATTAGGATCTTTGTGAGTGCTTCCTTAATAGGAAATATGGTTTATCAACAAGATTGGGTACAATACAGTTGTAGTCGCATTTTTATGTAGATAGATTACAAATTTTTCTACAGACAATTATAGTATTGTATCACTTTCTTTTTATCATAGCATTTGCTTTGAATATGTAATCATAATGATCTTATATTTACATGACCTTTTATTTAATTTTATATTTTTTCTAATTAAATATTTTAAATTTAATAATACATTGATAAATAGTATAGATCAATATATTATTTGATCTATATTAATACAATGGAAAGTTTAACAAATGCTTAGATTAAAATAATTATATCGAATTATATATATATAGATGTACAATCAATTGTATCTACCATCTATGTTGACCAATTTTTTCTTTAGTCATGTTTCAGTCTTTCTAAATGGATGCACAATTTTATTTGGAGCTATAACAGCTACTTTTTACCAAAAAAACTTCTCTCTTACATTTATAGGATGACACATTTCTTCTGTTCATCTCAAATTTCACATTTTCTGTTCCTGTATCACACATCTTCAACATACCTATTGTACACTAAAATGTGTTTGCTAATATAAGATACACAATAAAATTATACTAATCTTTTGTATAAATACTAGTAAACTGCTCTATTCTATATTATTACCATAAAATGAGAAAAAGAAATAAGAATAATAAACTTGTGACCTTTAAGTTTGACATTTTATATTCCGCACCACTTTTAATATCTTCATCCATGATATTTAAAACATGTTCAGAAAAAACAGAAACATCAGAATATTGTATCTATCCATCTACTTTCATTATATTCAAGACTGAGTTTCATTCGTGTCCAAGGGAAAGAAATTGGACAAAAAGTCTACTCAGCTTTAAACACACGGACAATGATACGGAAAATTCATGGTTTACATTCTGAAAAATAAGAATCACAAAAGATACGGATCTTTTCAAATTGAAGGAAAATGGTTGTTTATTATGCACTAAAAATAATAAAATGGCTGGCTGTTTCACTTTCGAAAGTTGTCGCTAAGTGATGTCTCAGTTTTCAAGATTTAAAACATGAACGAAACAGTACGTTAATTAAGATGAAACGGGAAAAATGGCTATCATTCTTATCATTAAAAGTTGTGGAAGTAAACATAGTGTTAATTATCGAAGCAGCAGGAGCTATCCTCTATACACATCTTTTCTATTGAAAGGTTGAAGACAAAATTGGCATTTTCATATGGGCGGACAATAAAACGACATCATGATTATTTCAATACAAGTATGCCATGAGATGGAGGAGGAGAAATAATGGGAGGCTATGACGTTTACCAGGGCCATTTGCATTGCCCATCATTGGAAATCTACATCAATTGCGAGGTCTTCCTCACCGCATTCTGCACCGGATGGCTGAGAAATATGGGCCACTACTGTCTTTGAAGTTGGGCTCTGTTGATGTTGTCGTTGCCTGTTCTTCTGAGGTGACCAAACAGTTTCTGAAAACCCACGACTTGAACTTTGCGATGCGATGGCGATTTAGAATCGATGTGGGAGAAGAGTGAGGAGGGGAGAGCGTTGCATCTTACGTAGCCGACATGACATGGCGGATGATGACGGGAAGCACAAGTGCCCATCTCTGATGATGGAAGTTGCTTATCTGATGCGACCTGTGAATAATGTCGAGTTCTTCCCTTTGCTGACGTGGCTGAGGCGACGTATGACGAATGTCCACCAGCGCATGGATGCATTTTTTGACAAAATAATAGATGAACATGCGGAGTGCAAGAGGATGAGCAAAGCAGAGGAGAATGAGATGCATAAAGACTTGGTTGATGTGTTGGTGGACATGGAAATCACAGCAGAAGATAAGAAGGCAATAAAGACTTGGTTGATGTGTTGGTGGACATGGAAATCACAGCAGAAGATAAGAAGGCAATCATTTTTGAAAGTTAAACTTTAATTTGGGTAGAGGTGAATAGGTTTATTTGAATTGGACTAGCTTTGACTGAAAAATCCATATACATATCTTGCATTCCATACTTCTGATTATATTTATGTATCAAAGAGACCAAATTTCAAAAATCTCTGATTTGTGTTAAAAAATTTCCATTCAATGATTCAAATCACACTGCCTGATCTATAATCAATGTTTTGTAAGTTCATTATGGATCACATAGTATGATTTGAAATTTTGATGTAAAAATCTTAACACAATCTCATCCAGATACTTTCATTGTAACTATATTTATGTAGTTTGAATTTATTCTTTGACAATTTTTAAGAATAGTTTTCTTTTAATGTTTTAAATTTCACTAAGCCATCTATCCTTAGAAAGAAAGAAAAAATATAGTTTATTGTAAATATTTATTCAACACTATTCATAAATTATGGAAAATTTGTGTGATCTAAACTATATGACATATTTTTTAGTAATTACATTAATTTCTACAAATTACTATACAAATAATGTTCCTTAGTGCAATAGATACATCATCAACTATACTTGAATGGGCAATGAGTCAATTGCTGAGAAATCCAAGCGTGATGAAGAAATTGGAAGAATATATTATTTTTATAATAAGGAAAGATGAGAAACCAACATATTCTCATTTTTTAAGAATTGAATACTTACATTGTGCTGTGAAAGAGACTTTGATATTATATCCACTAGTTCCTATGCTTCTAACACTTGAATCCACAAAATCTTGTATTGTGAAAGGACATTATCATGACTACAATATACCAGCAAAAGCATGGCTTATGGTAAATTCTTGGGCAACAGGAAGAGATCCAAGAGTATGGAAAGAGCCTTTAGAATTTAGACCTGAGAGATATAGGGATAAAAATCATGACATAATAAGAGATTTAGAATTAACTATGATTCCTTTTGGGCACAAGAAGGACAGTTTGTTTTCCGTCTTCCATAGGAATCACACTATTAAAAAAAATTAATTTCCCTTGTGTGTAGGAATAGGTTATTGGAACCATGAATTTGGATCCTTAAACAAATAGTCAAGAGCATTAGGAAAAATATTGGTTTCCCTTTTTTGTGGTCTTTGAACATGTTCATCATCTCATAAAACTACTTATTCATATCACCCAAATTGACGTGTACTTGGAGATCTTAGATTTTTAGGACATCTAGGGTTTTCTTCTATGATCACAAATCTGTATGTAGTTTCATTGTAGTAGTTTTAGTCTACAAATATTTTAGTAGAAAAGAACTTTTCATTGCAAATTTTGTGGTTAGTATTTTTCCTTCTAATCATCTCATATCATGGATTATTTTGTATACTTTAATTAGAGTACTTTCCTCCATGTTTATTCTAGATCTAGCTCATCTTTGTCATTTAATCCATTGGTTCAATTTATGTATTCACATTGCACATTTCATGAATATTTCATAAAAGAGAATTTTCTTGCATGCTTCCTTAGTATAATTCAGATTAGTGTTGGCATACCTTCATCCTATTGGGTTTTGCTAATCTAAATTTCAATTTGTATTGATTTTCATGTTTGGAAGCCCCTCTTTCTCTTATATTGATTGGTGTGAATATGTTTATCTAATGAATTCTCTCTTCTAGCTTACATTATTATAATAATTGATTCCATTCACCCCTAAACTATCTCAAACAAGAATTCATAATCTTCATGGGATTATTAGATTCATGTTCATCCATTAGGGTTTGAAAATCAACATGAATAGGTACATTTCATATTATTTTTGCATGCCTTACAAATTTGTATTTCAACATGAATAGATTTGAAACCAATGATATACATGCGATTTAGCACCATAGTTTTTGGCATATCAAGGTATAGGTCAAATTCAACCTATACTTCGATGTATACATTCAATCAATCTCCATAGTTTAATATCAAGTAGAATTTTCTACGAAAATGACTTATTATCTAGCTTCAAATTCTAGGAGAAACATTAATAGGGAAGGAATTGTGGCCAAGGTGGACAAGAAAATGGTGGATTGGAATCAGAGGAAGGGAGATATGAGTAATTTGGGAGGTTTTGATATATTTTTCAAAATATTAACAACTAAGAATACAAAAAGAATTAAATTAATGAGCTAAGAAAATATGTTTACATAGATTATAATAAAGATGAAACTCTTAATACATTAGAAAATATGAAACTAAACCAGCCCCATCTAAATAAATAACTTAAAGACTTGGCCATCTAGAAAAACATTATTGTAGAGAAGGCTACTTGGTCCATCACTTCTATTACAAATGAGTTGGAGGAACAAATTGTGAAGAAAACCTAGTTACAACCAAGGGGAGATGATCTCTTTGGTGGTCATCTTTGGTTGTTCTTCAATATTTTCATTCTACCAAGATAAGCTAAAGGGTCTAAATGAACATTAGATGTGCCCATTCCTCCTTGTGTAAAGTAGTTGCATTCTAATAGCCATTTTTTGGGTCCTTTGGTTCTTCATCTAGTCTATTAGATTGGCTTATTTTCCATTGGTTTCATCTTACTTGATAGTTATAGTTTTAGTGTATTTCCATTCCTTACTTGGTTGATTTTAGAGTTTGTAAATTTCATTTTTGTTGTCTTTTTAAGACTTGATTTTATTTTGAAATATTGGGCATAGGCCCTCGCTCACTTAATTGAATCAAAATAAAATATTTTTATTACTATGATTAAAACATATTATATTTTATTAATAAGGATCTTGCATTGTATGGAATTGTTTAAGATTAATACTATCATTAATGATACAGTTATTCCTATAAAATCAGAATCAAATGATATGGAAGTTGTAGACTCTAAGTTTATTTTGTTATTTCTATATTAAATTTATGAAATTTATGCCTCAATAAATTTTACAAAATTAGAACTATTTGAGTAGTATAATCTTGTATTGCTATTTTTAATATAATCATTATGTTTTGTTTCAGTTCTTTCATTCTCTTCTAATATAATATTATTTATTTATCATTTCATGAAGATGTGATAAAAGAAACATTAAAACTTATTTTACATAATAATCAAAATTTACATAACTTTTTAACTTTTTAAATTATGTCAACAAATTTTATTTCAATTATATTAAAGTACATTGTCATTATTCTTCATTAAATATATAGTTTTTAATCATAAAAATAAGATAATTAGAACATTAAATTTGTATGTTACATAGCTCACTATAATTTCAAGTTAGAATATGTAAACATTTTTTCTATGAGCATCTCAAATCATATTTCCTTAAAATATTTACACTTTGAGATTCCAAGCTCTCCACAATATTCAAAATATATATTATTATTTTCATAATCATTACATCTTCTTTAGGTGAAAAAGTTAGTCTATTTGTTGATCTAATTCCTCTACTCAAGTATAAAGAACTTGTGCCTACTATTGCTATAAAATTTCCATGTTGTTAACCAAAAGAATCAAGATCACCAAAAGTATGAAACTTAGAGAAATAGGATGAATAAGAACCAACCTAAGATCATAATTATGTTTTTGAAATTTTTATATTTAAAAATACTATTTTCTACATAAGATATTAAAAGTATATCAATTTATTTTTATTTGTCCATATAAAAGTATACTATATATAAATTTCAATGAGTGCAACTAGTACATTCCTTGTCTACATAAGTACTAGTAAAACACTATTTTCTATAGAATTAAAGTAAGAAAATGAAATAAGATAAAACAATTTTGTTATGATTAAGTTTGATATTATAGATTCCACACCACTCTAGAATTTCTTCAAGAACATCACATCCATCCATCAAAAAGGATACAACTTCATCTATCTTCATCATCATCACAACTTGGTTTCTTTCATGTCCAATAGAAATAAATTGGACAAAAAGATCTACTTAGATTTAGTGATGAAAACAATAAATATAGCTAATAAATAATAAATAATATAAAAACACAGTTCTCTTTCTTGAATGATTTCTTTTAAAGACTTACTTTCATTCGTGTATAATGGAAAGAAATGGGACAAAAAGTCTATTTAGATTTAAATAAGAAAGTAAAAAATATAATTAATAAATAATAAATAATATAAAAATGTGACTTTAATGGTTTTTAAATAAGAATTTTAAAAGACTTAATTTGATTCATATCTAATGGAAAGAAATTCACAAAAATTTAAAGCTGATGACTGAAACATCATGTACCAAAGTTTGATTCCTAAACTAAAAGTGTTAAATAGTCAAAATTACTTACTCTTTCAAACATGAGGTGTGTAAGAGTGTTTGATTCAAAGATAAAAACAATTAATAAATATATATAGTAAAAAAATAATAAATTTAAACTTTGAATTTTCTTTCTTAATGAAAACCAGGTTTCATTCATGTTCAATGGTCGTTTCAGCATGAGGTGTGTAAGAGTGTTTGATTCAAAGATGAAAACAATTAATAAATATCTATAATAAAAAAACAATAAATTTAAACTTTGAATTTTCTTTCTTAATGAAAATCAGGTTTGATTCATGTTCAATGGTCGTTTCACGTGGGAAAAGGGTCGTTTCAGCGTGTTCAATGTTCGTTTCACGTGGGATAGTGGTCGTATGCTATTGGTGAACATGTACGCCATAATCAGTTAAATGGAGGAATTAAAAGGCGTGGAAGAAAATGCAGTATTAATTATCCAATTAATTATCTATACACATCTTTTCAATTGAATGGTAAAAAAAAAATGGCATCTTATTGTAACACAAACTCAATCTCTAGTAAGTGGTGACAATGCAATGACTTCATGTTTATCGTAACACATTGTTACACAAATCTCTAATATGTCATGCTCTGATAATCGGAAGGCAGAAGTCGCAACGATTCTTCTATATATAGAGAGACTTCCCTCCCAATCAAAGCAAACCAGTACCCTCGATTAATCTTGGGTTTCCTTGATAATGGATTTCAATATGAGTGTTTCTGCAATAAGCATTGGAATCCTATTTTTTTCTGTGTTTCTCTCCCTTCTCACGAGGAAAAGCAAGGGGAGGTTTTCATCTTTGCCGGGGCCATCAGCGCTGCCCATCATAGGAAACCTCCACCAGATGGGAGCTCTTCCTCATCGCACTCTGCAGCGGATGGCTGAGAAATATGGGCCAATTATGTCTTTGAAGTTGGGTTCTCTTGATTTTGTGGTCGCCTCTTCTTCTGAGGTGACCAAACAGTTTCTGAAAACCCACGACTTGAATTTTTCAAACAGGGCGTCCTCGACGGCTAGCAAACACTTGCTTTACAATGGGAGGGACATCTTAACTGCTTCCCACGGAGAATTCTGGCGAGACATGAGAAAAGTAAGCGTAGTGGAGCTGCCGAATTCAAAGAAAATTGATTCGTTCGGGAAGGTGATGGAGGAAGAGGCGGTGGCGATGGTGAGATCGATGTGGGAGAAGAGCGAGGAGGGGAAAGTGAGTGTAAATGTGAGCGAGAGCGTTGCATCTTACGTGTCGGACACGACATGGTGGATGTTGACGGGGAGCACAAATAGCAATCTCCGATCCGGCGGTATGACGTTTGGGGAAATGGTAACGGAGGTTACTTATCTCCTGGGACCTGTGAATATTGGCGAGTTCTTTCCTTTTCTTCAGTGGCTAGACTTGCATGGGATGAGGCAACGTATGAAAATGTCCATCAGCTCATGGATGAAGTTTTTAACAAAATTTTAGATGACCGTGTGGAGCGCAAGAGGAGCGGCGCAGAGGAAAGTGAGAGGCAGAAAGACTTGGTTGACGCGCTTGTCGACATGGAAATCACAGCAGAAGATAAGAGGGCAATCATTTTTGTAAGTTAAACTTTACAGTTTTGCTAAAGGTAAATAAGTCAGTGTGGATGGTTTAAGCATCACACATTAGTGCTAAATTTCTAGGTTCAAAGTGTTAAATAGGTGAAGTAGATTTATTTTTCTAAGCTTAATTTCTTCTTTAACATGTAATGTGTAAGGGTGGTAGTGATAGTGTACTTGAACTAGAAGATTGAATTGGAAAATGCATATACATATTTTGCATTGCATACTTTTGATTATATCTATCGATGTATATAGTTTAGATTTATTCTTCAACAAATCTTTAGAATGTCTGAGGTCATACTTTGCCATCAATCATTAGAAAGAGAAACATATATTGATTATTTCAAATATTTTAAAATCTATGTCACCTAATTTATTTTAGTTATTGTGCCACATATGTTTTAATATATGCATTCATTTATATGATTGATTTTACAGGTAATGTTTGTTGGTTCAATAGATACATCAACAACTATACTTGAATGGGCAACAAGTGAATTATTGAGAAATCCAAGTATGATGAAGAAATTACAAGAAGAAATTAATTCTATTGTAAAGGATGATGAGAAACTAACATATTCTCATATTTTACGAATGGAATACTTGCATTGTGTTGTGAAAGAAACATTAAGATTATATCCACCAGCTCCATTGACTATGCCACGTGAATCTACAGAAGCTTGTATTGTGAATGGACCTGATCGTGACTACCACATACCAGAAAAACCAAGGCTTATAATGAATGCTTGGGCCATAGGAAGAGATCCAAGAGTATGGAAAGAACCTTTGGAATTTAGACCTGAGAGATTTATGAATAAAAGTCTCGACATAATCAAAGATTTAGAATCAAGAATGATTCCTTTCGGTGGGGGAAGGAGAGGTTGTCCTGGGTCTTCCATGGCAACTGCAGTTGTTCATGTTGCACTAGCACATGTCTTTCACCACTTTAATTGGAGAACTGAAGGTGATATAGATATGAATGAAATTTATGGAACATCAATTCCTAGAAAAGAACACCTATTTGGCATTCCAAGTTGGAGGTTAGCACCATCATCCATGAAAATATAGTTAGTATAAATAATATAGTACATTTTCCTTCAAATCATATAAAATTGTATATTTAGTAAATAATTACCCATCCTATTAAGATATGAAATGTTGTAATGTATTACAACATGTTACATATAATGTATGTTGTAGTCAAAAGGCTTCAAGGGTGGTTTACTTTCC
Organism: Cupressus sempervirens; assembly: GCA_028749045.1. Taxonomy (NCBI): domain Eukaryota; kingdom Viridiplantae; phylum Streptophyta; class Pinopsida; order Cupressales; family Cupressaceae; genus Cupressus; species Cupressus sempervirens. The sequence continues at coordinate 319,610,043 of CM053792.1, forward strand.
ATATCTTTGGTTTGTCCTTTAGTGGTTAATAAAAGTTTTAAGTTCTTCTTCAAAAATCTGTTGCTTATTTTGAATTGTTATTCAATACATGTTCTTTGTCTCAATGTTATCTTTTAGTAGTGTTCTTGTAATGTCCAAATAGAAATATACTTGTATAAGGTTATTGTTACCTTAGAAACCATGTTACCTTTAATCAAGATCACACCATGAATTAAACTACTTGGAATAAAGGAGTATATCATTATCACTATTTTATTAATATTATATAGCTTCAATGCACAATAAATCATTACTTTTAGCCAATAGTGGAATGTTGTGATGGTTAAGTTGTTGAGGTTTTATCCTTGCCATCAAGGTTCAAATATAATGGGGATGAGGTCCCACATTTGTGGCCTCACTGGTTCATAGCTCTAGGTCAAAGCATTTACCACTCTTTAAAAAAAAAGTCATTTCTTTTATATTATGTCTACAAAACATAAAAACATCTAATTATTTTTTACGAGTTATGATTGAACACATATTAGAATTTTCTATAGAAATTGTTAGTAAGTGAAATTTATGTATTTATCACTTTTTAAATAACTTATATATCTTGATACTATTTATTAAGCTCAAAAGTTATAGGATATCAGTATTTGTTGAAGAACATTAATCAAATTACTTGGTTGGCATGCTTGTCAACATAAAAATTGTAGCAAAGGATAGAAACATAATAAGTTTTCTAAGTTAACTTTAATTTTGGTAGAGATAAATAGGTTAGCTTGATTAACATATATTCATTTGTAAAATGCATATGCACTTGCATTAAGCATTGCATACATCTTATTATATGGATTAATTAATACAATCTAAATTTATGCTATAATGATTCAATAATTCAATACTTGTATTATTTTGTCAAATAAACATTATGATAATATTTAGTAGCCCCCTTTCTCACATTTATTTATATTTGTAGCTTGTAAATAACTTTTACATTTGTATTAGAGCTCATATATGGTAATTTGTGTTGTATGATATAGTTCTTTGTCAAAATTCAAAGGTTATAAATGTATTTGCTCCACCTTTTTATTCTTATATTTTATGAGTATTTGAAGTATTATATAGTAGCCAAAAATATGGGCGAGCTGATGCCAAATTATAAAAAGTCTAAAGAATCACTCGAAGGTTACCTTGCAGTCATCTACCCTATGCCAACTTTAAAGTTCAAAAAACTAGATATAAGCATAACATGATTAATAGTACTATTAGTCCTTAAACTAATATGTAGAAGAGGTTGTAGAATAGACCAGCAACACATAAAAGATCATTGCTATTAGTCCCATTAATCATCCTAAGCATAAAAAATAAGACCCTATGGGGTAGCAAACTCATAGTTACAATAAAAAATAACAAAAATAAACACCAGAAGTAGGGCTATCTTCCCTCTTCCTATCCATGCTTGTCCTCCATCTCTTCTTTAGGCATGTCCTTATCCACATCCTCCCTCTCCACCTTAACTAGTTGATCCAAAATGGTAAGCTAGTCCTTTGCTAGAAACCAATAGATGGATTGGGTTGTCTTGGTATCTTTGCCCAAGAACTTCTCTTCTTTAATCACTTGCAAGAAGTAGAAGATTATGGCCATAGAGTGCATGACCTTGGTGCAAAACTCAACCAATGTTTCAAATCTCTCGTAGATAAAAATTTGATTGTTAGCCAAGTCCCTAGTAGGCTACTCGAGCCTTTCCAATCTCGCTACATTATAGCTATGCTAACCTTTCTTCCTACTATATTTTGTGGTTTCCGTCCTTGGGGATGTCATATCTTCTTACTTGCCTCTAGTTGGAGTACCCTCTAGAGTGTCAGAGATATGGGAAGGGCTCAGAGGGTTGGGGGTAGGCATGGTGTCCTAACACTAGTACAAAAATAGTAATATATGACTAAAAAAACCACTAAAATGTGTATATATGTGACTAAACTTAGTCATGTGACTAATAGTAGTTAATATCCAGTCATTTATAACACTACTAAATTTACTACTAAATGATTTTAGTCACTTATTTTATCACTATTTTTTATCATTGTTTTAGTCACAAATTCAGTAGTACATTTAATAGTGTATTTAATAGTATATTTAATCACATATTTAGTAGAATATTTAGTAGCATATTTATTCATATATTTGATCACATGTTTTTATATTTACTCACATAGTAGTGTATTTAGTAGCATATTTAATAGTATATTTGGTCACATATTGATTAGCATATTTAATCATATATTTGGTATGTGTATTTGGTAATAATAAGGCACGATGGAATCGAACCACCATCCTCCTACTTGTAAAGTAGGTGCTCTTCCATTGAGCTAGGGCCCTTTAAAGAATATGTAATAAATTGTTATTTTTTTCATGTTATTAATATTATTATTGATTTATCTTCATATAATATCAAACCCTTTATACAATCCCTCAATTATGTCACTATAATATTTAATTAAGAGATTGTAATAGAGAAAATCTCTCTATGATGAGATTGGTCGAGCATCCCAACATTGTACAACTATTTCAAGTCATGGAAAGAAATACCAAATTCTATTTTATTATGGAACACATTAAGAGGATAAGAACTCTTCAACAAAGTTGCAAAAGGAAAGACAAAGGAGGGTGTGGAATTTTTTCATAGATGGGAGTTTATTACAAAGATTTGAAACTACAAAATTTGATTCTAGATAAGAGCAGCAATCTAAAAGTCTTAGACTTTAGATTAAGTATAGTGACTCAACTGCTCAAGAAAGATGGTCTATTGTAGGAAATATTCATTGCGTCTCTAGGTATCTCTAGAGGACATCAAACTACATTAGCACTACACTACTAGAAACTTCTATAACATTCTTTAACCTTTGCTACATTCTTTTTGTTGTCATTTTCTGATTGGTTGAAAGTGATACTTTTTGCAATGTATTCTCATATACCATGTTGGTAGTTAAACAATCCACACTATTAATTTCCTATTTTCTATACTTTACCAAATCTAAATATTAGGGCCGGAGGACACTGCTTCAATTTATTAAATGACTTTTTCCCATACTAAATTAATATCTTACCCAATGTGTTGTTTATAGGGTGCAATCTACACTTGAAGCTCCATAATTTTGATATGCATATGAAATATGGTTGTGAATTCGATACCTTAAATCATTTATTTACCCTTATTAACAATCACTATTATTAGCCACACATAATCCAAACAATTTCTTAGGAAATTCTATGGGATCGCTCCAAAAAGAGAATTGGAGGTAATGTCCAGAGCCTCCAAATTATTCAAAGAAAACAATTTCAAAGGGATAGATCTAGTTAATTGATTGTTCCTGAGTTAAAGAGATTCAAGGCAATCAAAATTCATAAGGAAAAAAGTAGATAGAAATCTACCACCATTACTACCATCCAAACTACTTGAATAATGCAAATTTTGATCAACAACTTAAATAGAGTAGAATCCAAGAAAACTCACCAAGATATACTTGTTCGCCACAATCCCTAAAGAAACAATAAAATTCAAGCTAAGCTTTAATCAAAACTCAACCAAAAGTTTTGGCTTTTCATCCCTTTCAACAAAAAATCTAAATAAATTAATAATTGCTAAAAGTGAGATGTATATTAAGTAATGAGTAAATCCCTAGAATTAATGGGTAAAAATCTTACAAAATTTATTGATGTAAAAAAAAAAATACCAGCTGAAAGATTAAAAGATTTGTGAGCTCCTCCGAAACCAAAAACTAAACATATCAATCTACCCACACTCCTAATTCAATAAATGAAATCCCTTGCCCCTTCTTCTATTTCACTGCCTTCACTATTTTCATATTGTTGGGAAACCACAAGGGCCATCCATTATATAACATGATGTTGCTATCATTTTTCAAGCGAAAACCACCTTGTTGGCAGTAAGCTTTGTCACTTGGTGTGAGAACAATCAAACAAAACTATCAAACACCTAAAAAATTACAAGTGTATATGCAAAGCTCCAAAATTACAAGAAGAAATTCTAGATAACATACTAAAGATGCCATTAAACACAATCATATATTGAGTACAAATGAAATAAAGGAAAATCTCATTTCAATTCATAAATGCAATAACATCAAGATTGTATCCTTGTTCATATGTTTCTCTCAAAACATTGTAGTCTAAATGACTTTTGTGTAGACTATAACCAAAATCACTTAATTTACCCTCTAGCATTTTTGCTTGGTGGCACTCAAATGGAATGATCCAACACAATCTTACAACTGATTGTTCTGGTATTTTTTTTGATTAATTAAAACACATTTTTAACAGGGGTTCCTGAAACCCACTTGTTAACAACAAAATACTACTAAAATTCTAGAGCTAGCAAAAAAGCAACAAAAAAAAACAGACCATAACCGACCACCAGAACTAAACAAAATAAAAACAACCAAAAGCTAGGGTATAGACAAAAAATTAAGAGCACCAATCAGGGTACCATTTCTTTGACCACCTCTGCATTCTTGAGCTCCAACTCTCCCATGGTCTTTGCCTTGTCAATCTTCAAATGACTATCTTCTGGACATGCCTCCTCTTCCCTCATCCTCTTATCCGATCTCCTTTTTCTCGAGCTCTCAACCTGCAAGAAGTCATCTTCTTCTGCAGCCCTAGTTTCTATTTTTTCCTTTTCCTCCTTCCCCTTATTACTTTCTTCCATCATCAACTGTAGTTGAATGATATTGTCATTTAATCCTTTGATTATGTTGAGACTCTGGTTTGCCAAGCTACGGAGAAAGCTCTCCATCCTTTCCACTCTTTTTTCAATCTCAGTAACCCTCGCATCCAACTTGTTAATTCTAACATTCCCATTCCCCTCTTCCATCCTTTCCTACCCCTGCATCCTGAACCTAATCTCTTCTATTTCATGGAAAATCTATTTTATGGACCAAAAATTATCCACCATACCATTATGGGCATTGTTAAGGAGGTTCATCCCCATTTCCCTCACATTATCACTTAGAATCACCAAAGTCGGGTCAATAAGTTCCTCCAAATGAATTTTGCCATCCCTTCCCTCCGAAAGCTCCAAGTGGATATGCTCTCTTACCAAACCTATTTTCGTTGTGCTTGACTGAAAGTTCCTCCATGTAGTTTTCCTACCCTTAGTGCCAAGAGTAATAGTGGTTTTTGTCAAACCATATTCCTCTTTACTCTCTTCCTGAGCTTCGAGATCGTTCTAGTATTGTTCCACTTCCATGAGGTCCCATAAATTTTTTACTTCATTCTTGTGACCCAAGACAATTCTGGCCTATCACCTTCAATGGGGTCCTTCTTGTACCCTTGTTTCTTTCCACTTACTTTGGGTTTATCCTACTTCACTTGGGAAGATAGTACCAAATGTGGTCCAAGGTAGTTTCTTTTTTAGCGATATAGAAAAAGGAACTAACAAATACAAGCTACATTATAAGTTAGTGCTTGAACACAACAGAAATCCAGAAACTAAATTCAAAATGTTAACTTTTTGTTGGCTGCCCAGCCGTTGTCTTGGGCATAGGCACGCCGGTTTCAAATTTCAATATTTAAAAGATTTAAAAATAAATAAAAATTAAATATTCCTCTTAACAAGCTACTAGTGTTATAGGAAAGTCAGGACTTAAATAGTTCCTTAAAACCAAAAATATTTAACTTGCATAAGTTTATTCAAACTTAAGTTTCTGACTTACCTCACTATCTCCATTGTAGCCAAGACTTCTTTCATTGGACCAATCCTCCTATCTCTATGTTGTAACCCTTCTTTCGATAGTTTCTTCATCCTAGCTATCAAAAACATCTGACCACCCAACAAATAGCAAATACAGTGCAATGCCAATGTTTAGCAGTCAACTGAGAAAAAATAAACTTCAGAAATGAATTTGTAGTGTTAATTGCTGCACTCATATGGAGGACAATTGCATGGCCACTGTATCAATTAAATGTTAATATCTTGGAAGACACCTGTAAAAGATAAAATTATGTTAAATACCAAATTCATCAACACATATTACACTAAAAGATAATCAACATCTTTATGTTATTTGATCAATTTGTTAATGGAAAACAACCTAGTAGTTCTATTCTATATGTTTGTCCCACAACATAAAATTTTCCTCATACTCAATTATCAAACTCATTCATTGTCCCTATAACACTAAAAACATTCATTCGACTACATCCAAAATTGATGTAATTTCTAAAGAATATTAACAACAAGAATGTCACCAATTAAAAAAAAGACTGCGGGCAGCTGAAATTAGATAGATAATCACTTAAACTAGATTTCCTATATAAAGAACGTACTTAGTTTGGTGACCATTTTGGATTATAATTTAAATGTCAGCTAAGATTAAACAGTAAAGGTAGTGAGAAAAATATTCAATATAACAATCCATAAATTGCAGTGAACTCTTAAACAAATCTTGCTGCAAGAAATGATAGAACAAGAGCATGGAAAACAAAGGTAAGAAATTGAAACGACATAAAATAGTTTCTTCGTCAAGATTTTCAATTAAATATGCTAAAAAATATAAAAAAACAAGAAGAATTAAACATCTTGAATAATATTTAGCATCAGTATTGATTCATTTCACTTTCCAATTCAACAACTAACATAATGCACCTCCCAAGAAACCTATGGTGAAACTTATTTATTTCTATCCATTTAAAAATGTATGACACATCCAAAAAGATTCACAATCTATTAACTGATGCATGGGTATATATGTAGAACAACCTAGTGGAGGCTAAATCATTTAAATTTGACTATGCAAACTATGGGTAATAGCTGTGATCCATCATAAAAATTAAACCAACAGCAACAAAATATGCAATCCTATACAAAGTTGCAATATTAGATTACTATATAGTATAACAATTGTAAAAAACTTTTGTAATCAAGAATATTAATCAACATTAAGTAAAGGGAAAGGCATGTGCAATGAACTAAAGCATTTGATGCCTCCTTGTAATGCATCAGGAAAGGAATGACACGAAATAACTAAGCAGTAGCATCTAAAATATAAAATATGCAAATTCAACATTGAAATGAGATTGAATTTTCAGCACTATTATTGCAATATAATGAAATGGAAGCAACCCAAGGCAAAACTGATACTAATCCCTCCTTATGTAAACCAAAAAATGAAATATTTAACACAAACCAACAAATCTGAAAATGGATCAAGCCCCTATCAAAATCTGAACACACAACACACGAACCAAATGAAAATGAAAACATTCTCAATCAGCAACGATATGATCCCCGAGTAAAAATACCATTATAGACAAGGTTATTTTTCATCAATCTACATAAAAACCAAGGGGTATTTGTTCCCACTCACCTACAGACTTGTGGTTTTCTTTCTTGTCAGCTTAGGTAACAGAAAGCCAACTCTTTAGAACAAATAACTATTAATTTGGACCATTGAAATCAATCTCTCCCTACAAATATGTCACCATAGACAACATATATATGATGTACGATTGTTAAGAGCATGGTAGTCAAGTTTGGTAAAAAGGACAACAAAGTTACATCAGTGGTTTGATATAACCCAGGAAAATAAAATTGAAAATTTCAAATTAATCGACCATTAATTGCTACAAGGTTTAGAAGCAACCCTCCCACTATTTTGAAGAAAATGCAACATGGTTTAATTGGTAAAGTAAGTAAAAAATGTTGTTAACCTTGATGGAATCCTAAATTTTGCAAAATTTAGGGTCTCCATTTAAGAGATAATGGAGTATTGTCATTGATACAAAGGAGTCTGTCATCGAAGTCAAATATAAAGAGTTAAACCTTACTATGTTATGCTCAAGGGGGTTACACTAATATGGAGAAGATTGATGACCAATAAACAATGAGAGTGATGTCATTAACGAAGGACAATTATTGATTGCAAATAGGAATGAAGATATACATAGCATGATACAACAAGAACAACCTTTATGAGTTATAGTCAAGATCCATTGAGCAGCAAATATAGATTAACCATCATAGTAGCAGCACTGATATGTATAGCGATAATTAATAGTTTGAGTCAGTGACCTTGAGTATCACACTTTGGACGAAGGCATATGGATAAGCAATGGCCTTATCTGTGAGTTAACATTGGTGGTTGCCTCGTATGGTCTTTTTGGCCTGAGAAATCTTGTTAACAGATGAAGATGATTGGGAGAAGTACTCAAATTGGCTCGTCCTGTAGCCATGAATTTCTTTTCAAATCTGTGAATAAATATGCAACAGAACCATAGCAAACTCTCAGGATTTCTCAGTATATTAAAATCTATGACCAGAGACTATGATGAAGATTGTCAAATAGCAAATAACGTGTTGTCAAAGATTATATACCTGGCACGGTATAGAGTTTATACAACACTGGATATCATTACTCCTAAGAAAATTCAAGGGTTAAACTTCATGATAATGGAGATGTTGTGAATTATGTGAAGCTCGATTTTGATATTCAAACCAGACACTAATCAGATAGGAAAAACTATTGACATCCATTATGGACAGAATTCTTTTCAAGTCTAGAATATTATTTTCATGTAATAGTGCCTTTTATACACATGCAATGCTTATACCACCAAAGGGAGAATCACATATACAAAATAAGGAAGTCGATATTTACATGTCATACATCAGAACAAACGCTTTCAAGTCAGAAATCACACTAAGTCAAAAGACTGAAACACGTAATAATAAATGGGAAATACTCAAAGCAATGACTTCGTTCATATAACATTCCGTGGCCAGGTATCTTGTGCGATTGAAGACGGATTGATTGTAATTTGATATCGATCGTACCTTTTGTGCAGTATTCAGAGGCCAATAAATCAGAGGTTTATGTGGCAATGAATTAACGACACCACTGCGTCTTGTTGAACCGTCAGAAACATAAATGATATATTCATGAATTCAACCATTCTCTGATAGAAGTATTTTCTAATTGATGTTTGCTATCGATGGAAGCATACACAACTTTGGAAGCATTCCCGGAAAGTCAGGAAATGATCTGGAACAATCAAATTGTGTGCAGTTTGAGAGCTTGGTTCCAAGGCACAACATTCGAGTATAGCAAGGATCACCTAGGTTTCGCCAATTTAAAGACAGATACAATTCTATTCTACAGTTTTGTGAACCAACAGACCTCATAAACTGTTGGCAATCATATCAAGAGAGAAATAGTTACCAACCTTGTCACACAAACGATCCCATCCTTGCTGATACAATAATAATAGCATTACATTGGGTTTATTTGAATTATGTCACTAGTTTAAAACTTTCAGACTGATTAGTTAAGTAAACTAACTTCTCTACTAAATCAAGTACTCATGTATATGAATTAAATTTAAAAAAAATCTAAACTACTCTACACTAATTTAAATCATTATACATTATGCATTTACATGTTTACATGGCGTGTGGCTCACGGCCAATGCCATGGAATGGGTGTGTTGTATAGATGGGCTAGGGTGTTGCATTTATGTTGCAACTTATTGTTAACAGGAAGTCATCCGAAAAAGATTTCTGCCACAAATTGTGTTGCTCAAATGCGACAAGGATTACAGTTCTTAGGGCATAATTGATGGAGTTTTTACATAGATGTTTGTACTTTCAAGGAGTATGCATTCTATTTCTGGATAGATTTTCTTTAAGCCTAGCTAATCATGGGGTGATTGCACAAGAGGAAGAAACGTTTTTGGGCATGAAAATAATAAAGAAGTCATGGAGAATAAGAAAATAATGACAAATTAACAAAGCAGGATCATGATCTTCTTTCAAGAAAGTGCACTGTTAGATGTTGTTATTATGATTTTTTTCATTTCTGATTGCTGAGTGCTGATTACTTTTGGGGGTTTGTTAGCAGTACTACTAGATATTGCTTTTGGAGGTTTGTCATCACACTATAATTTTTTTTATTATATCAAAAAGATCAAACTATTGGTGAGTGTGCCACTATAGATGGTAAAGAGAGACTAAAATCATGAAGGAAGGGATTGAGTATTTTTCCACTAAACAGTTTAACTTTCTAAGCTAAGAGGTCTTATAAATTGAATATGTTTGACCATGAAGTTAGTAACTACCAAGGGAAAGCACCAAACCCCTCCATAGTTGAGTATAAATTTACCTCTACACCAATACCTTGAACTGTTAGTGAGTGCACCAATGTTGTGGTTAGAAAGACAAGGGTACTTGAATTGTTTTCAACTACTACTTCATGTACATGTATAGATTCTGCAACAAGAATGCCTTTTCTCATTTTGTCCACTACCAGATTATTATTCTTTATGTTTGCAGAAGGTAACCACTCAAAATGAATAGATGAATATTCTTCATTATGTTTATAATTTTCAATCATTTTTATGGTATTTAGGTTCACATTTATTTTTTAAAGACAGGAATGAAGTTTTTCCATGATTTCCAGCTAGATTTGTTCCTGATGACCCCTCAAGGGATGCTGGAGCAATAGAACTATTTTTTTCATATTTATATTTTTCTATATTTTCTCCAAATAATTTTTTCAAAAATGATGGAAGCAAAGTTTGGTCTAAAATCAATTCCTCTTTTATTGTTGATGGGGATCAAATTTGATTTTTTTTGTTAGGGATCTCATTTCAAGATAATTGCTGAAACTTAAAGGAGCCTTTCATTTCAAACTGTCAATTTCAAAGACAACATCATTTTATTTTGTCTGTGTTGTCGAATTTTCAGTGCTATAGATTTTGTTTCCTCCTACGAATCATCATTGACATCTGAATATGTGCAATGTCCCCCACTTAGCCAGTTTGGAGGTATGTTGTCGTTAGCCCTTTCTTGTATGGTCCCAAGGGCTAACCAGGACTTCAAAAGGGATCCTGAGGTTATTTGGCCTAGTCAAATTTAATTACAGGCCAAACGGAGTTCGTTTGTTGGGTTGTCAGGAAGACTTACTATTTTTAGTAAGCCAATAGGGGGATGCAGTGCCTTCAATTTTCAGTGACAGGATGAGATGCGTTTTGTTGGGCTCTTTTTAATGAGCTATTAGATGTGGGATTTCGAGTTTATTTGGTATATTATTTTAATGTTTGAAGTTACAATGGTAAAGTGACTATTTAAATTAAATATTATAATGTTTAATAAAGTCACTTTATAAAAGTCAAGAGTCCCCCTTTTGAGTACATACATGGACTTTGTAAAAAGAAAAAAAGAAGTAATATTAAAAGTCATGTATTATCCCACATTGGCAAGACGAAAGCGTGGAGCAAGTGAGGAAGGGATTAAAAGGAAGAGGATAGCTCTCATTTATTCAGGCTTGGAAATATCAAAGAAATTGGAAATTTTTTTAAAGATTATATCTCAATAGTTTGAAGAATGAAATCCCTTCAACTTGGAAATCTTGATGCCATTGAAAGATATGGTCTTGAGATTCAACATGGTAGCAGTCTAAAAAAAGTAGATACAAAAAAGTAGCCCGAAAAAAGTGGAACCGAAAAAGCAGGCCAAAAAAGCAGTTCGAAAAAAGCAAATTAGAAGGGGCAGCATTGAAGAAGATTATTACAGCCATCTACAACTAGGTTCCTTTATTAGTATTATTTTTTAGGGTGTTATAAGTTTCAGCTGTAAGTGTACATTATACCAGCATTATCATTTTGCAATCCATCTAAATGCTAAAAGTCTTGGCCATATTTCATGAGCATTGTATTAGAAATTTCATTGAAAATTAAGAAGATAATAGTTTCTAGTGTCATTTAAGCAATTTAATATCATTATTTATTAGCTAGTTAGTTTGCACACCAATTGTTTGTAAAAATGTCAGTTGGCTGTAGGTGTACATTTCTCATGCTTAGATCATAGATACGCACTAAATATTGTCAAAATTAGTAGCACACTCATGTTAGGCCATTGTGTAGTCCATTTGGAGTCTTCTAGCACAAGTTTTTCATTGATGCAAATTGAAAAAGAGTCATTTAAAGCCAGTTGAAATACTATATCAGTCATACGTCCCTTGCATGTGAATTGTTTGATGAAATTCCTTGAGCTTTCATCAACATTTTTTTGAGGGAAGATTTGAGGAGGGTTATTACAATATGACTCCACAATTGGTTCCCTTTTCTCTATAGACTGGGCTAAAATTCTATTTTGACTTTTCATGAGATTATTTTGTGCGACTCTATTTGAGGTGAAATGCATAGTTTTGTATGTTTTTCTTCAATGATACAAGGGAGTGGTGGAATGTAGACATAGAAGATGTAATAAATTGGGCTCTTATGTTACAAGCATCAAATGTATCAAATGCTCACATCAATGGAAAGCTCAGGCCTTTCTTCAATTGTAGACTTCATATTACCTTTTGATTGACACCAAATTTTTGGAATTTTGGCTTGGCTAATCAAATCCAAGACTATTGTTTTTGGATGACTGCTTGGCTGCTGGACATAGAGTAGCATAGGTAGAGAGATGACTGCACAATATTGAAAAAAAGGAGCAGCTTGTAGTATAAGGCAAGATTAGTAAAAGAACAAATAAGGGAGAATGTAATTAGGAAAAGCAGAGTCTAGAATTCAATGGGCTTTAGAAGTAAAAAATTTTCTAAATGATTTGTTACTGATAATCATTTAGATTGTAAAATAAACTAAATGTAAGGAGAAGTTTGTTGTAATATCATTATATTCATATTTGATTTTGTGAGCATCAATATGCCTATTGTGTGAATGAATGTTTCTAAAATTTAAGAAGCATCTCACATCACACCTTTTTTCATAGGCCAGTCTAAATTACAAAGGGAATAAGATAGAAAAGTTATCTCTAAATAGGGTAATTTAAAAATAACAAACCAAGCCCCAATTCAAAAAAAAAGAAAAGGCCCATTAATTTTAATTGTCATAGTTACAAACTAATTTAAATATTGAATTGAAATTGATAAAAAAATTGAAGTTAGCGCAATAGTGCTGACAAAATTGAAGGAAGTTATAGACAAGACAAAAATGCATACATGTTCATACATGGGAGTAAGGAGCCATTTGAGGTGAAATCATAAATGAATGTGGGTATAGCTATGGTTAGAAGGTGTAGCAATAGCAATTTCTGAATCCAGCTCTGCTTTTATGGAAACATAAATAATTTATTTGCCTTCTTCAAGAAATAGACATTTTTATTCGAGGAAATAAAAGTAAATTTGGTAGAATTTTAAATGAATCTCTCAAGCAATAAAAGGATGCCCAAGGAAGTTATCCAATAGAAAATTTGTAGAGTAAAATTAAATGGAATGAGAAAAGATTATTAACCTTTGTTCAAAGAATATGGGTTTAAATGCAATGATAGTCTATCCTTCTATACCTAAAATATCCCTAATTCCAAAACCGCGCCATAGCCAACAAATGAGCAGCCAAATCTTGCAAGGTTTACAATAACCCCAAATTAATTTTAAAGATAAAGAACCCTGAATATCAGAAATAAATTGATTGAAATTGTTCCAATGAGAAAAAACAAAAAGAACAAATAAAATTGAGATATATCCATTCAATCAAAGAAAAAAGAGGCCTTCCAAATGGATTTTTGGCAGCTTAGAATAACTAGTAGTATAGAACCTTCCTCATTTTAATGTTTACATTGATGTCCAATATACTGAACAAAGAGCTATCTAAAAGTGACAAGAAAATTTATCCATGTTCAATAATGCAACCTACCCACAACACCTATATGAAATTTGCAAAATTTTAAACTTTTTGTTGGAGAACAATTCGAAATTGACAAAATTTTAGAAAAACAACAATGAAAATATCATTGGCTAGTAAATATTTGGAAAATACAACCAAAAATAGATTATATAATATGATTTTTACGGAACTTTAGAACAAAGTATAAGATAGAATAAAAATTCCTAGGCAGTGAACTAATTCTGAGCAGTGTGGTAAAATTTTTGTCTCTTGCTTAGGTAGGGATTAATAATTAACCCTTAAATAATAATGAATTTCTTAGATATTCATGTTAAATGGGATATAACTCTTGGAACTTATATCCTTATAATCTTTTGTCGGCCCTGTGCAAATAAAAAGAAGATAATCATGAATGTAAATTAGTGTCCTGATACAAACACGTCCATCGTAAGAGAAACTAGTATAAGTGAATTTTATTCAAAGTGATGGACTACTTCTCAGATTGCTACATCCTATTAGACATTGCACATATGCCCATCAAAAACATATGTAGATTTACTTTGTGCACTCACAATTATAATCTCAATTTGTTCAAAAGATGGCCTTCAAAATTTATCCTTTCCAGTTTCATCATTTCAAGACATGATTGAATTGGCAGGCAAAAAACTGGCTTCACCAAATGAGCCACTTCTTGGTTTTCTCATTAATTATGGAAGTTCTAAGAATTTAGGATGATTTTTAAAGATGGGTTCCAAAATTAGGATATTTTTCATAGATGCCTATTGTCCAATTCACTTGCACAAGCTCCATGAACTTAATAAGAATGTAATTGTGCTTTGTACTCTGGAAAATAAGAACCATGACATGATTTGATCTCTCTCCTCTGTAAAATGCTCCAAATTTTTAAAATGATGATGAGAACTATGGTGAGGAAGAAGATGATTGTGAGGCTGACTGATGACAGTGATGACGAAGAGAACAGATATGGCAAGAGGAGGAGATTGGATAAAAGTGAGAAGATAATGAACACAAAGATAAGAAATAATTTAAAATTAAATTGTTGAAGACACGCAGGAGAAAGTATTATAGATCATGCACATTTTATGGCAGGCCGTTGTGGGGTTTCGATGCTTTGGATGACTTACTTGACACACACAAACACTAACAAGTTATTCTGATTGGGATTTGTTTAATTGTTGATCAATTTTTCTATGTTAGAAATGCAAATGAGATATATAACTGAGAGGTTATGGAATTTGAATAGTATGTGAATAGTGCATCTCATTTAAAAATGGCGACTTCTACTCTCAAGGATGGCACAAAGGTCAAGGATCCAAAGTGTTGCATAATAACATACCAAAAAGAACCTAAGTGTTGCGTCTAATAGAATGGATTTTTTTTAATTAAATGCAATGCTCACCCTATGTTGCAACAAATCTAAAGACATGGAGTGAGAATGGAATGAAAAATATGAAGTTGTTGCTTTAACAGATGAGTATTCCTTTCATAGAAACACCACAGAAATTTAGGTACATGACTAGAGATTGGATTGAGAATGGAATTAAAATGATGAAGTTGTTGCTTCAACAGATGAGTATTCCTTTGACAGAAACACCACAAAAATTTAGGTACATGACTAGAGATTCCAAGAAGTGACTCAAGCTGGAGCTTGAGAAATTCTTTTTACAATATGCGCTCAATGGACTTTGCTACAAAAGCTTCCAAAGACACCATGGCTATACATCTCAGGACTATACCATTAATTTTCTATGTGGGGTGACTGCTATAATAGAGTCATGGAGAGATGACAACCAAAAATCCATTTCAAAGTTGTTCTAGTTAGCATATTCTTGTCTTTCTTTGGGCAATTTGGTGGAACTAGAGAAGGGATTAAAGGTGGATGCTAGTGTTCAGAGCTCAATTTTTCGGTAGGGGAACCTTGCCATGAATAGGAGTCATTTTTGCAAGAACACAAGAGGTTTCAGATGGATTAAGATTGAGAATTTAGAGGTTTGGATGGATTAAACTTGAGAATTTTATCTCAACTCAAAAAGGTTCAGGACTGGTTGGATGAGCTTGGGCATGATCCAAAAGATTAAGACAATATAAAATTGGCAGAAACTGTTGACAAGATGAAGCATAATATGAATAATTCTTTTCTTTAATGTATAGAGTCTGTTGATTCTTCTCTTGATAACCAAGCTAATGGAGTGAAAAAGTGTCCTGGAAAAAAATATGCAATGGTGCCAAATTTAGTAGTATTAAAATATATTGAAGAGCATGAGCGAGATGAAGAGAGAGATGAACTTAGACAAAATTCCATTGATGGTAATACAATCTTGAGATGACACCAAGGAAGGAGGAGGACGAATATAAGTCCTTGGTAACCAATGTAATATATTCCCTTGGATATTTATTGAGAAAGGTTAGAGTTTTATGGAAATTCCTACTGATTACTATTCACTCATGATTTTTTTAATAAGCTTGTAGAGACTATGTTATTGAATAGATTGAATATCTTCTTTATGGATTTGGAATTGATAGAGTAGCGAGTTGAAAAGAATTCGATGAAAATTTGGGAATGTTCTGTTACTTGTAAAGGAAGAATAGAGTATTTTTCTAAAACTAGGTACAAAACCCTTGAAAATAGACATGATCAGAAGGGTTTTTTATAACTGCAAATGCAACAGTGGAAAAAAATGCATTTGTGATATTTTGTAGAACACTCATAGAGATTTAAAATGGTTTTGGTTTCAGACTCATTGATATAATATTGTGAAAGCATTTTGATGTTATAGCGGTTATAATTAGTAAGAAATTTGTGGTTAGACAATAAAATCTTTAAGTTATTGTTCTATTTCTGACTCCATCACTATGGATTGATAAAAATTCTAAAGGTGAACTAGAGTCCGAACAATCTAAATAGACCTTTAAAACCTACATTGGAGTTAGGGTCATTGAGTATTGAGATCTCATTGCATTTAACTAAAATTGCAATTAAATATGTTAATAGGAAGGAAGTGGTAGCTATTATTTAATCTATTCTCATTTGTGATTAGTTGAACAAAATGGAAAGAAACTTTATCATTCCTTATAATGATTGTAAAGGTAGTACAAAAAGGGTTTTTGACTATCTTAGGATAGATAACACATGCAAGTAGTTGACTATGAGAACAGGAACAATCACAGGTTAAAAATGAAGTTGTCTTTAGGTCTCTTTCACTTTACATACTAGGGATTGATAAGATAAGCATGGGAAGAATTCAAAATCATGGTAGTTTCTTACAAGTACCCTGTCCTTAACAATTCTTTCCACTTTTTGAGCCTAAATTAACTTTTGTTTCTATTAAGAAATTATTATATTAAGAAATTTTATTGCCATTAAAGTGGACGACTAATACCAAGCTTTGATTATTTTCATAGGGATGCATTCAGTTGAAAAACATTTTACAAGGATAAGAAGCTCATTTATTAGAGAAACTCCTTCATGCTACTAAAATTATGTGGCAAGTCTTAAAGTCCACAAAACTAAATGGTATTAAAGGAAAGAAAAGGGATTTTGATACTATGAATATCATTTCTAACATAAGAAAATAAAATTTTGGATGGTAAGAATACCACTAATGTGCCAAAAGCATCCATTAAGAAGTCTTCTTGAGAACTCGAGATGATTTTTTTTTTTTGGGGGCATAATCACCTCTGCATAATCTAGGGAGTGCTAATTATAATGGCTTCACTAACTGTAATGCATCAAACTATGTTCTGATAGGCAACCCCATTGAGATCAGGATTCAAAAAAAGGATGATGGTTGGTTGTGATACTAGAAATTGAAATCCCTCAAGTGGATCTTCCGTTATGTTACCTCAATATGGATTCTTTGCAGATTTTGTGTGTGGAAATGAGACATTGAATGGTGAGCCTCAAGTTAACAAACAAGAGTTCTTAGGAAAAATAAAGGGATATGGACTTACTGACATGCATAAATGAGTTGTCAAACAATGATAATTTCCAATATATACAAATAGTAAAATAATTTGATAAATTTGCAAGCAATATTACTGTCTCAAGTCTAGATGACTCATACATTACCCACCCACCATACATGAGCATTTGAGCAAAGCTCTATACCACATGTAAGGTAGAATATGTTAATTTCATATCTTGCACAGTTATCAAGGTTCACCATTAAATGGTGTTTCAATAGGACTTGTCTGTGCATCAGATCATTTCTATTATATGAACTAGTGAAGATCCATACAAACTATATAGAAATTACTCTCTATGGAAACATTGTTCTTAGTGGAGGATCAACAATGTTTCCTAGTATTGTTGATCATATGAGCAAGGAAATTACTGCTCTTTTCCCTAGTAGCATGAAAATTAAAGTTGTTGCACCACTTGAAAGGAAGTACAGTGACTGGATTGGAGGATCAATCTTGGCATCTTTTAGCACATTCCAACAGATGTGGATTGCAAAATCAGAGTATGATGAGTCTGGACCATCAATTATTCACGAAAAAATCTTTTGAGTTCATTCCCTTCATGAATTTTGGGAATTATCATTGTAGGGTTATATTGTGGCAAGGTTTTTACTAGATGAATGGACATAGATCTGTTCTTGTTGAAATTACATCATGTTTTTTTATTAGTGCACTGGTGCACCACTATCTTTGTTTATTTTATGTCAAGATTTTAGCCCAAAATATGCTTCTTGTTTTTCTTAATTAAGTCATCTATGTACTGGTTTGGATGGAAATGATTATTTTATATCACTATCACCTAGAGAAAGTGTAGTACTTAAAGGTTCACAATAAAAGAACTATGCTTACAAATAGGGATTTCTTCAGATTTGATATTTCCACCTTTTGACACCTTAACAAAATACCTTAGTATTTAAAAATTTCTATGTTATTTGGTTCCTTAATATGATGTCTTTGTAAATGAATTTCTATATCACTGCCCCAACCTAGTATTCAATGTTGAGATCAATGAGCCATACTTCAGACATTTACTAGAGTTTGTAGAAACTCAACATCTCTCTAATTTATTTCTTGAACATGTACAAACAATGTTAATGGATCAAATTATGGAGATCACTAATATGCACTCTTTCCATAGAGTAAATCATATATTGTAAGTTGTCAAATTTGAGCATTATGATGATAATGCTATGTTGTCAAACTTTAGGAAAGTAAAAACTTAGTTTCTGCATCTTATTTAAAACTCAAAACTCAACATATTTGTAGCTTGGAATTTGAACCTTTGAAAATGGTAGCAAAGGATTCATATAAACTAACAAAGTAAACCCCCATATCCTATTTTGAACTTGGACTTGAGCCTAAATGGGTCTGGTATCTTAGGTTATCTCGGGTACAATCTATTTGAGAGAAGTTATTGGTGCTTGGTTGGTCTTCCATATGCTTACAAGCACCTACTCACACACATTAAAGTACCTAGTAATGTAAACAAGATTTAAAAAGATGACAAGCCAATGATTTTTCCAATAGCACATTCACTAGGTTCATAGGCAGGTTTAGCAAATTCTACTACAAGAAAAAACAAAAAAATGGCATGATGGACATTTCCCAAGTCATAAGGGTTGGTGATAAGGTCTAGCTACATCTATAAAAACATGAAAGAGTGATTCAAAGCCCCATACTAGAAGACAAGATGCCAAACATTTGTGTTATTTTCTTCAAACCATATCATTCAAAGATGGTAAAATGCCTTTATACTTGGTTTTTCATCTAGTATTGAAATTTTAGCTCCTAGAGCCATCCTTTCCATATTTGCTAGGGTTTTCCACAACTTTGCAACTCTATTATTTCAAACATTAACACTTTCAAGCAGTGTCAAAAGGGTTAAATTGTTAAGATCACTACACATCTTTTATGGCACATTTTGATCTATTTGAAGTAGCCAAGATTAGGCAGGTTTTTTTGGATAGATAACTATATTGATTTTTATTGAAATTAAAGATAATTGAAAGTTATCTCTACTACCTCCATATGAGTGTATCCATCATTACATAAAACCCTTAAGTGCAATTCTTACTCCCTCAAAATAAAATGTTGATAGATTCCTACTACCAATAGCCGCTTCTTTACATAGCCATTATATATCTAGATAGAGAACCGCATTCTCGTAACATTGACATTACAAAAAATAAAATTTTGAAGGCACTTCCAGCATTGTCCTTTTCAATACAATATACTGTACTATGTGACCTTGATAGACTGCAAAAAAAACTAGTACAAAAGACAATACATTTTCCTACTATTTCAAAAAGATCATGCAAGGGCCATCAAAAAGATAGAAAAAAAAAACTACTTTACCCACACCTTAGCATTCTCTATCTTCTTAACTCGAGTTTCTTAGTTTGTTCGACGCTTCCTTGGCACTCCTTGTTGGTATGTCGCCTCTGCCTCATCAAAAACACAGCTCAAACTTTTCTCGACGAAGGGCCAATTTCAATCCATCCCATGTAGTGAGGGTTTTCATTTGTATTTGTCCTGCATTTTCTCAGTAGTGGGATAATATTAAGCTCGTATAAGTGCAGTAAACATAGAAATTAGCTGTCAACAACTGGTGCAGTTAGGAGAGAAAATGGCAAAGATAAAGGAGAAATGCATACCACAAGAGACATCAAAATGGGCTTTCCACTGGTAAAAAAACTTACGATGGAAGTGTGAATAATTTCTTAAGTTCCCTCCAATTTTTTATTAAACAACTAACTCCCTCCAAATGTACATTAATTGGGTGGAATTAAGTCGTTAGAAATTTTAATATTACTTGACGATGTTAATTATTAATAAATTAATTAGAAGTTTTCATTTATTAATTATTAATTATTAATTACATTTTTATATTTATATATTTATATTCTTTAATTTTTGAATAATAATTTATTTCTAATTTTCTAATTTCAATCTATTTAACATTTGTATATTTTAAGTAGGAAGTATTTTCTAGAGTAAGTCAAATTATGATTTTTTATTTTTTTTAAGTGTGTAGTTTTTGAGACAAACTCATCCAACCCTATTTCATGAATAGTTCATAGTAACCTACGTTTCATGAGAATGAATACTATAAAGGAGTAATGTTAATTTATCAAATATGGTTGAGTGACAAATTGTATTATCAACTATGTTTGGTTGATTGGTTATCATTCATTATAATGAGTAATATATTTATATGATTATATTATATGAAACTTAAGTGTTTGTAATACATTAATAGAAATAACATGAGGTGATGCATTAGGATCCATTTGTTCTTTTCTTTCACATAATTCACCCTTCTTCCCTTCTCAACAAAGGAAAATCTCAAAAAATCAATCCCCTTTAATTCCCTCCAAATTAAAATGCACACCCACCTCTCATATTTTACTTAAAATAACATTTACATATTATTAAATATATTTTAAATTAGTAATAAATTGTTTGTATTTTTATTATGTTTTAAAGTATGAGTCATAAATTAATATTTTTTTAATTATGAATATTAGAATAAAAATTTAAGAATCCAAACGAGTGATATAAATAGAAGAGAACTAAATTAAGCAAAAAATTATTAATCCACTCAATTATTGATATACCTCTTAGAGAAAAATTGAATCAATTCATAATATTGATGAGAGAGGCTTAAATGGTGAATAAAATCTCTAAAGCCATTTAACAAAGTGACCTACATCAACAAGATGCAAAGTGAAACCATAATTAGTATGAGAAAGAGAAGATCCAAGTGCGATGAATGAGTTGTGAATTTCTTTTTTAACATAATCCATTGATAAATAAATCTTAGAGAAAGTGAAGAAAGAAATTGCAAATGACAAATTATTAGTGACTAATCATCTAGACAATTATTCAATAGTTTATTTAGTCACTTGTGTTTAGGTGACCAATTATTTATGACTAATTATTCAATCACTTATTTAATTATTTATTTGGTAGTTTATTTAATAATTTCTATTTGGTTGAACTTTTGATTTTACCTGATGATCAAATTAGTCACTTATTTAGTTACCTATACCTATAAATTATAAAGAAAGAGTAAAATATGATCAGTTTTAGTCATGTGACTAAAAATCTTTGTCATGTAGTCACATATTTGCCAAAATGTACTAGTGTAAAGAAGTCTATTCTTTCTTGCAGGTTTGACATGTCTTTTGTAAGACTTAGAGGTAGAATTATGATTGGGGGGAACATAAATTTATCTAATTGGAGACACTTACTGGTTCTCCTAGCACTATGTGTACCATTCTTAGTATCTAAATCTGACTATATGAGGCTCATTTTAACCTCAAGGTCAATTTTAACCTTTGGGCCAGGGGTTTTATTGAATTTCTTGTGGCTAGGGCCAAGGCCAGGGTTAAAGGAGACTTGAGGTGTGATACAGGCTAGAGGATTAAGAAAGAGCAATGGGTTTTGGGCTAAATGGTAGATAAATAGTTTGTTTATAAACCCCTAATGGATAAGGTAGAAGGTTTTACCCTTCTCATGTTTCCTCTTGGCTTTACAAATACAATAATAGAAATAGGAAGGAAATGTGGTCAAGATTCCTAAAGTGATTCAAAATTACCTAAAAATAGTTGTCTAGAGTGATATACCACATTATTGCATAGAAGAAGGCATCCCAAGGCTTAGGAAGGGATTCTAAAGAAAACCCTTTGCATATTCACATCGGTTCTTTCTTGAGTTTGAAAATATTCCACAAACTGGCTTCCTCATTAACTTTGGCCTACCTATGCTAGTTCTTTCCTTCTATAGTAAATTCTCTAACCATTGTAATGGTTTCCACTGAGATTTCAACTCGCATTCCATTGACAATCACCTTTCTATCCTTCCAAGTCTATAAGAACTGCATCAAGACATTGACATCATGCTTCACCATATCCTTTATAAATGGTAAGAGATCGCCTTGCTACAAGTAAATCATCATTTCCTCATTGCTACGGATACATTCCTCCACACCTATCAGTTTAATGATATCACTAGTGCCCATGCTTTCTCTCAGCTTGACCACCAATTCTTCTAATGACGTAGCCTTGTTACAGGTTTGGGAGTTACCAAATATAGAATGTAAAGCCTCAATGATTAAAATGAAAAGGTAGTGCATAACTAGATGTCATTATTCTGTAAGATTTATCGAGAAAAAAAAATCCACCCTTCACAGCATGTCTGAGTGATCTCTTTCTATCCATAAATGACCCTTGCCAATTGTAGTTTGTATGAGAATTCAACAACTTTTTACATTGATTATTAATAGGCTGCTCTCTATATCTTGCTAAATCCACCATCTGCATCCTATTTATTTTTGTAGTAATCAATACTCATAGTAGTCAAAAAAGTTAATATGTATCATCATAAAATATTTCCAAATAATCCCTTTATGGAGCACCTTTTACTCACACCCATGTAGAATAAAGAAAGTTTGGTACCTGTTTTGATTATTCATATGACATTGTTGAAATTACGCTCCCTTTCCATCACAACATGCATTAATGATGGCAATAATCTAATGTCCTCCCATTAACTAGTCTCATGAAACCATGGCTAAATTCAGGCAACTCAACTGTTATGAAATTCCATACCTAATATATGTGAACCATGTGGATCTCATGGAAATCTTCCATCAACCTTCATATTTCATTGATTATGACTTTAATCAATTAGTTGCACTAGCCCTCGCCCTTAGTAGGCTTCATGATTAGTGCAGAGTCCTCCTAAATGGAAATATTATTGATTCCTTGAGCTCTCACAATTGTCAACCCCCACAAGAGTGTGAGTGCTTCACATTCATTTGTATAGCCTCCTCTATGGTTTCCAAAATAGGCAGCCACCATATTTCCCATATTATTATGAAGGACACATCATGCACTCATGGTGCCCATCATGGCTAAGCTATCAAAAATTAGTTGGAACCAAGACTTAGGGATGGGTGCCACACCGTTGATGTAGCATCTACCCCTAGTTGATTTTTCTATTTTATTGCCGAACTCTTTTAGGCCAACTTTATGATTATGTTTGATGATTAGTGGTATTTTATTTCTAGATTGTTGGATATTATCTCATACTAAGTTGAATATATGTTTAGATTACTTTGGTACTAGTTATTTCATGTATGCATGATTATGGGTCGATGATGATTCTATACACTGATTCTAGTTATTTCATGTTGATAGTTAGATGGATTCTAGGTAGGTTTTTTCTATTAATACTTACCCCATACTTGCATGTGTATGGTGTACCTATATTTTTAGTTTTTGTATAATGTTTCTAATATGGTTGAGGGAGGGATTCATAGCTATCTACTAGTCACGATCAACATAATGCACCACTTCCTGTCATTGCCTATGTATATTAGAATATATGTGTATGTACATGCATAGATTTTATGCAAATTGCAGATACCGGGTATCAACTTCCTTGAATTGCTAGGATGAGCATACCCTATCTCAATATCTCAATGGTAAGAGAGAGGAGCTAACTCTTGAGTCTGATTCCTATCCTTAAGCCAATTATCCTAAAATGTAGGACAAGTACCTGAGTTGATTACATTCCAAACTCATCAAGTGATGTAAATTTGTGATTTTAATCCTTGAGTTTGATCTACTTTTCTATACTTTATTATGGGTTTTCATATTTAGTATTATCGGTCTGTGATGACTCATTGTTATAAGTAAATTGATCTAACAAAATAATTAATGATTTAATTTAACAGAGATTTTATGAAGGAAACTTAATAGAAATTTAATTTAATTGATTGTGAAATTAATTTAAAAAAAGAAGACAATTTAAAGATTTAGTTAAAGTCTAATTTTGGGCATAATAATATTAATTTAATTTAATAATAATATATTTATTAAATCATTTTAAAATAAATGCTTAATATTAGTATTATTTAATAGATACTTTTATCAAAAAATGTCTCAAGAATTAATTAAGAAGAGAAAGAATATTATTTAATAAAGACATTTAATTAAATGGCTAAAAGGTTGTGCATGGATATTAAAATATAATTGAATAATAAAGGTAAAATGTGGATCTATGAGATTTCCACAATCCATGAATACGAGTTTTAGTTTCTGGATTCGATTGTGTGTAGTTTTTTATCATCTAAAAAAAAAAACTACACACAATCGAATCTAGAAACTAAAACTCATAAAGGTAAAATGCTTTTTGTGTAATTGCCTAATCAAAGCCCTAAATTGGAGGAAAACTCTTTATTAGCAATTTAGAGTTCATTTCTAAATAACTAAGGTTTGGAAGAGCAATTTTCTTAGAAGAAGGGTTTCAAAAGGAAAGGGAAATACTTGCATGTTCTTTGCGTTGTTGTATTAGAATAAGATTCAGGTAGAATCTTGTGAGTTATTTGCAAAGAAGTTTTCAATTCTACAATTTCCTATCTTCTTCATGTTTGGATAAATTTGTTTTCAGATTTTTTAAGTGGGTTGAAACCCTCATTGCAAATTTATCATTCTTCACAGTTGATATTATCTATATATGATTTTTGAATTAGCAAAACTTGTTTGGAAGGATTTTTGAGAATTTGTATTTTGATATGAGTCGGGTTTCAAAACGAAATTTTGATTGTTTTATACAGATACGTTTAAATTATGCATTTTTCTACTATTAGATTTCTAGGGAAATCATTTTTAAAAAAAATATTTCTATTAATAAAATCACCATAGTAAAATTTTTAATGTGATAATTTTATCAGAGAAAAATAAATTAAAATTGAAACAGAATTTGGGGGGGGGGGGGGGAGGGAGGTTATTGTTTTAATTGCAAATAAAATAAAAAATAAAAATTGTGAGTGGTAGATTGGCCACCATACCCCACCTCCCCTCCTTACCTCCTCCACTTCTTCTAGTGTGGTAGTTTTGTTCATACACAACACACACTTTGCAGCTATAATAGGTATTGTTGTTGATCTAGTAGTACCCTACTCTGGATGCAATAGACATGCTACAATGACTGCTATGAATGGCAAGCCAGTGAGCATCAAAATATGCTTTCCAATATTTTGATTTTTTATTTAAAATTGTTATATAATTGTACTAAATTTTAAAATTTATTAAATAGAACTTTTTATTAATTAATTTAATTAATGTGTTTTGTAAATTATATTTAATAAATGTTACTAAATGTAATTTTTATTAATCAATTTAATTAATAAATATTTTATTAATCAATTTAATTAATAAATATTTTATTAATTAAGGGTAAAAGAAAATATTTGTGTCACCTTTTAGGATATCAAAACCTGTTTTGGTCAAATCTTATTAAACTATCAAAACTCAATTTTTTTCAAAAAACTAAAAATTATCTCAGATTCAATATCATCATAATATACATTTCAGAGTGTTTTGATTAATTATAACATGTTATGATTTCCAAATATCATAAGTTGATATTTTCACATTTCAGAATATGCTCCTTCAAAAAAGGTTAAAAAAAGAAAGTAAACCATATCAAAAAACTTTAAAAAAAAATTGTAATTATCTCTAGAGGAGAGTCTTCCTCAGGACTGTGTAATTTTTTTTTAAAAAGGTGTAGATCTGATAGGGAAGTTTTGATGGGAGGAAAAAAGTGTTGGATTTCGATAAGGTTGACCTTGATTACTTATTACAAAACAAAATGGAGGTTAAAAAATAATTATTTGTTTTTTTGTTCCCTAGATATACATGTCATCTATGAAATATTTTCAAATCAAAATCAAAACCAAAAAAAAAGATGATTTGCATATACTTGTTTGACAAGAACTAAACCATATATTTTTGGTAGTTTAAAAAGGGACTTCAAAAGTTTAAGAAATGAATAAATTCTTATTCAAAAAAATTATTAACATTATATGCACAAAATTCATCCAATTTTACACATGTCATTAGTTTACATAACCTTCAAAATGTAAACAAAAAACACATTTTTTTATGTCATTAAAGTTGAACAATTGCATTCTAATATCCATTTTCTTTATAAAAGGTGACATGTTTGTGTTTTTACCCTTAAATTAATATTAGATGTTATTTAGTAATTTTAAATAATCTTTTATTAGATTTTAAATAATGATTATGTGTATTAATATTTTTTTTTGTTAATAATTTGATAATTATTATTTAATAATTTTAATAATTATTATTTAATTTTTTTTAGAGTTTTAATAAATGTATCGATTATGTGAGTTAGTGTTGATTATATGTTCGAATTTAAAAGTGACAATGGGTTTAATTATATGGGAAATTTATAAACTTTATAAAATCAAAAAATTGGAAATGAAAACTTAAACCTTACTATTAAATCAACTATGTTTTTTCAAAACCAAATAGAAGTATGAAGTACATTTCTAGTTGTATGTTTTCTTGTATGTTGTGTTTGGGGTTGACTTAGTTCTTTGACCAAATCAGGATTGTTTACCAGAGGCTTGTGGGGTTCATTCTATGATGTCATGATGATGTTTTATATATGATCATTTATATCCAAACTTGGTGATGTGTCGTGTGTTTCTATGATAAGTTGGATCTATTGGTGGTTATTGGTTACAGTTATTCTTGTGTAGAACTAAAGTAAATGGTGTGACTTTTTTGATATAACCTTTGAGTCTTCAATCAATTATCTTTGAATTGCTTCCCAGTTTCTTGTATAGGACTAAGGTGATTACGAGTTATGGATTTTAGGTGATGTCATGGTTTTGTATATGTGTACTTTATTTTGGATCAGTCCTTTTAGGATGCTTGTATTGGTGAAATCTGTGATTTTTGAGGAATGATATTTCAATAATTTCTTGTTGCTCATTTAAGAACTAATATGTGTTTTATGGTCATATGAGACCTTTTTCTTTTATGAAGCTTAGGATAGGTTATCTATATAAGATGTCGGGAAGTGCCTTATAATGGAGACTAGAACCCTAAAGAAGCTGTGTGGGTAAACCATTGTAAGTTATTTTGATTAGTGATAACATTTCATTAAATCAAAGTAAAATGAATGAATAAGAGTAATTATTTTTCCTTTCCCATGCCTTGATTTCTAGTATAGTATAGGATGGGAATAGAGAGAGTACTTGGTTGTGTCCTTGTTTTGTTAGTATGCCTTTTTAGTATGAAAAGATACTAGTGTGGCATAGAGTCACTAGGGGGTCAGAGTCCAGTCAAGCTACCTAGGTAACCTTAGAGTTGGCTCATGAAATGACACTTACCCACTTACATAGTAGATTTCCCACATCTCAATGTTGCCTCTGTGTTTAGATGTCATCTATGTCTTGGTACCTTGAGTTATATTTCTTTCAAGTTTTCCTTGACGTAGATTTTTCTTTTGACTTTTGGGATTACTATCCTATTTGGGACTTAAGACTATCTCCTCAATGTAGTGGGAGTGGACTATTTAGGTTCCACAAGGTCAGGTGGTAGTGCATTTTACTTTTACCATTTAGATCTGATGCTTTGATGATGTGGCTGGAGTTTCCCATTTTGTATTTACTTTCATTTTTTTCTTTTGTAATATGATGGATGCTTATACATATTGTATTATATTTTATTTCATTGATCTTAAGAGATGATGTAATCTATTTTATGATGTATATTCTTTCAACCTTTCATACCCTATGACATGTATAGTGGATTATTGTGCATTCTAATTATTGCCAAGTGGCATTCAAGATAATTATATATTATTTAAATGGATTCACATTTGTAATTATTATTTAATGTGGATCTGTTATATTTTAGTTTTAGTATTAATTAAACTTGAATGCAATTCAACATCATGGGACCCTTAAGAATTGTATTCTAGTTTATGGTATGTGTTTACTTGTATGTTATTGCTTCCACTATTTTATATCTATTATTGTTTATTATCTTAAAAAAAATGTTTAGAAGACTTAGTGAAACTTTAGGTTAATTTATTTTGGGTTCCCTTGTGGGGTATTACATCTGATATTAGAGCTTGAGTTTCTTCATTGGGAGCTCTCAGCATGTTAGAATGCCATTAGTTGATAACTAGTTAAACTGAAACAAAAATTGAACTATTATATGTATCTATGACAAACTTGAACATTCAAACTAGTTAAACTAATACAAAACTTGAACTATTATATATGTATCTAGTACAAACTTGAACACTTCAACTAGTTATTGAAATGAAACTTAAATAGTGTTATGTATCTTTTGCAACTTGAACACTTGAAAACTTTAGACTCAATTTCCTGAAACCTAGAAATAGGAAAAATTGAAATTGATCAGTTGTTGTATTCAAAACATGTTTCTTATCTATATGCTTTAAAATAGTATGATTTTATGGTTATTATAGCACCTTGTTATCTTGGATATTATTGTAGGATGGTATTTAGTATGATATCTATAGTTAGATCCCATAGTAGAGGGCAAGGTTGAGGCATGGATACTAGTGTTCATGAGCATGTTCTAGATAGTCCCATTGAAGAGGAAAATAGGGAAGAACATAATGGCAAGAATTAAGAAGATTTATAGGAAGCTGACTTGCAACAAATGATGAGGACCATCATGGATCACTTTCCTCCTCTTCCTCAGGGTGGTGATCATCAAGAGTCACACCATGTAGGGAATGAGGAGAGGCATAGGTCTAGGAGTCCTCAAAAGGACCTTCACATTCTTAGAAAAAGGTTAGTTGTAGTTGCTTAAATGAAGGACCTTGAAAGGTCCAATTTCAAAGATTTTAATGGGATAGGTTTAGGTTATGTGGTTGAGCAATGGCTTATTACTCTAGATAGGTGTTTTTTAATATAAGACTTTGACTCTAATGTCAAAGAAAGGCTCTGAGGGTGGTTTACTTTCCATATCTTTGGTTTGTTCTTTAGTAGTTAGTAAAAGATTTCAATTCTTCTTTAAAAATTGGTTGCTTATTTTGAATTGTTACTCAATAGTTTTTCTTTATCTCCATATTATCTTTTAGTAGTTTTCTTGTAATGTTTCAATAGAAATATACCTGTATAAGGTTTTTGGTAACTTAGAAACCATGTGACCTTTAATGAAGATCACATCAAGAATTAAACTACTTGGAATAAAGGAGTATATCATTATCACTATTTTATTAATATTCTATAGTTTTAATGGACAATAAATCATTTTTTTCCCCCAATAATGGCATGTTGTGATGGTTAAGTTGTTGAGTTTTTATCCTTGCCATCATGGTTCAAATATAATGGGGATGAGATCCCTCATTTGTGGCCTAACTAGTTCATAGCTCCAGGTCAAAGAATTTACCCCTCTTTTAGAAAAATAGAATATTTTCTTTTATATTATGTCTACAAAACATAAAAATATTTAATTATCTTTTAGGAGTTATGATTCAACACATATTTGAATTTTCTTTATAACTTGTTTGTAAGTTGAATTTATTTATTGATCACTTTGTAAAGAACTTATATATCTTGATACTATTTGATAAGCTCAAAAGTTATAGGATATCATTATTTGTTGAAGAACATTAATCAAATTACTTGGTTGACATGCTTGTCAACAAAAAAAATTGTAGCAAAGGAGGGTCAGTGCAAGAAGTTGGATCTCACTTTTGGCCAAAAAGTGGAAGTGTTTTTCCTATTTTTGAAATATTTTGTCAATTGATGCCAAAATTTGAGGTGTTTAGAGATTAAATATAAAAAAAACTCTAGCAATAAAAATTTTAGTGCCTAGGATCTTCTTTTTGAATATGAAATTTATTTGTATACCCATATGATAGATTTTTGTTTTCGTATGGATCTTTAAAAACCACTGTTTCCAAATGCTTGTTTTAGGACCATACCAGGCTCATTTATGGACACCATAATTTGACACAACTGAATAAATTTTTGTGAATCCTTTTAAATGAAGTTACCTAACACACCAACGATTGTTGAGAATATTTTTCTTGAATTTTTTAATGAATTTTTTAAATTAATTTTCAATTGATGATTAAACTAATTTCTAAAACATCTTGTGTATGGACACCATCATTTAATCAAAATTTACTTCTTCTTTTTTTAACTTTAAAAGAATTGTGTGAGGATTGATGACATGTAAACTAATTTACAAAATATGAAAAATTTACAAAGTTATTAAAGTTTGGTGAATGTCACTATTTAATGTTGAAGAGATACTTGTGATTAATAGATAATGGAAAAATAGAAAATGAACTCACAACACTATAATATTTACATTTTTGAAATCAAAATAGTAAGACCTATAATGGGTTTTTGTTTCATCAAAAAATTCAATGAGAATGACCATATAAAAATTACAACAATCACTAAAATTGTTGATTAAATGCCTTAGAAAAAAAATGGTTCATGAAGGCATGGCTCGATGGGACCAAGCCTATGCCATGCCTTTCTCCAAGGCAAAACCTGAAGCAAATTTGTGGCCATTCGAAATTCTTTCCTATGCCAACTAGAATTGTGCACCTAATTTGTAATTCAAAAATTAGGTGCCCAATTCAGTTTTGACTATTGATAGAAACAGGTACCCAATTGTTTAAAAATCGAGTACCTAATTTATAAATCAGGTACCCAATTTTTAACCAATCCAGTACCCAATTCTTATATACCTGTTGGGCCCCAAAAGATGCCCCATAGACCACTTTTCAATGATTACAATCATTGAATAATAGTTTCAATCTGCAATAATGAATTCTATCATAGTTATTCTATTTTCTTGTCTTTTTCTGCAATTTGCAAGCTATTGATTTGAATTCAAAACTGGTGCAAACATGGGATCAAAAAAAGGAAGAAAGAAGAATTTAAAAGTTTTGACAATTGAGGGTATTGCAACAAATAAAGAGTGTGAAGCACAATGTCAACAAGAGAGAAGACAAAGAATTAGAGAATTGAGCAATTTTTCAAAGGAGAAAGTCATTGAGGATACCATAATGGATGAAGAGGCTGAATAAGAGAACCCATTACAAGGAGATTCAGGTGTGCATTCTATTCAAATATTCAATATAGGTGTGTCTCCAAATCCTCAATTTTTTTCTCACGATGAAATTAGTGATCTTTTAGAAGCAGGTTATGATTTAAACAATTTAGATTTTCTTCATAAGAATAGATTGTCAAATGATCATGCACAACAAAATCCAATGGAAATGCATGCCCCAAAAAAAATACCTACAAAAATTAAAAATGAGTTTCAAATCTCAAATAACAGTGAAAAGAAAATAACTATTGTATGAATGTAGACATAGAAACACCAATTATTGAACAAACGTGTTAGAATGATGCTAAAATGCCTAAACATAATTTTCATTTTCCTAACAATGAGCTAGATAATCTTGAGGGATTGGTTTCATGGAGACAAATCAGGACATATGCTAATAGATTATATAGACATTTTTTTTATAATAAGAAATTTGGGTTTCAATTTCAGTTGATGTTGGAACTAATTAAAATGTCTAAACTATGAAAAGTAATGAAAAAGTTAGGAATATATGTGAAACCCAAGAATAAAAATGAGTCTTTAAAACAATTTGTATCCACTGTTGCTAGTGTCTTTGATGTTATCAGAAAGAAAAGTCACTCTAAAGATAAGAATGTAGCACGATGAGCAATAACAAAAACTTGAGTTAACAAGTCAACAATTGACAAAAGATTGATTAGCAAAATAAGTGGATATCTTGATGTGAATTGTAAGACTTTAGAAAGAGCTATAAAGAGAAGGGTTAATGTTGAATGTGACCTGACAAATATTTTGAGGACTTCTAGTGGTAGAGTTCTAAGATGTGATATGAAACTTACCAGTGAAGTCAAATTTTTGGTTGAAATTTTTTAGCGTGATAATAGAAGAGTATCACCTAATTCAAGAGATATTCTTCAATTAAGAGTTGGGTCAAAAATATGTTATCCACATCTTAAACACCTTTTGAACATGAATCAAACTGAATTGTTTAGAAAATTTGTAGATGGTAAGGTGTTAACTATTACCATTAGTCAAAGGTCTAATGAAAAGTGTAAACCATGGTATGTAAGGATTAACAAGGAAAGAATAACATTCTGTTGCAAAACTCATATTCAATTTCATTATCATTATGATGTATTTCAATCTATACATGGTACCATGGATAGTAAAGAAATGTTGCAGGAATGTGGTATAAAAATACCACCTAAAACTATAAAGGATTTCATACCAAGTTTGTTTTGTAAGCCACCTAATGATCAATACTTTCTTTTCAATGCATGTCTTTCTAGTACATGCAATATGTGTGGCAATCTTTCTTCGTTAGATGAATGTTTGCATAAAAATTCTTTGACTACTTTTGGACAATAATTAGTTGGATAAACATATTCAAAACTATTGAATATCCATCAAAGGATGGGAAGATTGGAACAAGGTGTGATCTAGTTATAGATAAAGTTAGTTGTCATGCATTTATGGATGAGTTTAAGCTTGTGATCATACTAAAATATGTTAAACTCTCTCAATATTCTAGATGGTGTGATGGACAATTTTGTATATGTAAGAATACATTTCCAATTAGTACTATACCTTTAGTTGTTGACTTTGCAGAGAACTACACACTTGCACCAAAAGATGAGGTACAATCACAATATTACAATTCAGTGCAAGTAATAATTTATGTTCATATACTTTATAGGAATGCACCTGATAGTATAGAGGAGGATCAAAAAATATTAAGAGAGTACCATTTTCATATGAGTGATAATAAACTCCATTCATTTGTGTTTTTCCAATACTGTTTCAAGGTCTTTTATGATAATTTAAAAAAGAGACAAATTCAAATGACACAACATTGGGTATGGTAAGATAATTGTATAGGACAATTGAAGAATGCTAGAATGTTCTATTGGTTGAGTAGGACACATAGGCAAACTAACATCCAACATGTGTGGATTTTTTTGAGGCTGGGCATGGTAAAGGAGAACATGACGGTGTTGGTGCATGTGTAAAGAGAGCCCTTAGTAGAGACCAATTAAAATTTGAGGAAAAAGCCAAATTCAAAAACGCACATGAGATTGTTGAATGGTGTAACAAATATTTATATATGGGA
Source organism: Cupressus sempervirens (assembly GCA_028749045.1). Lineage (NCBI taxonomy): Eukaryota > Viridiplantae > Streptophyta > Pinopsida > Cupressales > Cupressaceae > Cupressus > Cupressus sempervirens. Next base: position 319,643,715 of record CM053792.1, read on the forward strand.
TCAATTTCAAACTCTAAAATCAAATGTTTCTTCTACCTAGTTGAAGAGAAGAATATCCTTTCAAGATATGACTATGATACAATCAGTGGGTCAGCTAAATGGCATTCATTTAGGAGTTCAAATTGTAACAATTGGACTATATGGACTATGGAGCTTGCTTGTTTTGTCATTTTTTTCTTGTAGGTGAATGGGAAGAATGCGAGAATATAGAATGGGTTGAAGATTGGTGAAAAAAATCATTAGCACCTACTGACACACATTTTTAAGATGATATAGTAAATGAAGGCAAGAATGTTACTTTTTCATCAAAAGACTATGATTGTATTTTTGACCTCATAGAACCTAGTATGCAAAATTTAATTAGATTTTTTTGTGATCATGCTTCAATTTATATTATTTATTCATGTACATGTCATTAATATAATTAAAGTACATACATGTCTTTAACATATTATTTATATATGTACACATGTGATGAAAGTGTTTATGTACTTTATCTTATCTTGTAGGACATTTTTATGATGTTACGGCACCTAATGATAATGATGAACAGACTAAATATGGGCTAGCTAGATGTGTGGAGCTTGAGAAAAATTTGATATTTCACAAGTAGATGATGATGGTTTTGAGTATCCAGTTGGGTCTGTCATTGTAGCTAGTACCTAGCTACATAGATACCTAACAAGAAGAGATGGTTTACAAGCATTTGAAGACGACCACTCCAAAAGGAAGATTTTACACTATTCTCATTTGGTTGTGGCAATGAATATCAAATTAGAAAGATACAAATGGAGACAAAATTTAAATCAAACATATGTAAGTTATTTCTTTATTGTGTTATTTTTATATATGTCCTTAGTATAGTTATTTACATGTATGTATGCATCAATTGTCAATAGAAAGTTAGAGAGCTTATATATACCTCTTATTCAGGTCTCAATTATAGTTTATGCAAATTTAAATGTTAAGGTGGATTTAACATCAACATCTTGTGCAATTACACATAGTGAGTACATATAAATTACACATATTTACATAGTTTAGATAAATTTATGCTTTTATTAACATGTTTTTTTTGTTTTACAAATTTATTTTACAGGAGCTCATTTGAAGAAATGTGTTGAACCATTTTTATATTTTGAGTTCACTTCTATGTCATGGACATTGTCTTACATGTATTTTGAAACATGTTGTAAACATTTAGAAATAAGAGTTTACTTCTATTTGAAAGTTAAAGGTGTGTACTTGATATTATAAATTAATTGTCAATTCAAGTAATGACCTAATTTTCTCTATTGCTTTTACATTCAAACATGTTAAAATTAATGTTTGTATATATAAATAGTTAAAATTATTGTTAAATTATGATATACTTACAAAATGTGTCATAACATGAATAAAATATGTCGCAATAAAAAAAAAAGTTTGAATACTTGCAACATGATCTAAGATAATAACATATACTACATACACTCACATGATAAGAAGTCATAAAAAAATAGTGCATGGTCTAACATGTCATAACATGATCTATGAAGTCAAAAAATACATATAATATAGTTAACTATCCTAATACAAGGTGTATAAAAATAAACAATGTGTCATAAAAACACAATCTCTAGGTGCCAAAAAGACCTAATCTATTTGATTTGTAGTCCTTCTTAGTCCACGTGAAGAGGACTCAAATGGATCACCTTATGTAACATGAGTTTTCTCATCACATGGGACACCCTGTGAGGTAGATGGATCATCCTGTGTAACATGAGCTATCTCATCATGTGGGACACCCTGTGAGGCAAATTGATCATCTCGTGTAACATGAGGTGTCTCATCATGTAAATGCTTAATTGAAATGGGTTTCAAAATCTAGCTTGAAAATAAATTAAATATTCATTACATAATAAAAATAATACCACATGAGATGGGTGTCCCTCTATAACGAGAGGAGGTTCATTGTGAAAGCTATCAAATGTGGTAGTCGTGAGGTCTTGTAATTTACAATACATACATTTTAAAAATTTGATAAAGAGCATAATGAACTATGTATGTACATAAATCATAATACTGACCCCAAAGGATGATGTAGGTACCTCCATCTAGCTTAGTCCCTTACTCTCAACAACACTCGCAGTGACATAGTCCTAAAATTATGGATCCATAAATGTTGAGTCAAAATTATTTATACCTAAATTACGAAGTATGTTAACTAAAAAGTACATAATTTGTACACTACATTTTTTATACACTATAAAAACATGTTTATATATCATACCTGAGTAGTAGCCACTATCATAGATGTCTCTAATGATATGCAAGCGCGATGATCATCAGCATGTCTCGCATGGCCAAAAGATGGAGTCAAAAATTAACTATATTGAGGCTTATATGGATAAGTACGATCCATCTCCCATTTGTAAAATCAAAACACATAAAATTATACACATGAATCAAATTTGTTCAAATTATAAGCTAATAAGAATGTACATACATAAAAATATTACAAACTATTTTCCCCGAGTGAAAAGTTCATACCCTAGGCATTTGAGACTATGCCTCAGTGGTCAATGAATCAGGACCTATGTTGACATCAAATTGTGTAGCAACTGACAATCCCTACAAAATCAAATAAAAAGAACATATGAGCACATGTTATTAAATTTGAGTTTGAATGTAGACTAATTCAAATTAGATATCGTATGAGGGATGCCAACGTCTGCAGGTCTCAAAAAAAGGCTATACTACCTCCTAGGAGGAACAATGTCATCCATCCTCTATTATTTCAAAATCAACATACATTAATATCTCTAGGCTCTCCTTGCATGAGACCAACAAATGATGACAAATCAATATCATCACCACCATCACCATGGGCAGCATATACATCAACATCAAAATCATAATGGTCATCATGTGCAACATCAACATCACTTTGTGGGTCTATGCATATATCTCCACAGCTAGTACAAATGTGTCCAAGTAGAAAATATCTCTCACCTGTGTCCATTGCTCTACTAAATTTCCTGAAAGGCCACTCGATGAGGTAAGAATAGATGACACTGCTTAATGATGGTGTAGCGTTGGGACAACTAGTGTGGGAAGAGGTACAAGAGGTTGAGGCCATATGCAATTTCTTGTTCTATCACTTAGCTTTTCCCTAGGCCTATCCTAAGGCATCCCTCCACCAACCCCCTACAATGTTCTAATATCAAAATAATTGGGTTTCAAAATCAATTCAAACTAAGCCCATAGTTTCTTAAGGAAGTACATAGTCACCTCATGATTAGCATGTGGTGGATGGTCAAATACCATCCACCACTGCTCCCAAAAGTTTCCTACTATATGCTGATGTGTGCACCATCTAATAGAAATGTGAGGCTTCTTATCACTAATTTTCTCACCCATCGTGGTGTTTACAAAATATCTAGTAAAATATCCTTTAATTATTTTGAGATTACGGACCGCTCTATAGGATAGGCCATCAAAATAATAGGCATGCATGTTTTGCCTCCATAATCTAGAGCTATCAATATCAGAATCCAAATGCTCTATAGAGTGAACGATACCTTGCATGCTATCTGCAAGGTGTATTAGGTGAGGAGAGGGGTGGGCCTCATACCTAATAGTCTCAATATATTGCACGAGCTTGCTAAGATTATGCCTCATGCTCTCTCATAGATCCTCTACAATAGGTGGTGGAAGAGGACTAGGTGGTGATGGAGGTGCGGGTGGAGGTGGAGGTAGATATGGAGGGAGTGGAGGTGGGGGTGGGGGAGGGGGATGGGGTGGTGGTGGGTCCATCAAATATGATCTGCATATATGTTTAAACAACATAAAAATAACAAAATTATTATTTAATAAAATAAACCTAAAATATCAATTATATAAATGCATAGATATTTAAAACCATATCAATTAAACAAATAGAGTTAAACACTTAAGGAAACTTTAATGTTAAGGCTAATTGAACATTATACCAAATTTAAGTCTCATTATAAATCAATACTCCAAAAAACCATATTAATAAATCAACCTAAATGTGAATTCTAAAAACATCTTATATAAATATGTTAATGATTATGCCTTAGAAAATTTGTATGTTTAAGGATCAATATTAAAATAATTAGTACATTGAACATATAAATAAGATTTTTGTTTGGGTTAGGATGAACATATTATAATATCACACATAATTAGCCTTTCAGATGGTGACATCTACAGGGAAATGTGTTGGTTTCCAAGAATTGAATAAATAACTCTTTAAGTAGGCTTAAATAACTCTTTAAGTGGTTATGTTTTAAGTATCTATGTAGATGGTAGATCTTTATCTATGCGTTTCTTTTATAAGGAGGAACTATAAATCCGGTTTTTATGTTAGATATGAGCTTGCTTTGTCTATGCAAGTTCAAGGGAACATGTTTTTGATATTAAGGTAAAGGATATGAAAGTGCCCAATAGTTTAAGGTCATTGTTTTTTTATATTATGATCTAAATCCTACATGGAATTACTTTATGAAAAATTGTAGTGCTTTTTTTATTGTTAATATTTTATATCATGCTAGAGTAGTTACATTCCTATTCTATTTAGTTTTTAAAGTCTTGTTGAAAATAGTATTACAGTTATATGTTTCTGTCTTAGACCCCTAACTGAGCTTATAGAAAGGGAAAACACATTTTGGTACTCCTATAATATTTGTTATTCAACACTATTTATGCATTTATTTAGCCTACTAACAATCTAGTTCATATATTTGAAGTGGTTCCTATGAAAAATATAATCAATTCTCCATCCAAGAATGAGAAAAAAATAGATATAGACAATGATGGATGGTCTATCTAAAATCTTAAACTAACCCCATTGATGTATTATGTAAAAGATAATATTAAGACCCTCTTCCATCTTTAAGCACTCCATTAGGTGCTTAGTGGACTTCATAGTTGTTTCTTGGAATAGGCCCATGATTTTGAGATTTAATTAGCTTTTTTTTGTTCTCCTTTTCAGCACTATGGTTTTCATCATTGATAAATGGTGAAAGCTCATTCTATTCAAAGGATGACCATATTGGATAATTTATTACTATTGTAGACTTGGCAAAAATTGATAAGATTTGGAATTAATGTACTTTAGATTCAATTCAAGTATTCATTAAGCATTACATAATCATCACTATAGTTTAATACTATGGAAATTAATGGTCCAATGTATTCTTGAGAGGATTAGTGGTAGGCTTGTAAGGAAACTAAGACCATTCAAACATTACAATCAATTGATTACCTCTTCTAATTTTGAGCTTAGTGTAGATAAAATATGAGACAAAGATAAAAATAAATTCCTCTTGGAACAATGTACAAAGGCTCTCTCAACCATCTAAAATTTACAAAGATCATCACTATAAATTTTACGTATACTTATTTTGTGACAGTGGGGGATTGTATTCTCATTATGGATTATATGTTCATCTCAGAATCAAACAAAGTTTAGTAATGTTACCTTTGTTGGCTCGAAATCTTAGTAATAAATGGGTTAAAAAGGTTATAAAAGAATACAATCATACAAACTCATAGCTAAAGTTGTAATGAATGTAGACTTATGTCACAAGTTGAATGAGTAATGGACAATTATCAAATATACTTAATTTAATAGTTTGATGGAGGAAGTTTATAGTTAGTATAGTTTTAGTGTCTCAAAATATCAATGTACCAAAATCTAGTAATTAACTTAAGATAATTATATACAATCACTATTAAATAACTACATTTAATAAATGGATATTTATACACAATCCATTTCATTATTTAAAACTAATTATTAATAACATATATTTTTAACATAATATTATTCAGATTATCCATAATATTTCTTCAACCTAATTTAAAATTTGATTAAATATAGTTTTCAAACCTAGGATTAATATTACTTTTGGACATTATGGATGTACTATTACATATGGTTACCTGGATAGCGATCAAGTGTTAGATTTTAGATTTAAAGTTACAATTAGAATTAGGGTTTAATATTTAGGATTAAGTTTATTAATGATTAAGGTTAGGCTTAGAATTAAGTTTATCAATTTTTATTATATAATTTGGTTAAAATTTTAGTCAATGTTTGGTTTAGGTTTAGAATTATGGTGAGAGTGAGATTTTACATCAAGGTTAATACTATGTTTATAGTTAGTGTGCAGTTTTAATAAAAACGATATGGTTTTAAGGTAAGGGAGCACATTATGTAATGCCCAACCAAGGGAACCAAAGAACTAACCTAAAGTTTTACTAAGTAAGCAATAAGATGTACAATAATACATAAAAAACATAAGAGATTACATTCCATAAGGATCCCAAGACGTTGAGTTACATTTCATTTTTAAATAATTATACTAGAAGTAAAATAAATAACACATCCACATGAAAGAATAACTACAAGTTCAATGTATTTAAATAATATACATTTGTTCTGAATGTGACTTGGCATTAATTTGGAATGCACAATCATCCACTATACATGTCATAGGTTATGAAAGGGTAAAAGAATATACATTTATAAAATAGTTGACATCATCCCTTTCTGATCCATGAAACAAAGTACAATACAATAAGTAAAATCATTAAATACATAGTTTTGTATTTGGATCCCTTGGTGGGGCGTTACACATTAAATACTTAGTTTTATGTTTAGGCTTTAGATTAAATTATTGTACAATTATGGTTAAGTTGAGGTTAGGCTTACAAATATAGTTAGTTTTACTTTCTTTTTTATATGGTTTACAAACTAATCTATAATTAATTACTATTTATTTGAAATAAATATAAAATATTGAGTGTAATTACATGTTTAAACAATCTAATTTACATCTATATAATCATTCAACATTGTAATTTGTATTAAATACATTGAAACATCTAAAATAATAATTTTTAAATGAACATCTACAAAACTATTTTTTAAATTAATAGATACAATAAGCTAAAGATAATACTATCAATGTAATGAAAATCTACAATTTTACATATTAAAATTGAATTTTTTTTAATAAATTGACAGAAATATAAAGCATAAAATTGAAAACATTTAAATAAAATAGTATAAAACAAAATAAAATACCTCATATGCCAAAAAATAGTAGCAAAGGAGGTCAGTAGAACTCCAAAACGGGCTCACATTTTTGGAAAATTTAAAATGAGCAAAAAAACCCACAAAAATGGGGATTTCTAGTTTCTTGTAATCAAGTACTTGAAAATTTCAAATTGGGTACTCGATTTTAAACATATCGGGTACCCGATTTGTTAAAAATTGGGTACCCAATTTTAAAAAGGTTTAGGCACCTGATCCATGTTGCACAAATTAGGTCCCTAATTTTTTAAACATGGATCAGGTACCCAAAGCTAGTTTTAGAAATTGGGTACCCATTTCTAAAAGGTCTCATTCTGTGGAATTGACTTCCATGGAATTGCAACCCAACTTTGTGCTCTTACCCAAGATAGAAAGATAATTAGTTTCCTAAGTTAAGTTTAATTTTGGTAGAGGTAAATAGGTTAGCTTGATTAACATATATTCATTCATAAAATGCATATGCACTTGTATTATGCATTGCATACTTTTTACTATATGCATTAATTAATAGAAACTAAATTTGTGCTATAATGATTGGATAACTTAATGCTTGCATTATTTTGTCAAATAGAAATTATGATAATATTTACTAGCTTCCTTTCTCACATTTATTAATATTTTTAGCTTGTAAATTACTTTTACATTTGTATTAGAACTCATATATGGTAATTTGTGTCATGTGATATAGTTCTTTATCAAAATTCAAAGTTATAAATGTATTTACTCCACCCTTTTATTTTTATATTTTATAAGTTTTTGAAGTATTAAATAGTAGCCAAAAAGATGGGTGACCTAACCCCGAATTACAAAAAGTTTGAAGAATCACTCGAAGGTTACCTCCCAGTCATCTACCCTATGCCAACTTTAAAGTTCATAAAACTAGATATGAGCATAGCATAATTAAAAATACTATTAGTCCTTCAACTAAAATGCAGAAGAGGCTATAAATTAGACTAGCAACACCAAAACAAATTATTGCTATTAGTCCCTTTAATTATCCTAAGCATAAAAAATAAGACCTTGTGGGGTAGCAAACTCATAGTTATGATCATAAAAATAACAAAAATAAACAATAGAACTAGGGCTATCTTCCCTCTTCCTACCCATGCTTGTCCTCCTTCTCTTCTTTAGGCATGTCCTTATCTACATCTTCCCCCTTCACCTTAACTAGTTTGCCCAAGATGGTCTTTAGCCAGTCCTTTGCTAGAAACCCATAGATGGATCGAGTTTTCTTGGTATCTTTGTCCTACAACTTCTCCTCTTTAATCACTTGCAAGGCAT